>OX421492.1:41052497-41597497 GCA_949126835.1 Anisus vortex | reverse complement strand
AGAGATTAACAAACCGCTAGAGATTAACAAATCGCTAGAGATTAACAAACCGCTAGAGATTAACAAACCGCTAGAGATTAACAAACCGCTAGAGATTAACAAGGCGCCTTACAAGATATTTTTAAATAATGCCAACTTTTAATGAGGCAGAAAATTAGTTCTGAGACATCCGTTTCTGAGACGTGAGGTGGGGAGCGTTTCAGGATCCTAAATGAGTTTCAACTCACCTATACATACATTAAAAAACCAATATATAAGACTGCTCATAAAATCTTACCTGAGATTTAGAATCCTGTGAGTGAATCGTACAGTTAAGAAATCATTAATTCAAGTCATCGAATAAAGTTGTGCATTTTTTTTTCGAAGAATTTATTTCCTTCTGTTTCACACACATAGATCTATAGATCTAAGTAAAACGGAGAAAGAAAACAGCAACTGAGCCTTTGACTTTTGCTGCAGCCCACACATAACGATTTTGCGCTGTGAGAAATGGCTGGCTAAACTAGCAGTACTGGCACCTCTGTTGCCTGTTTGATTCTGGAACCAGGGGGGATAAAATTGGAGAACTTTAACAATTATCTTTCCTTCACACGTTTTATTAAACATTTTATACATAGATAGACTGATAAACTGATAGAAAGATAGAATTTAAAAAACGGATGGATGGATAGCGAGATATTTGATCTACTTTAACTAAAAAAGTTGATATATTGGCAGATAAATAGATATATTTATATTACAAAGAAAGATTATTTAGATAGATAGATAGATAGATGGAGAGATTATGGAAAATATAGGTACTAAAATAGATAGATTTAGATTATATATATTTATATAACTATGTATAGGTAAATTAATGATTAGATATTTATATCTATTAATACAGAGATAGAAAGATTGCCAAGTTAAGATAGATTCGACAGATTCGATAGATTCGATAGATTTGATAGATTCGATAGATCAGATAGATCAGATAGATTAGATAGATCAGATAGATCAGATAGATCAGATAGATCAGATAGATCAGATAGATCAGATAGATCAGATAGATCAGATAGATCAGATAGATCAGATAGATCAGATAGATCAGATAGATCAGATAGATCAGATAGATCAGATAGATCAGATAGATCAGATAGATCAGATAGATCAGATAGATCAGATAGATCAGATAGATCAGATAGATCAGATAGATCAGATAGATCAGATAGATCAGATAGATCAGATAGATCAGATAGATTAGATTAGATAGATTTCATAAGTTTCATAGATCAAAAAGATTACATTTAGATAGATATTAGATAAAACATATATATATATATATATATATATATATATATATATATATATATATATATTATAATAGATAAATTGAGATTCAAGCAGGTAGATAGGCCTATATATATATATATGTTTATATATAATAAAAAAAATATGTATATATATATATAGGCAGGGGCGAAACCAGAAATTTTTTCCAGGGGGGGGGGGGGCTGAACTTTCGCGTGACAAACATTTGCCAAATACCAGGATTCGCCCCTGTATATAGGCATGTATATATAGACAGATTTGTATATATTGATAGATGTAAATAATGTTGTGTTTTTGTTTTGTTAAGACTTCAATTACTATAAATTTGCTAAGAGATTACTTTTTTTTGTTTGTTTTGTCTTACCATAAAAACAGCATAGTCGAGAATGAATGAAATAAATGGTTGTTTATCTTTATCCACAACGTGAAATGAATTATTTTGCATTGAAAAACACATACCAACTACATTACAATAAAACAAGAATATGCACACCAGACGAAGAATTATTGAGCGTCAGCCTCCGCCAAACTATCTACCATACGCAACAAGAAATATAGGCCTATCGTCAAGATTTCAGTCAACAATAGCTGACTACTGTCATGTATATTGTTTTTCCAAGAATTGGAACGCGCAATGTCTATTCTTCTCTCTCTCTCTTTTCTTACTACACACAATATTAGGACGTTTAGTAGGAAAACAAAAGGTTCTAGGTAATGTTGGGATTCTGTGTTGATCTCAAATTCTCAGGGTCTGGGAACGACTCATTATTTAATAGGGGAAGTTCCTATCGTTTTTGTTATGAGTTTTGTAATGATACCATGATTTTCACCCCTACTGGTAATGGGTCTGTCCCTTGCACCACTCGGATAGTATTTAATGATTTGTTTTGTCTGAAAGACGGAGAGTTTCAAAATATGTTCCTTTGAGAACGTTTGTGTTTGCACTATTTTATTCTAACTGTACATAATAGATATATTGTATATATTGAACATATCACCTGAAATAAACTATCAACAACAGTTACACTGAAGCTTCCTTGTCAAGTTACTATTCTATTGTGTTGTATACATTACTATAAGATTTATCTACTACTCTAATGTACAAGAAAGGAAATGTTGGAATACAAATACTGAGTTTGTGCCCAGGACTATAAGAAGAGTTCGTGTAATACTGAAACATAAATACTAATAATTAAAGTCTCCCCTAGGACTAACGAGAATTATCAGCAAGATCTACACAGCTCTGGCCACAAGGGGATTGTGGACGTAATAAAATTTGGTGGTTTCGCCCGGTATATTTGAGTTCTACTTTTCCTGACCTAGGATTAACAAAATTTAGTGGTCTCGTTCGATATATTTGAGTTCTACTTTTCCTGATCTAGAATTGGAAAAAATTGTTGATCTCGTCTGGAAAATTTGAGTTATATTTTTCCTGACCTATAAATATTTTGTGACATTAGTAGTACTGAGAGCGGCATATTTGTGTTTCGTTTTCTAGGACTGTGAAACTATTTTTTTTAAAAAGAGGAGAGAACTGGTTTGCGTATTTATTCCTTGGGAAGTGTGAAGATTCCACGAAGTGTGTAATATTATATTGTGCAAATTTCTGGACAAATCGTAAGTTGGAACGTTATATTTTATTATACAATATATACTACTCTACTATCACAAATATTTCGAACGCTATACTATGGCTTCGAATATATCAAGTGAGGAACTTAATGCCATGTCATTTGCTGAACTAAAAGAATTAGCTGAGTCCTTTGGGATTGAGGCAGGACAGGCAAGACCTAATCGTAATCGTTTGATCAAAGAAATTATGACATGTTTGAACGGGCAGAATGCCATGAACACTGGTAATGTAGTTGAAGTGGGACAGAACGATATCAATGAAGGTTATGTAGCTCCCAGTGGGGGCGAGGTAATTGCCCACGGAGACGAGGTAAGAAATATGTCATCTAGATCATCAAACAATGATGAAGATGAAGGGTTGAGTGAAAACCTAAAATTCCAATTAGCTATGAAGAGAATGGAATTAGAAAGTATGGAAAGGAGAGAATTGGAAAGAATTAGGATAGAAACTGAAAGGGAAAATGAAAGAATTAGGATTGAAAGCAGAGAAAGGATAGAGATGGCACGCATGAACAGACCTGACCATCGTAGGGACAGCAATGGTATGGATATTAGCGCAATGAAGCAACACTTGCCTATATTCAGAGAAGAAGATGTTCAAGATTTCTTTTTGCTTTTTGAGAGGATAGCTGTAGATTATCAGTTCCCTCATGATAAGATGGCTTTATTGTTAAGGTCAACTCTCAACAAAGGAAAAGCATTGGACGTAGTGTTGAGTTTAACACCCGAGGAAATAAATGACTATGAAGTAATCAAAGATAGGGTGCTAAAAAGTTATTCCCTGACACCAGAAAAATATAGAAAGCTATTTAGAGACAGAAAAAAGGCATATGATCAAACTCATGTAGACTTTTTGAGACAAAAGGAGAAAATGTTAGAACAGTGGCTAAGGTCACAGAATGTAAGGTAAAAGAGAATAGCTGTACTCAATCTATTATGCTTTCAGAAGGCCGTGAGGAACAGATGGTTCCTGAAGTCCCGGAAGAGGACGACCTATCCGATTTTCGACCCTTTGTCTACGAGGGGACAGTGTCGACAGAAGTCGATGTACTCAGCAAGAAGAAAATACAGATATTACGTGACACGGGTTCTGCTGTCAGCGTGATCCTGGAGGGCAGTGTGCCGTTAACGGATGCCACCAGTACCGGTGAGTCTGTTGTGCTGAGAGGTGCTAGTATGGAGGCTGTGGAAGCTCCACTGCACAGAATAAAACTCGAGTCGGATATTTTTACAGGTAACATCGTAGTGGGAGTGTGGCGCGCACTACCCGTCAAAGGCGTTTCCATGATATTAGGAAATGACATTATGGGCGGCAGAGTCACTGTCGAGCCCATGGTTAAAGTGTTGGAGACAAAGATGGCGGAGGACAAAAACCTACGTCCTGCCAATGAACGCCCAACATGTGCACTGACAAGAGCAATGCAGAAAAAGAAGTCGGTAAAGACTCCTGCTACGCCGTGTAGTGCAACGAAAGATGTGTTTGTCTGTTCTGAAGACACACATGCGAATGAAACAGTGATAACAGAAACACCTGACATCGATTTAAGTGCTACGTTCTTTGCTGAACTAACAACTGGTGATGCAACAGAGAACGATAACATTTTGTCACCAAAGCAGAAATTGGTGAAAGAACAATTTAATGACGAAGTAATAATGCAACTCAGAATGAAAGCTGTTGATGAAAAGACTGCAGATGCAATGGCGGAATGTTTCTACATGAAAGATGAAGTGTTGATGAGAAAGTCGAAACCGCTCAACTCAGGTACAAACGAGTGGGACAGTATTCACCAGATTGTAATACCTAAGTGCTATCGTCAAGATATACTGCGTATGGCGCATGATCTTCCTTTCGCTGGTCACATGGGAGTCCGAAAAACGCACCACCGTATACTCCCTTACTTCTACTGGCCAGGACTGAGAAGAGATGTCGAACAATACTGCAAGACTTGCCACGTATGCCAAATGGTAGGACGTCCTAACCAACGAATTCCTGTCGCTCCACTCCAGCCGATACCAGCGTTCGACGAACCATTCAGTCATATACTCATTGATTGCGTGGGCCCGTTGCCGAAAACAAAAGCCGGTTTTCAATACCTGCTCACAGTCATGTGTTCATCCACTCGCTTCCCGGAAGCCATTCCGTTGCGGAACATAACAACAGTGAAGGTGGTAGACGCCCTGACAAATTTCTTCACACGTTATGGCCTACCGAAGACAGTACAGTCCGACCAGGGGACTAACTTTACTTCGAACATTTTCAAACAAGTCATGGAACAATTAGGGATAAGCCATAGGCTATCAAGAGCCTATCATCCTGAGAGCCAGGGAGCTCTGGAAAGGTTTCATCAGACATTAAAATCGATGCTTAAAAAGTACTGTTATGAAAACGAGAAAGACTGGGATAAGGGTGTGCCTTATGTACTGTTCGCTGCAAGGGAGGCCACTCAGGAATCCCTGGGGTTTAGCCCATTCGAACTTGTGTATGGACACTCAGTCAGAGGTCCGTTGAAACTTCTACATGAAACTTGGCTAACGGACAGTGAACCGATTGGACTTTTGTCATATGTAGATAAATTTAAAAATAGGCTTTATCATGCTTTTAACCATGTGAAGATTCATTTTCCACAGATGCAGGAGCGTATGAGACAGAACTATGACCGTAAAGCTACAGCTAGAACTTTTGCACCAGGTGACAAAGTTCTTGTGTTTCTACCTTTGCAAAATCAGCCTTTAAGTGCAAAGTTTAGTGGACCCTATGAGATAGAGTCAAAGCTTGGCGAGGTCAATTATTTGATAAAGACTCCTGACCGGAGACAAAAGCAGAGGGTATGCCATATTAATTTACTTAAGCCCTATGTTTCAAGGGAAAAGAGTAAACCACGGGAGGTCCCCATGATTTCGTTAGCTAGAGTCCCGACGGATTTATCTAGGATAGAATATAAGTTTGCAGAAAGTAAACTTAATAATACAGATGCCCTTAAGAGTTTAGATACAAGGCTAGAACATCTTCCGGTACAAGATAAGGAGAAGATTATTGAGCTGGTACATGAAAATAAGTCAATGTTTACAAATGTTCCCAGTAGGACACATGTCATAGAGCACGATGTAGTGTTAACCAATAGTGCCAGGTCTATTAAACAGCATCCATTTGACCCCATTAGACCTGAGCATATTAAATTAGATGTAAAGTATATGTTAGAAGATGACATAGGAGAAAAATGTGATAGCAAATGGTCTACACCCTGTGTGATGGTACCAAAAGCCGACCACACACTGCGGTTTTATAGAGACCATGGGAAATTAAGTAATTTTACAAAGACCGACTGGTATCCCATTCCGGTATCATCGACAAGATAGGGACAACGTCACAGCTGATACTCTATCTCGGGTGCTACATGATTGACTGAATAACCCTATACTTCTTTTTTCAGATCATCTCATTTATTCATTAAGAATGTGTCATGATAACCTATCATTCGTTTGAATTTTGATTATGGAATACCTATAGAATACTTGTATCATACAGAAGTCAAGTCTTTTGAAAGTATTAATAATTTTTATAATCATGTATAATATTGATGTTCTGATATATTTTTAGTTCATTTGATTATGGAAAAGAAATTCCATTTAAATGTTAATGCATGATGCAATAAATATATAAATATGCTCGTATTTACTTGATATGGGTGGATAAAAGTAATTGTCATCACATGCAATTAAGTGGGAAAACTTTGAGCTAGTTGATTTATTATCTTGTTTTATTTTAGTTAATGAATGGAACTAAATTATCATATGTACAATTTTTATCTTAGAAAGAGATGTAATATCAATTGGTATAAATTAATAGATAATATTGGAAATCTATTGCTAAATTGTTATATCATGGTAATAGAATGGGAAAAACTAGTGGATATTCACCGGTACGTGACGTTTTGGCGCAGCCGTTTTGGCGCGACCGTTTTGGCGCAGCCGTTTTGGCGCGGGACGTTTTGGCGCGAGCCGTTTTAATATTATAATTAATATTATTAATAATAATAATAATTATTAATATTATTTTAATATTAATATTAACGGGGAAATATTTGTCCATCACGTTATAATCACAATTACCATTGGGTAGTGACACTTTTTATAATTTAGTTGTGCCAGTGAGCCATGTTTGCTTAAATTGTCTTATAATCTTCCATTGATTGATGGTTGTTAAAACGATAGTGTTAAGTACGAAAAATGTACCATGTTGAGTATTACTTGGGTAATTATGGTACATTATTTCTTTCATTGGGTGGGGGCGTGTCATGTATATTGTTTTTCCAAGAATTGGAACACGCAATGTTTATTCTTCTCTCTCTCTCTTTTCTTACTACACACAATATTAGGACGTTTAGTAGGAAAACAAAAGGTTCTAGGTAATGTTGGGATTCTGTGTTGATCTCAAATTCTCAGGGTCTGGGAACGACTCATTATTTAATAGGGGAAGTTCCTATCGTTTTTGTTATGAGTTTTGTAATGATACCATGATTTTCACCCCTACTGGTAATGGGTCTGTCCCTTGCACCACTCGGATAGTATTTAATGATTTGTTTTGTCTGAAAGACGGAGAGTTTCAAAATATGTTCCTTTGAGAACGTTTGTGTTTGAACTATTTTATTCTAACTGTACATAATAGATATATTGTATATATTGAACATATCACCTGAAATAAACTATCAACAACAGTTACACTGAAGCTTCCTTGTCAAGTTACTATTCTATTGTGTTGTATACATTACTATAAGATTTATCTACTACTCTAATGTACAAGAAAGGAAATGTTGGAATACAAATACTGAGTTTGTGCCCAGGACTATAAGAAGAGTTCGTGTAATACTGAAACATAAATACTAATAATTAAAGTCTCCCCTAGGACTAACGAGAATTATCAGCAAGATCTACACAGCTCTGGCCACAAGGGGATTGTGGACGTAACACTACTAATGAACTTTTTCTTGCATGATAATTGTGTGATTGTGTGTGCGATTGTCTATTTTTATAAGTATATTTCTATGCTTGTATATAAATTACAAATAATTATTTTATTTTGTTTAAAATATGCTGAAGGACAAAACATCTGTAATCAAGTCAAATTTCCATTTGTTTGGATTAATAAAGATATCTTATCTTATCTTATCGTAACTTATCTTATCTTATTAAAGTAAATGTACGTCATTTTTAGTAAAAATAGAAATGACTAATTATGACTGTATTGGTTTAATTAATAGTAATACGTCATTATGACTCTAAAATATTTATAGCCTCTAGACTATAGACAAGCAGTTCCCAACCTGTGGGTCGCGACCCCTTTGGGGGTCGAACGACCATTTCATGGTGGTCGCCAAGGACCATCGTAAAACACTTATTTTGTATTGTCTTATTGAGGTCTTTCCACAACAACATGTACAGCATAGTACTCTTTGATGGCGCCACCTCAGAGCCCTCCCCCCCCCCCCTTCAGTATGTAGCGGTATCAAACAGGGATGTGTCCTGGCACCAACACGCTTTAGTCTAGACCAGGGGTCGGCAACCTTTTGATAATAGTGTGCCAAAGTGGGATTTCTAATTCATTCAGCGTGCCAACAGCCTAAAAGTCACCCTGCTTTAGAACTTATAGAACTATTTATTATAGAAGATACTCTATTAGTTTTTTAGGCGTCTTCTGCGTGCAATTGAAAATAAAGTCTTGCACGCTCGCCGTAGGTTGTCGATTACTGGTCTAGTGTAGATTCTAAAATATTCCTCTTCTATTTATAGTCTTCAAGCCTTAAATATAAGGCTTTTCAAATATAGGCCTATTTATTGGATATTTGATTTACAATCTGGTGTACTAATAACAGAAGTAAATGCGTACTAATGAATACAAGCTAGTAACTTAAAAGGTGTTTTAGAAATTACATTTATAATTTAAAAAAAAAACTTAAAATAATCTATTGTTCATTTTACTTATTTTTATCAATTTGAGTTCCGGTACTGGTATACGCATATACAATATTTGTTTGTTTTTCAAATGCAAATTGTATAGTAAAAAATTGTTTACTAAAATCATTGACTTAAAAACAGGACTATTATTTGTATGAAAAGATCAGATCATTTCAAATAAAGCTTTAGCTTTGGCATAAAAAATTGGATGTAAATAAAATGTACATGTAGCTTAACTTATCTGCTTACTTTGAGGAACATGACATTAAACCAGATAAAATGATTACGATAATGAATTTTACGTTGATGATTTCTGTGAAAGAACACTTGCACGTTCTTGCAGACGAAATTTCATCGTACCTTTCAAATTTATCTGACACTTCATTTGCACTTGAAAGAAGGTCATGTGCATTCAAATTTGAAGATGTTCCAGAGACAACACAAGTGAAGTTCATTTAATGTCTTAACAACTAATTTCTCTACAATGCCAATTACAAAATTCAGGATCAAGTTTTTGCAGTCATATACTATTTTGTCTGAGACTGTGTTGCACCTTCTTCTTCCATCTCCAACAACTTATCTTTGTGAAAGGGCTTTCCAGTTCGTTGATTATTAAATCTAAATACACAAGTATACGTGTTGTGAAAGATGATCTTCGTTGTGTAAGCCGATGAGAAAGACGCAATCTCAATCTTAGCACTGACGTTGTTTTGTAATTAGAAATACATATTTCACAATATTTAATTTCAAATGGATTTTTGTGATTAATCACTGCGCTTTAATTATGTTCTATTTGTAATATTGAAAATACATCCTGTATATGAGATATTTACATTACATTTTATAACAGTAGCACATTACAGTTAAAGTTATAAGGTAGCGACGAAAAAAGTTTATGGTTGGAGGTCGCCATAACGTGAAAAGCTGTATAAAACGGTCGCGACATTTAAAAGGTTGGGAACCATTGGATAATTATTTAAAATCTCATGGCAATAAATGCATTTTTAAAAACGTATCATATGTCATATGTCATATGTCACAGATGCTCCATTTCTTAGACAAGGTTATTGCGTCCTACACAATATGGTAATCCATGGTTTGAGTCTACTCTTGCATTTTAATTAGGGATTTTAAATAGCGTTAAGTTGCTGGTTATCCTAGTTCGTTTAGTAAACCCATTCCATTCCCGGATGCCGCTCAGGTATGGAATAAGCAAAGTTGTTTTTTTATTCTTTATGTTTATCTGAGCATGGTAATAGATTGTTTGTGTGTTGCATTTTCTGGGTGTTTTTGAAACATATCTGTATCTGTTTCTGCCTTTACTGTCTTCTTGAATTTATACAATCATTTACTCTCATTCCTGTATTAAGGGACACGGCTGCTAGCGTACCATTTACTCTCATTCCTGTATTAAGGGTCACGGCTGCTAGCTTACCATTTACTCTCATTCCTGTATTAAGGGACACGGCTGCTAGCGTACCATTTACTCTCATTCCTGTATTAAGGGACACGGCTGCTAGCGTACCATTTACTCTCATTCCTGTATTAAGGGACACGGCGGCTAGCGTACCATTTACTCTCATTCCTGTATTATAGGACACGGCTGCTAGCGTACCATTTACTCTCATTCCTGTATTAAGGGACACGGCTGCTAGCGTGCCATTTACTCTCATACCTGTATTAAGGGACACGGCTGCTAGCGTACCATTTACTCTCATTCCTGTATTAAGGGACACGTCTGCTAGCGTACCATTTACTCTCATTCCTGTATTAAGGGACACAGCTGCTAGCGTACCATTTACTCTCATTCCTGTATTAAGGGACACGGCTGCTAGCGTACCATTTACTCTCATTCCTGTATTAAGGGACATGTCTGCTAGCGTACCATTTACTCTCACTCCTGTATTAAGGGACACGGCTGCTAGCGTACCATTTACTCTCATTCCTGTATTAAGGGACACGTCTGCTAGCGTACCATTTACTCTCATTCCTGTATTAAGGGACACGTCTTCTAGCGTACCATTTACTCTCATTCCTGGAGTAAACGACACGGCTGCTAGCGTACCATTTACTCTCATTTCTGTATTAAAGGACACGGCTGCTAGCGTACCATTTACTCTCATTCCTGTATTAAGGGACGCGGCTGCTAGCGTACCATTTACTCTCATTCCTGTATTTAAGGACACGGCTGCTAGCGTACCATTTACTCTCATTCCTGTATTAAGGGACACGGCTGCTAGCGTACCATTTACTCACATTCCTGTATTAAAGGACACGGATGCTAGCGTACCATTTACTCTCATTCCTGTATTAAGGGACACGGCTGCTAGCGTACCATTTACTCTCATTCCTGTATTAAGGGACACGGCTGCTAGCGTACCATTTACTCTCATTAATGTATTAAAGGACACGGCTGCTAGCGTACCATTTACTCTCATTCCTGTATTAAGGGACTCGGCTGCTAGCGTACCATTTACTCTCATTCCTGTATTAAGGGACACGGCTGCTAGCGTACCATTTACTCTCATTACTGTATTAAGGGACACGGCTGCTAGCGTACCATTTACTCTTATTCCTGGAGTAAAGGACACGGCTCCTAGCGTACCATTTACTCTCATTCCTGTATTTAAGGACACGGCTGCTAGCGTACCATTTACTCTCATTCCTGTATTAAGGGACTCGGCTGCTAGCGTACCATTTACTCTCATTCCTGTATTAAGGGACACGGCTGCTAGCGTACCATTTACTCTCATTCCTGTATTAAGGGACACGGCTGCTAGCGTACCATTTACTCTTATTCCTGGAGTAAAGGACACGGCTCCTAGCGTACCATTTACTCTCATTCCTGTATTAAGGGACACGGCTGCTAGCGTACCATGTACTCTCATTCCTGTATGACGATTATTACATTATTATTATTATTAAGTTCATTTATAAATGTTTAAACCCAATTTGTTTCTTTGTATTACTCTCATTATTTTTTTAACATTATTATAACATTCTGTTAACCTACTAAAACATCGTTATCTTCGATAACCGTCCGAAAAGAAACCAACGAAAACCGAGGCAATTATTTTCTTCCGATTCAATGTAAATCCAATGAAATTCGTACATGGCTAAATACTTGGTTAAATGCTAATCTTAATTTTTTTCAGAGTCGAAAAGATAATTAAGGTTTCAGTGCCCCAAATCTTAGTTGGGATATCCAACCATATTTAGGTCATGAACTTATCCAGGCAAAGGTGTATTTCTTCCCCCCCCCCCCCCCTTTCCAACTATCAACATAGAATTACTTCGTCTATTTGACTTAGCCCATGAAGCAACAGGAAATAGATTAATTAAGAACTTGAATTTTTTAAAAGGAACTTACAATTTTTTTTAAACGCAAATACCTGTAATGCGATTGCATATTAAAAACACATTATATATAAAATGAAAATAGTATATGCCAACAAATATAGAATATAATAGAATTTAAAAACAATAAGAAGTTAAAAACAATGGATATAAAAGACATATAAATGTAAATAATAAATGAATAATCAATTTAGCTTTCTGTAGACTTCTCTTAGCGTAAAGTAGAGGGCAGGGAGGGAAGAGAGGTGCACACATTATTGTTGGGAAGGGAAATCATTATGTGACGTTATTCACGTCTCTTATTTGTCTTCTGAAATTAGTACCGGCTTCAAGGTCGACGAAAATCAAGACATTCCACTAAAATTGAGGCACACTTTTTTTCGGAAAAAATGGACGAGAACCGAACCAACAAAAAGCAGAGATTTGACTTTTTTTTCTTAACCCTTTCTAGGCCAGGTATTGCTCAAAGAGAAATGTGAAGAGTGGATTACACGTAACAATAAGCTGAAATTAGAACAAAAGCACATTGAGGTGATTAGTGTATTACACTTACATAAATCATGTAATTTTTCTAACACTTCCTGTTTGTTCTGACCAGTTATTTATGTTGGGATCTGCCCGACTCGAAACCTTATCTCCACAACACTTTGAGCAATACGCGATCTATAAAGATGGGGCTTGTTCCTTACATATAAGTGCTCTGGGTTAGCTACGTCGATCGACTGAACAAAGAACAACTAACGCAGTTGTCTCTATCTCATTCAATCAAGACTTGATTACTGTAACCTTTCTATGTAGGGTCTGCTTCAAAACCAGCTTCAGATACTCCGGGGGGGGGGGGGGGTAAAAACACTGCAGCATGGAATGTATCGCTGAAGAATAAGTCTGAGGACATCACTCCTGTTCTTACTTCACTCCGTGTAGATCATAGGTTCTCAACGGGGGGCGATGGGAAGCTTTAGGGGGGCGCTGACATTCCCGGGGGGCGATTGGGGGGCGGTGAAGGGCTAGTGGGTGGTACAAATGTACCAGATATTTTTTAACACCTCAGCTATTTGAATCGATTAGTTTTTGGAGGATGAAATGTGATGTAAACGCTAGTGCAAGTACTTATTATCAATATATATAATTACGGTGAGTTTGTTTATATTTATATATTTATGTATTTATATATATATATATATATATATATATATGTTTGTCCTCTATAGGCGCATAAGCCGTTTGACTAATAGGGTCAAAAGTTAAATGTATAAATTGGAAACGTCCTCCAATAGAGAATTTTATTTTATGACTTATTATCATGAATGTGTTGATTTAAAAAATCCAAAATGTTAGATCCAACCATGCAAATAAATAAAGCCGTACATAGCAAATGGCCATTTCCGTTCAATTACTATGTTGAACGCGATATTTTGTATGTTGAACGCGAGGGTCTTATCGGGTTTTCCATATTCTGCTATGTTTTTTTTAAATGTAGCGAGACCTTTTTTTAAAAGTTACGCACCCGCAATTTGGCTTGGAGAGTTTGAATGGTGTAGGCTACTTTAAAAAAATACTAGCGTATGACGTAATGTCTATGAAATCATTTCTTTTTTTCATTATAGATGTTTGCATCATCTTTAAAGTAAAAGAACCACATGTTTTAATTATTTAATGGATTCACGTCGCTATTGAGAACATCCTTTAATAGGCGACTTTCTACACTCTATAAAAAAATGATACTAATTATAAAGGACAAGTTATAAATGATTACTTATAAATATTAGAAGCCTGACAGCAACACTTTATATGCATGTGCCAGTGTCAGGACGCCCGGGAACAATATAAAATAACTAAAACTAAATACCGAAATAAACATTATCAACACTGTTTTAATGATACAATAAGCAAGAACAAAAATTAAATACCGAATAAATCGTTTTCACTTTTAAGTTTTTATTGTATTGAAATATTATTTTCTATGTTGATTTTTATTATTTACATTTTTATTGTTTGGTTTTTGAATTGTTTTTTTTTTCTTTTAGATAGTAGGCCTATATTATTGTTAATTTAATATTATTAATAACAAGTCAAGTCAACACAACTGTTCGCTACGTTTTAATACCAGAAGCTTGACAGCAACAATTCTTATGCATATGCCAGGGTCAGGACGACCGAATTAAAAAGTCTTTTAGAAAACCTGGACGAGCCTTTCGGCTCTTGTGTCCAGGGCGTAACGTTTAGGATTGAGTGAACTCTGTCCGGGCTCCAGTCACCCCACGACACGCCGGGCGTGGCGCGCTTTGTAACAGGGAAGCTTTCCTCAGACCAGCAACCGTTCACTGCGGTTCTCCTAAGGATCATTATCGCGGTGGCTCGCCCGTATCGCAAATCCTATACTATAAGTACAGGCATCCAGGCACCGGGTGGTTCTCGAGACGGGAATGCAGCGTCCATTCTTTCTCGTCACCGAGACCCCGTGGCTTCTCGGCAGTGCAATGGATCTCAGACCCGCTGCGGGGGCTGTCGCCCACACGTTCGCCCGCCTGTGTATTCTTAATGGGAATGTATCGGCGGTTTACACACTACGCCAGTATTTAAGGCGCATGGGTACAGTAGTGGGCCAGGGCGACCAGAAACAAGTAAAAAGAACAAAAACTAAATACCGAAAAGAAACGTTCTCATTGCAGTTTTTATTGTAATAGTATTTTTTTCTTTCTCTCTTAACAAAACAAATTGTAGCCATTCGTTTCTCCGTCATTTTGACGGGAATAACCACTAGTATTAATAAGAAATATGAGTCGCAGTGATTTTTCGGTGAAGTAGGGGTCTCTATTTGGCCAATAAGGTATGCGGCCGGCTGGTCCTGTTGTTGGTTCACCGGACTGTCGCCCTAACATCTGCTAATATTAATGATATTTTGATCTCAGTTTAACCGATATGCTCTTATTGTGTTTTTTGCTATACACTACAAAATGACAATATTGTTAAGCGGTAGAGATAAGTAGTAATTGTACAAACTGGGTAGTTATTGTAATGCTTGAAAATATACATATATATTCTTTAGTCATATAATATCTAGATAATTTTCAAATACTTTTTACAGTTTGATCATTTCAAAGTTATAAATTGTAAGCCATTTATTTTTTATAAAAGAAAAAATAAAAATTTAGCTTTAAAAAAAAAAACGGTCTAATCATCTCCCTTTAACAAAAAATGTTTTCCACATTTGATTCAATAGTGATGCCGAACAAGACAAGTTCTGTTTTGTAATATAACAAATATTACTGATTATTAGATCTAAGGCTTTTGCAACCAAAATTGAAACAAAAATAGACAAATTGCTAGCAACACACCAGGCAAACGCTTCGCATTAATATTGATTTATTGAAACCTTTTGTTAAGGCAATTTTTTTATCTATTAATTCTTACAATATGTTTCCTTTTCAGTTTTCTTTAAAGATAATTAATCACACAGAAAGTATAGTCCGCCTAAAAAAATTTGCGGAAACTATAGTCCAGATGGGCTGAAGGGGGGAGGGAGTGGGCGCTAAAATAAAGTTGGGGGGGGGGGGCGGTGAGCGGAAAAAAATTGTAAAAGGGGGCGGTGAGCCGAAAAAGGTTGAGAACCTATGGTGTAGATAAAGCGCATTTGTTATAAACTTCTTTCATTAACATACAACAGCATGGATCATTGGATGTCACTGCACCTTCTTGGAAGATCATTACAAAGCTACCTTCAAGGACAAACTGTATGGTGGACTGGAGCAACTGACAGCTACGGCGCAGTTCATAATAAATGTAGGACTTGTTGTCTAAATCCTCAAAATCATTAAATTTTGAGAACGAAGAAGAAGAAGATTACATAGTATCTGCAATCGCACTGTCTGTGCTATTCATAAGTCTTTGCTCAGAGTTCCCAGTATTTTCGGGTTCACAAAGAAGTCATTTGAATCTGCTGTACATACACTGTGGAAGAGCTTACCCCCAAACACTAAGAAATTGTAAGAAAAAAAGAGTTTGAAGATCCTTCTCTTCGACTAGTGTTTTACTACTGAATTGTAGAAAGTAAGAGAACTGTGCATGCTAAACTAAACGGCATAAGAAAACGCGCTAAATATATATAGTTATTATTATTACATCCTTTATTTATTTAATGTAAACAAACTAAAGCAAAGATAAAGATTTAACAGAAAATGTGAAACACTTATATTACTATAGTGTCTACATCTATATTCTGGCATTTTTTTCTATGTTTGGGCAAATGTGGGTTTGATGCCAACTCGACGTGGAAATGCTCTTTCAGCTAAACAAATAGTGCGTTTGGATTTAACAGCTATTTTTTTTTATTGTTGACCAGTTCCGGAGAATCCCCAGACATGCCCGACCTTACAGCGTCTGCGATAACACGATTTTATGTCAATACACTGGTCAACGTGTGTAAATAGCTTCATTCCTAGGTATGTCTTGTTTCAGTGGGTTGGCAGACAATCCGGTGTGCGAGTGCGAGCCCAACGTATATGGTCGTAAAATGAGATGTCTGGTTACTGAGATATTATAGAGAATTTCAGACTTTTTTTTTCTGTTTTCGTTGAATTTTAACCTGTTTCCGACTTTAATACCACTACTATCGGTGCTCGGGTATGATGGGAAGTTAAGAAGAGGAAAATGACGCCATAGAGACTTCATAGAGTCAATGAAATACAAAGATTAAACATGTTTCATCTAATGGGAACAGATACAACAAAAAAACACATCGACAGCACAAAAGTGTCTGTGTTTTGTTGAATAGAGACATTTTTTAATTCGAACTACGCTGAGTGATGTCTAATTGATGACCATGTCTCTGACTGCTGACCCCTTGATTGACCAACTATCATCTAAGTCGATAGTCTTCAATCATTATTTGCTTTGATGATTCTGGTAGATAACTGCACTGTGTCAAAATATATCGATCAAAATTATCAACGAGTAATGCGATCAGAATGATTTGGCGGGAAAATAACGGCTTCATTGATGAGTTTGGGTACCCACTGGGGGCGGGAGAGGGGAGCGGTAAGACGAGTTCTAGCTAAATATTCTATTGTGGTCAGCTCCCCCTCTTACACATGAAGGGCTATTTGACCTTTACTGCTTGGCGTGGTCTGGACTGGAGTCAAGTCACGCAAAACAAATACATCGTAATTAGCAGCAAACTGACAAGTTGGTTCCACTGATTGGAGTATAGCCTCTACATAGTGCGAGAACCTTTCTAAAAACAGATGTATTATTCCACTGATCCATCGCTATCTCCTTGTAGGCAATTTGTTGGTTTAGTAATACAAGATGAATTCACGTGTGGACACAATTATACTCAAGTGGGGGTGGGGGGGGGGGTCGATGGGATGGGCTGAGGCTAGAAGATCCCCGTTTTTTCTTCTTTATTTTCTTCTGATTAGCTGCACGTGAAGAACTCGACAACAAATCTATTAGTATGTTTATATTAATTGAAATTACCAATTTGAAAACGGGAAATAAAGCGAATTCTTAAACAAAACTGAAGCTGGGGAAGGGGGGGGGGCTAGTGTTGAAGAGAAAATACGTTTTTTTTTTCTTCTGTCTACTGTGAAAAGATGGTGTTACTTTATATAATTTACAATCTGGAATCTAATAATATGTTCTATTTAGGAAAGATGGAGTTTCTTTATAAATATAATATGCAAACTAGAAGTCAATAAAATGTTCTAATTAGGTATCAGAGTATTGATCTAGAATCTAGATGCACAGAAAACAGCACAGAACATGACAAAATTAGAAAACATAATCTTGTCTTACACTTTTTTGGGGGTAATTAAAAACAACTTCAGTTGACCTAACGTTTCATAGTGCAACTTTAATTAACAACCTTATTAACTTTGTGGTCAACAAAAAAGGGAAGCAAGCAGTTGATTTCTTTTGTGAGGCGCCTCAAAGCATTCTCATGCACAACTTAAGCCTAATCTTAATATTTTCTTAAGTCAATTTAAAAAAGAATGTACATTTACTAGAAAATTTGAATCGCCATTTCATGTTGGCCTTCATGCATTTGTTTCATTGCAAGATATAGGACTTCTGTTGAACTATATCTACAATTATTATTGTAGGCTTACGCAATACAGAAATGTTGTCTGTGATAGTTCTTTATATGCCACACCAGGCTGGCAAAGAATAGACATACTGCTCACCAAAAGGCCTTTCCTACTTTAGTTGTTGTAGAGCTGTCAATCTGGAAGATAAATTGTTGGGAACCAACGCCAATGAAGCTTCCATCCCATATGGTTTAGTCTATAGACAGTAAGCAAATAATATTAGGCTAAGTCCATGGCGAATCCCTAAAATAACTATCTAGCGTAATCTAGCCGAAGGCAACAAGTTGGCTCACCCAAGTTTTAAAGATGTTTCAACAAAACACGACAACGGTTCACAGTTCACATACCTGCCACTGAAAGGCGCGCGCCGATGACCGCTCCGGTGTAGTGAGACGAGGCACGCTGGAAGTGGCTGAAAAATAACAGATCAATAAGCAACCATAGTAGAAAAATGATCCTAAAGAACCACAATAAACAGATGAAGAAACATCATTCCTTGGTGACGGACGGATCCGATGTCTTACACTTTTATACATTAAGGTAAACTCTAGATCTGCAATATGATTGTTAGTTTTGTATAGCTCACAAGTCTTTTTTTCCCCCTTTCAACCAGTCTCCAGAGCTGTTTGCTCTCATGCAGTTGGCATAAGTACAACAACAGTGGCAAAGGAGAATGTACACAAATGAATGCTTTGAAATGGAAGTTTTCGAATATATTCAAATATAAAAATAATAACAACAAACTATTGACGAATTCAATTCTTCGTTCTTATCAAGACCTGTGGGAATATTGGTCTTGCATTGGTAAATGCCAAGTAAACAAGGAACATAATTATTGTTGATTTTTAAAGAATATTTAGTCAGTATTGATGACATGTTATTGAAGTATATTATTGGTATTTATGATTGGACACCACGGTACTGATGGCACGTTATTTGCGCATCTAATTACATTTTCCGTATCAATAACAAAGTTTCCCCTCTTCCTGCCATTTTAGTATTCCTATGATCGTCTGCAACGTTTGTGTGGATATCCCAGCATTCCCTGACCAATCAGCATGGAATGAATCTAATAACTTGGCGGCTATCAACAAATCAGTTACGTTACCACTTGAGTTCCTTTCAACCTCTCCCTCAACCTCTCCCTCAATCTCACCCTCTCTCTAATCGTAGCGCATCTTTTTATGAACTCATTTGCCAGAAGAACATTTTGGAATGCAAGCTCGGTGTTAATAACATCTCAGATTCAAGTTGAAAAAATAAAGGTCAACAATCAGGGTTCGTTGTTGTTTGTTTAGTTAAAGCTGAACTGCCCCCTACACCCCCTACACCCTTTTCTGTCAGATCCCAGTTGTGCTTCTTAACGGGCATGTGTGGGTGAAAAAAATATTTTTTTAAAGCAGTTTGTCCACAAAAAAAAGAGTACAAAAAGAAATAAATGCTGGGCTAGATTAATAGTGAAAAAAAATAATTTTGATATGGATGTGTAATAGAAAAATAACACTAGTAATACTAAGAATGTTGATACGTGTACACAGTGTGAAATTACTACAGTGATGTTGATATGTGTACAAAATGTGAAATTACAGCAGTGATGTTGATATGTGTGCATGTGAAATTACAACAATATGACTCTTATATTTGTAAAATATATGTAACATTTTAACAACAATTGTGATGCTATATTGTAAACAAAACAAAAATTAATGCAAAAAAGAAATAACAACAAAAAAAAAAGAACAGTACAATATTTTATGTAATGTTTTATTATTGCATATAAATTGACCATGCAAACAAAATCAATAAGTTTTTAAAGGCACAAGTACTGACAATATACTGTCTCACTGAAATACAAAATATCATTATACAATCTCACTGAAACTAGTCTAGTAAAACATCAGTGAAACATACAAAAACTTTTTTCATTAAATTGATATATAGAATCATTTCCGTTGGAAGCTCTACAATATATTTTATTTTTGTTAAATTTAAACATGGATTAGAATCTGGAATTTCAGAAGGGCAATTGACACACGTCTGCTAAAGCACACAATACACTTATTAATTCATTTGTATAAAAAGGGTTACAACAAACTGCATTATTTTAAGTTTAATATGTCAATAGTTGAAGCAAAATATTACTTAAAACTAAATTCAATCACAACAAATATATATATATATATAAATTGGCAAAAAAGAATTAAAAAGTGAAATAATCCATAAAAAAGCCTCATAAAAAGCAAAATCCTTATACTCTTTTCAACATACAATAGCATTGTGTATCGAGATTCTTGCTTGGAATGTAAAAAATGTATTTATAAACTGCTCTAACAAGCATCCGATTAAAAGCCTTATACAAGCTTAATATTAAACAAATCAATAAGTGCCTACAAGGCAATAACAAAGGAAGGATGAGCCATTATCAGAGGCACAGCTTGGATGGTTTGCACACTGTGTCAAACCAAAAAATCGGCGTCTGAGCGTAACGTTGCAAGCCTAATTTTGGTACTTCTTTACCTAGGCACCCTAAAACATAGGTACCCCCCCCCCCCCCAGCTTCGCCTCTGACCATTGCACTGTGTTAGCATTAAGGCCATAAGGTCAAGAGCAGAATTCTTTCATGCATGTGACGTGCATGACTTAAAACTTTTCTCTTCAAATACAATTTTATTTTCATGTCCATGTGTAGGTAACATTTGTTGGCTAGGGTCACCAGACTAGAACTTTTATTGTAAGAGAGATTAGATTATTTATACTTTAGACCAGTATTTCTCTAATGTTGGGCCATGACCCAGTACCGGCTCACAAAAGCAAAATTACATGGTCACAAAAATGAAGACGAAATTGTTTAGAAATTCATTTTTTTTTTATGTTTCCTATTTGCTAGTATAGTCAATAAAAGTTGTTCAAGTGTTAAAAATAAACCAACCCATAAAAACAAAGTTCTTATTATACTACCTTTCTTTGTAAACTAAGTTTATATTTAATTTATATTTTGATAGATTAAAATAAATATAAGTGATATCATACCTTATGAATTTCCACACATAAAATTTTTTGCGCATCCTTTTTTTTTCTAGCTTTGGCCCGCAAAAAACATAAAAAGTTGGACCGGCATTTTCAACATGAAACCAAACCATAGACCATTTATCTATGAAGTATTTGTTAAATTAAAAAAGAAAAATCATAATTATAGTATAATTAAGTAGTTTTAACTGAAAATTTGAAAGAATGCATTGCTAGTCGCCACAAGTCTGCTGCCCAAGTTTCAGCTCGAATGAATGATGGGATGTGGTAAAAAAATCGATGCAAAGTTTCACATGCACGCACGCACGCAGCCAGACAGTACGAGTTAATAAAAAAAGGGAGTAATAACAGAGTTATGCAAAAAATAGTTTGAGAAATGCTTCTTTTGAGCCCTGAATATTAACTCTAAATAAATCCTTTTCAAAAGGCAGTTAAAGCTCTGTTTTTCCTAATGCCAACAGATTTCTTATGTTAAATATGATTAGTAAGCTGATTAGTATGAAACTTTGGATATATTTTATTATGCTCATAATCTCTATACTTTAAAAAGAATAAGATCCATAAATGCACTAATGATGTGAAATAATTTTTTTTTATAAATTTCACAAATTTTTACTAAAGCTACAAACAAAAGTTTTACAGTGCTCGGTGAAAATTAATCAAAACAGCAATCACTGGAAGAACCAACCAATTAGTTATTAGAAAAAAACAATGATCAAGTCAAAGCTTTCATCACTTGAAGTCTTAAGTCGGCTTATGGGGCCATGTGTACATGTAAGCAGTAAGTAGAACATGTACAGTGATGATTTTATTGTGTAAAGGTCAGCATTATGAGGCAATTGTTAAATTCACAACTACATTTATTAGAAATGATATACAACTATGATTATATTGACCTTTTTTTTTGTTTTAAGCTAAAAGTCTTTAGCTAGACATGGAATAACTCCCCAAAAGTCAATAGTCTGTGAAGCTCTGAAAGTCATATTACAAAGCTTAAATATTCTGTGCCAGAATGCTGAGAAAACCTAAAACAAGCTCATTACGGATCTGAAATTTGTCTCAAGTAAATTTAGAGAAGTGTGAAAAGTCAGCTTGGTATTAAATGCCAACAAACATTTACAATTCCTATCACCTCTCAGCAGTTTAAAAATATAAAAAAAGGTTAAAAAATGAAAAATCATTTAAAAGAATACAAAGAAAACAATAAAATATGTTTGTGGTTGTTTGGTTAAAATATAATGCTTAAACAATTTCCTTTAGTTCAATAAATATCTAGGATACATTAGAGAGAGTGCAATTGTAAAATGTGCAAGGGTAATAATTTTTTTTAAATGTACGACAAGGGCAACAATTTGTTGTAAAATATGAAGATACAGCAAGAAAAAGTTTACAAAGAATTTTCTGCCACAAAGTGCAAAGCTTTTCCCTTGGTGTCTCTTTTTATTGTGACGCCATCTATGTACAGGTTGTCAAAGTCTGCATAGCCGTATGTGTCAGTGCCGACACCAACAAAACCATTAGCTGGCTTAGCTGGCACAGTAATATTAAACAGCTGCACACCATTGCACCAGCCTACAGCTACTGTACCCTTTGAATTTGAAAGAAACAAAAAAGACAAATAATTATAATTTCTTAACATTATCAATGTAAATGTAGTTTCAATATGTATTTAGCACAAAAGCTGTAAACTGGCCACAACTGCTATAAAACAGGCCACAACTGCTGTAATCTTGCCACAACTGACCTTAACTAGCAGAGAGAGTGTGTTCCAGCCGGAGTGGATAGAATTCACTTGACTGCCTTGAATAAACACCTTCTTACCCTCTAGATACAGATAAAAAAAAATGGGAAGTGTGAAAATGCTGAAACATTTTAAAGCAAGAAAGGTGCATTATTATTAAAAAAAAATATAATACATAATTTCAGTACAAATAATTCAGTGGGCCTAAGGATCTGAGAAATGTTTCAGTTACAAAGGGAAAGAATCAATTAAAAGAGAAATAACTCAGCATAAGTTGGTGTGATTCACACATTCAAATATTATTGTTAGCAAATGGACTTTATATATATTTAATATATCATATTACACTTTTAATATATGACATGATACTTCAATATATAAGTAAGTACTCGTCGGACCAAATTGATCATATGGCCGGTGAAGCAGCGTTCACCAGTTTCAGTGGCCACGGCCAGCACAATGCCAAGCTGCCTTTACTTTACCCCAACAAATGTCAGGTATCCATCATAGTTGGGTAGACTCAGGGACACCCTCCAGCCCAGGGAAAAAATCCTAGCTTTCACCAGGAGTCAAACTCAGGACCTTCGGTATGCCAGTCGAACATGCTGCCCCTTGGCTACCATGCCACATTTAATACATGGCATTACACATTTAAATTTAATAACACATAATATATGACATGACACATATAATACATGACATTACCTTGATTCTAATATTGCCTGTGTAAAACTGTTTCAAATGTTTATTCTTCCTATCTAGTATAATCTGGTCTTATAATTTACAAAATTGCTTTTACAAAAATTTTTTTATTTATTACCAACCAAAGGCCATGTCTTCAGACTAGTTATAACAATAACTAAACTTTCTAATGACAGGTCTAGTAATCAGTATGTAAACTTTTCAAAAGATTATAATTTAATAGATTTTATTTTGCACTGATATAATACTTTTACTCAAATTTTAAACTAATAAATAAATATTTATATTTTACAAGAACTTTAATAATCCACAAATTGAAATACCTTTTTTTCTAAGAAATATAATCCAGTCATTTTAAAGCTATTACTTTTTACACTTACTTATATCATTGGTGACTTTGAAACTTTTCTCTTGGGGAACTATATGGAAGAAAATTCCCATAGCAGCATAAGTGTCACAACCTGCATTATCAATACGAGCACCAATATAAAGTCCATTTGATCCATTGACTGGCCCAACTTGCACATCTGACTGAATTTTAACATCAGTCCTGACACAACAAACAAAAAAACTAAATCTAAGAATCCAAATAATAAAAATAATAGAATTGATAAAACTCAATAAGTATACCGGTATATAAAAAAATTAGATTGTTGAACAATTGACCAGGATTATCAGGTAATTAGACTATATTAATAGTCTTTTTCATTGGTTTATATTTATAAGTCGTTACTAGTCCCTATAAGCAACAGTAAAAAGCCATGGCGTCATTATGGAACTAGAGTGCATATATTTCATACGCAAGTCTATTGCCACAAAACACTGAGTGCCGTTAGATGGGTTCAGTCAAGTGTACTTACCAGTTAATTCTCCCCAGAAGATTGAGAGAGCCATCGAAATAACGTGTTTGTTGACACCAAACTATTGGTGTTTGCAGCACCATCTGCCTCATCACCTGCCCATGCGCCCCGCCCACAGACACAATATCAAATGAACCTTGCTGGGGTGCCAGAATGTATGGTTCTGCTGAGAGTGGGTAGTCTGGAGACATGCAATAACATTACTTTATACATGGTTCTGTGACATTACTTTATACATGGTTCTGTGACATTACTTTATACATGGTTCTGTGACATTACTTTATACATGGTTCTGTGACATTACTTTATACATGGTTCTGTGACATTACTTTATACATGGTTCTGTGACATTACTTTATACATGGTTCTGTGACATTACTTTATACATGGTTCTGTAACATTACTTTATACATGGTTCTGTGACATTACTTTATACATGGTTCTGTGACATTACTTTATACATGGTTCTGTGACATTACTTTATACATGGTTCTGTAACATTACTTTATACATGGTTCTGTGACATTACTTTATACATGGTTCTGTGACATTACTTTATACATGGTTCTGTAACATTACTTTATACATGGTTCTGTGACATTACTTTATACATGGTTCTGTGACATTACTTTATACATGGTACTGCTGAGAGTGGGTAATATGGAGACATACAATAACATTACTTCATACATAACAATCAAACCCAAAACAAATAGAGAAATAATCTCATAACATCAAGCAATAACATAGCGTATAAACATTCCAAATGATTAACACAATGCAAACTATAACAAAATACAAACACTGTCATAAACAAAACAGAAATAAAACTCAAACTATAACACATCAATTGGAAACTTTACAAAACAATAATTCAAATCACAATGAGGAAACTCCAACAATACTTAAACCACATGTGTGTGAACTGTTAGTCAATAGTTTCTTAAATGGTAATTGTAAAAATTAAAATTTCTTCAATTGTTTAGTGTCCAAAATTTGTCTTAGAAACCAATTACAATATATACACATATACTTTTCAACTACACACAAAATTGCTTTCAGTTGTTTTTAGTATGGTTGCAAGAAAGTTTTTGTGATTGCTAAATCTTTTTTTGACCAGACTCCTTAAATAAGTAACTCAAGCAATAAAATGTGTGCTATAAGTAACCAAGGCAACAAAGAAGATCATTAAAAGCTGTTTTTCTTTAAAACTTCCACATCAACTATATATGAAACATAGTATGAAACATATTTTGTTTCTATTTATGTTCAAATCAGATTCTGTGGACAATGAGTTACATTCTAGTAGCTATAAAGTTTGCTCACAACCTACTGCAGTTTTTAATACAGAGAGAATAAACTAAACATGTCATTGTATTGTTAACTGTATGTGAACAACTCCAAGCTATATACAATAATCTTAGATGACATTTAGATGAAAAGTACTTGCTTTCAAAATTCTCCTTAAAAGGCAAAGGAAAGGGAGCTGACTCTGGTGGAGGAGGGTGTTGACCATGATTCCCAGAATTTAGTGTTGTCAGGGTATAAATCTCATCAGCAGAAATCTGCAAGCTGACATTGCCTTGTATAACCTTAAATAATGTTTTAAACATTCATTTTTTTATTAGATTGGTTTAATGTAGATTTAATTATACTTTTCATCTTCATTTCTTACATAAGTAAATATTCAGTTAAGACCTAGCATTCCTACACTATGAGCATTCCTACACTATGAGCATTCCTACACTGTGAGCATTCCTACACTATGAGCATTCCTACACTATGAGCATTCCTACACTATGAGCATTCCTACACTATGAGCATTCCTACACTGTGAGCATTCCTACACTATGAGCATTCCTACACTATGAGCATTCCTACACTATGAGCATTCCTACACTATGAGCATTCCTACACTATGAGCATTCCTACACTGTGAGCATTCCTACACTATGAGCATTCCTACACTATGAGCATTCCTACACTATGAGCATTCCTACACTATGAGCATTCCTACACTATGAGCATTCCTACATTATGAGCATTCCTACACTATGAGCATTCCTACACTATGAGCATTCCTACACAAAATCTCAAGCCAAGCACCCCTTCTCCCTTAGTGTGTTTGTAATATATAAAGTACAAAAGTAAAGTATCCAGACGAACCAAATTGATCCATGGGACTGGTGTTTATGTAGCCATGGTATACTAGAGATTGTGTGTCCAGCACAATGCCCAGTTGTCTTTACCTTTCCAGCCAGGTACCCATCAGGGCTGGGTAGCCTCAGGGACTACCCCCAGACCCGAAAACACATCCTAGCCTTCACCAGTATTTGAACCCAGGACCTTTGGTACGAAAGCTGAATGCAGTGCCGCTCGGCTACCTTGACCCATATGTAATATATAGATGACCCATTAAATGAAATAATTGGACTTTGGTTACAAAAAAAAAGTACAATGAATTCTATGTGACTGACAACGAGAGAAGCTATTTGGAAAAACAACTCACTTAACTACTTACAGGAATCTGACCAAGACTTCTAAAGTAGACTGAAGACTCATTCATTGCAAATTTCAATTGACTTTGCCAAACAAACAAGGATGTTATATTGCCCTGAAAAAAAAAGATTTTATCCTGTTAAATTTAGCAGTTATATATTGCCCTGAAAAAGTTGTTATAACGCCCTGTAGAAAGACGTTAAATGCCCTAAAAATGTTTTATGACAATCTGATGACAACTATAATAAATGCATTGAACTATTTTCATACATACTATCAAAATGTGATTACATTTATGGACATACAAATGTAAATTTGTTAGACAATAAACTGTTTTGTTTTTTCTAAGAAAAAAGTAAACAACTTACAAAGCTTCCATTGAGTTCAAAAGTAACTGTCTGAGGCTCCACTGTATATGGTGGTAGATTTGGTCTTATACATACTGAATGATCATGGCTCTACATAACAACATAGTAACACACCATAGTACATGATTAGTACATGATTAGTACATCTAGTACAATGAAAAATAAGATAACACAATTTTACATGAATAGTACAATGAAAAAGAAGAACCGGGGGCCAAAAAAAAGACTTAAAGATGGTCTGAAAGAAACCTTAAAAGACCAGCGGCGGACAGAGGCAGGTGGCAAAATGTTATATCATCCGGGGCACAACTGGTAGAAAGTAACAGAGCCTCCAGGGCTGAGCAAAAGCACATAAATAGAAAAACCAAGCAAACCTGCAAGGTGCTACTAAACCCCACAGTGGCTGATCTTTTGTGTACAATACCTCAAAAAAAAATTTCATGGCCCATATAGGACCAATAAGCCACCAAAGAAGCCACAATTCGACTGGAAGATGTGGTCGGTCATCCTCAGAAATGAGAGACGAACAACAATTTTAAATAAGATAACACAATAATACACGAATAGTACATCTAGTACAATGAAAAATTAGCCAATCCTAATGATTCTTACCATCTCTCTTACAAAGTATATAAATATGGTTTGGAAAGCACAGGGCAGGTCGCATGATGACCTAGGAAAACTCCAGTTTTCAATTTTATAAGAGTGAGAGAAAAAGAAATAGATGGGGAAAGGAAGAGAGAAAGAAACAGATAATGCAAGTAAAGTTAAAATAAAATTGCTGTATGATTCGTACAACGAAAATACTCAAAGCTAACCAGACAATTACCGTAATTACTTAAACTGCCTTATAAATACAAAGTTAACCATTAAAGAATTGCTTGTATTACCCCTACATTCAATAAAGACATATGATAACACAAGACAAAGAGAAAAATAGGCAAGCACTAGGTAGAGAACATACCATGGCTTCAATGACAATAGTCAGCTGTTGGTGATTTGGACTGGTCAGTGCCACATAGCTTCCACCCTTACTCAGCATTCCAACACCATGACCATGTGGGAGATAACTCCAGCCTACCTCTGTGAACTGTGTAGTGTGAGCTGTGATTGATATATTCAATATTCTGTGAACTGTGTAGTGTGAGCTGTGATTGATATATTCAATATTCTGTAAACTGTGTAGTGTGAGCTGTGATTGATATATTAAATATTCTGTAAACTGTGTAGTGTGAGCTGTGATTGATATATTCAATATTCTGTAAACTGTGTAGTGTGAGCTGTGATTGATATATTCAATATTCTGTAAACTGTGTAGTGTGAGCTGTGATTGATATATTCAATATTCTGTAAACTGTGTCGTGTGAGCTGTGATTGATATATTAAATATTCTGTAAACTGTGTAGTGTGAGCTGTGATTGATATATTAAATATTCTGTAAACTGTGTAGTGTGAGCTGTGATTGATATATTCAATATTCTGTAAACTGTGTCGTGTGAGCTGTGATTGATATATTAAATATTCTGTAAACTGTGTAGTGTGAGCTGTGATTGATATATTAAATATTCAGTAAACTGTGTAGTGTGAGCTGTGATTGATATATTCAATATTCTGTAAACTGTGTAGTGTGAGCTGTGATTGATATATTAAATATTCTGTAAACTGTGTAGTGTGAGCTGTGATTGATATATTCAATATTCTGTAAACTGTGTAGTGTGAGCTGTGATTGATATATTCAATATTCAGTAAACTGTGTAGTGTGAGCTGTGATTGATATATTAAATATTCTGTAAACTGTGTAGTGTGAGCTGTGATTGATATATTCAATATTCTGTAAACTGTGTCGTGTGAGCTGTGATTGATATATTAAATATTCTGTAAACTGTGTAGTGTGAGCTGTGATTGATATATTAAATATTCTGTGAGCTGTGTAGTGTGAGCTGTGATTGATATATTAAATATTCAGTAAACTGTGTAGTGTGAGCTGTGATTGATATATTAAATATTCTGAGAACTGTGTAGTGTGAGCTGTGATTGATATATTAAATATTCAGTAAACTGTGTAGTGTGAGCTGTGATTGATATATTAAATATTCTGAGAACTGTGTAGTGTGAGCTGTGATTGATATATTAAATATTCTGTAAACTGTGTAGTGTGAGCTGTGATTGATATATTAAATATTCTGTAAACTGTGTAGTGTGAGCTGTGATTGATATATTAAATATTCTGTAAACTGTGTAGTGTGAGCTGTGATTGATATATTAAATATTCTGTGAACTGTGTAGTGTGAGCTGTGATTGATATATTAAATATTCTGTAAACTGTGTAGTGTGAGCTGTGATTGATATATTAAATATTCTGTAAACTGTGTAGTGTGAGCTGTGATTGATATATTAAATATTCTGTAAACTGTGTAGTGTGAGCTGTGATTGATATAGTAAATATTCTGTAAACTGTGTAGTGTGAGCTGTGATTGATATATTAAATATTCTGTAAACTGTGTAGTGTGAGCTGTGATTGATATATTAAATATTCTGTGAACTGTGTAGTGTGAGCTGTGATTGATATATTAAATATTCTGTAAACTGTGTAGTGTGAGCTGTGATTGATATATTAAATATTCTGTAAACTGTGTAGTGTGAGCTGTGATTGATATATTAAATATTCTGTAAACTGTGTAGTGTGAGCTGTGATTGATATAGTAAATATTCTGTAAACTGTGTAGTGTGAGCTGTGATTGATATATTAAATATTCTGTAAACTGTGTAGTGTGAGCTGTGATTGATATATTAAATATTCTGTAAACTGTGTAGTGTGAGCTGTGATTGATATATTAAATATTCTGTAAACTGTGTAGTGTGAGCTGTGATTGATATATTAAATATTCAGTAAACTGTGTAGTGTGAGCTGTGATTGATATATTAAATATTCTGTAAACTGTGTAGTGTAAGCTGTGATTGATATATTAAATATTCTGAGAACTGTGTAGTGTGAGCTGTGATTGATATATTAAATATTCCTTACATACACTAGAATGAACAAATACATGCCAATACTTTATATCTCAATTAATAGTTTTGTTCAGTCAATAATGAAACTTATTTAGAAAGTTGACAAATTATAAATTTAGAAGGTCAAGATGCTTCTCATTATATTGTTGATACCAATAATATATGATAAATAAAGCTATTGGTCATTAATAAAATAGCTATAGCCAATGTAGCAATTAAAACACACAAATTATTTTGTACTTTCCTTAGGAAATTTTGAAATGATACTTTACAAAAGAAAATAATGCTATTTTAGTGATAAGAAATATATAGAAAAATTCTAATAAAATTTGGAGGAAAATGTAATTATGGATCCTCCAAAAATGTCTAAGAACATATTTCTGGCACCTGACATCCATATTGGGCTCTCCACTATGTAGTTACCACTCCATGGCTCTCTAGCAGTCATTAGAGATGTCCTGTCCCATGGCAGACCTTCAAAGAAACTGTCAATCAAATTCCATGCAATAGTGCTGAAACAAAAATCAATAATTCTTTCCCCCAATGCTCAGAAATAACATTTGTCCTTTGATGTATAGGTTTAATTATAATGTATTTTTATATATTGTAGAATACATTTATTATTAATCATTAATTGGGGTAAAGTAAAGGCGGCTGGGCATGGTGCTGGCCAATCAATCCCCTAGTATGCCATGGTGACAGAAACTGGTGAACGCTGCTTCACCTGTGAAAGCTGCTTCACCGGTGAACGCTGCTTTACCGGCCCAATAGATCAATTTAGTTTGACGGGATACTTTACTGTTTTGTTTACATTAATTTATTCTCTCAAACTATAATATTCACAATAGTTGTTAATAAGGTGAACTGACTTTAATAAGTTTTATCCATGGGAGAAAGTCATGATTTAAGGGGAGAGAAGGAAGAGCTATCAATTTTATTTTACTCAGTTCTAGTTCAGATACTTGTAAATTATTATACAAGTAAGGGATCTCTAGTAATATGTTTTGAATAGAAAGTCTTTGGTGGTATTTGTTAAAAGCTGTAATAAAGGTTCTTCTATGTAGTGTTGTGCCACTGAAAAGGTATACTTTTTTGTAATATATACATATATATTAATAATATCAGTGAATATACAGTGAAGATGGTATAATTGAAAATGTGGATTATGTGGCCAGCCTGATAGTATAGTCATCCTCAAACATAATTTACACTGATATAAGAGGACCACATTTTGTATATTATAATATTTGATTTAATACATATTTAAAATATCTGAGTTATAGAGCTTGGGGATGGGAGGGTTGATGTGTTTAAAAACTGACTGAAACTATAAATTCTGATCAGAACAAAATGAAATAAAGATATAAATAGAGATATAAAGAAATAAAGATATAAAGATATTTTACCTTGTCATCAAACCTTGGACATAGTTCTGGTTGAGAATCTTAGAACAAGATGAGCAAAAAATTAGAAAAAAAAAGAACACATCAATATAGATAGACAATAGACTCTAAGATTATTTGTATATTTTAATATAGAAAGACAATAGACTCTAAGATTATTTGTATATTTTAATATAGAAAGACAATAGACTCTTAAGATTATTTGTATATTTTAATATAGAAAGACAATAGACTCTAAGATTAATTGTATATTTTAATATAGAAAGACAATAGACACTAAGATTATTTGTATATTTTAATATAGAAAGACAATAGACACTAAGATTATTTGTATATTTTAATATAGATAGACAATAGACACTAAGATTATTTGAATATTTTAATATAGAAAGACAATAGACACTAAGATTATTTGTATATTTTAATATAGAAAGACAATAGACTCTAAGATTATTTGTATATATCACTAAATCACAAGCCATGAGTTATTAAAGTGATACTCACCCTGGCCCAACAACCTCCTCCCACTTCATCGTTAATGGTGCTGAAGTCTTCTGATGACCAAAGAGGTATTCCAGTTGCCTTAGCATCATCCGGTGACACCACACCAGGGTAGTGGGCCCTTGTAGTTTCACGTATAAGGACAAATTGGTAGCATTTTCAAACAACATGTTTATATTTAAAAAAACAAACATGCATATCTCAAGAATTTACTGATGTTATAATGTAACTATTAATGAACAAGAAGGAAGTATCTTGAGTGACAGTTAATGACACATGCATTGAAAAAAAAAGGATCGACAAAGTTGTAAGAAATATTGCGACTATTACAAAATGTGTGAGAGAATGCTTTCATTGCAAAGTACTTAGGGTTACTGCCCTTTTCTATGCAGCAGAAATTTTATACCTTGAGAAATGAGATTTTAGAATTTCAATAAATAATTATTTCTCAGTAAATAATTATGTCTCAAGTTATTAATGAGTTCTTATATTCAATATTTAGTGAGTTTGGGTGTCTATGTGTTTGCAGATGGTGCGGTTATGGGTAAATTTAGCTTCAAAGCCTTCATTTACATTTTTTTAGAAGTAGGACAAAAGAATACAATTAATAATTTTTCTAATGTCTATTTCTTATATGTATTCAGAGATGACATTTATATTTAGAAGAGTTAATCATTACATTAAATAGCTAACCCAATATAATCAACAGCTGCGGCCAGTGCAGGATCAGCTTTAATAAAATCAACAATGCCGAAATCAAGATCAGATGCAACAATTTTAACATTCCTGTAGCCATTATTATCCAGTGTTTTACGCAGAATCTGAAGAAATTAAGAAACATTTTGAACAAACTTTAAGTCGTAAATTATTTTAATATTTATTTTGTTAATGATGAGCAATTAATTTTTTTTTGCTTTGAAAAAAAATGTTTAACAAGTTTATTCATTAAACAACTTAATTAAATTGATCAACTATAATTTAAAATCTATTTCTCTCATTTAATTTGAATTCTCACCTTAACATACTCTACATCGCACCATCTTTCATTCCAAATCTAAAATAGCAAACAATCAATGAAAATCAAAGTAAATATAATGTACAAAGTAAATAAAAATCTAATTAAAAAACTATTAGTGTATACACTGGGTATAAATGGGACACGATGCATAGCAGCATTACATTCAACTAGTTTACCAAAGGTCCCCAGTTTGAATTCTGGTGAAGGCTAGGATTTATTTATGGATTTAGAGGATGTCCCGGAGTCCACCCAGCTCTGATTGTTACCTGATATTTGCCGGTACTTAGCTGGAGCAAAGGTAAGGTGGCCATAAAATCCCCTAGTATGCCGTGACCATGTAACTTGTGAATGTTAGTTTACAGGTTTTATAGATCCCATTGGTTTGATGGTGATACTTAACAATACTGTATATGCTTGGTAAAAGTTGAATGGGACATATGATTCAGGCCCATATTCTGCAGATTAAATAAACTTCAAAAGGAAGGCGGCATAACTTCTCTACTGTATGTTAAGAAAGAACTATGGAATCAAGGGTGAATGTTACAATAGTAATTTCCCATGTTCATTGTTTTATTTACATGCATGTTCCCATACTAGCGGATGTTCAAAATAGTGATCTCCAACTTATTCCACGGACTCAATGATTAGACTGATTGTTGTTACTACACATGGTTTAAGTTATTCATTCATATCATCCGTTGCCTAGATGAGCAAAGCCTAAATAAGATTTGTAAAACATAAGTTTGAGTAAGAAATATTTGTGGTGGGATGTGAGAGTTTAAAGAAATTATTACAGCAGTGCTAAGCACATCTTTACTCCTAAGGGATAAGTGCTTTTATTTTTCTAGTCTGCTTATATGTCAATCAAATGACTTTGAAAACATAATTAAGGATCAAATGTCTACTTGTACGCTGGCTTGAGGATTGATTGGTTCAATTGGTTCAATCCCAAATAAAAATATTCTGTATATTATAGACAGACAAAATGACAACTAATGCAGACAACATATCATAGTCATACAATATATCATATGCAGACAATATATCATAGTCAGACAATATATCATAGTCAGACAATATATCATAGTCAGACAATATATCATATGCAGACAATATATTATAGGCAGACAATATATCATAGTCAGACAATATATCATATGCAGACAATATATTATAGGCAGACAATATATCATAGTCAGACAATATATCATAGTAAGACAATATATTATAGTCAGACAATATATCATAGTCAGACAATATATTATAGTCAGACAATATATTATAGGCAGACAATATATCATAGTCAGACAATATATCATAGTCAGACAATATATTATAGTCAGACAATATATCATAGGCAGACAATATATCATAGTCAGACAATATATCATAGTCAGACAATATATTATAGTCAGACAATATATCATAGGCAGACAATATATCATAGTCAGACAATATATCATAGTCAGACAATATATTATAGTCAGACAATATATCATAGTCAGACAATATATCATATGCAGACAATATATCATATGCAGACAATATATCATAGGCAGACAATATATCATATGCAGACAATATATTATAGGCAGACAATATATCATAGTCAGACAATATATCATATGCAGACAATATATTATAGGCAGACAATATATCATAGTCAGACAATATATCATAGTCAGACAATATATCATAGTCAGACAATATATCATAGTCAGACAATATATCATAGTCAGACAATATATCATAGTCAGACAATATATTATAGTCAGACAATATATCATAGTCAGACAATATATCATAGTCAGACAATATATCATAGTCAGACAATATATCATAGTCAGACAATATATCATAGTCAGACAATATATCATAGGCAGACAAAATAATAATACAGACAGTCACCAATGCACTATTAAAGCTTGCAAAATATCAAAAAGTAAAGTAATATAAGCTGTTACCCCAATGATATCAATATCCAGGTCGTGATACAGTTTTGCTCCTCTGATCCATTTGTAAATATAATTGGCCAGTTTTTGGTTGTCAATATATGGACTTTGTGTCCCATTACCAAGCCATCCAGGAAAAGCCCAAGGCAAACCAAACAATTTAATTTGGGAATTTCTCTGCAATAAATATGGCATAAAGATATTAAATGAATTTCTTCTTCAAATCTATATTGTAAATGTATATTGTGTTCATGCAAATATATTACACACCAGTGTGTACAAGTCATGTATAATGATGGGAAATGGTGATCAAATCGCAGTGTGTTCAGATGACCATAATGAAAGTAATGGGTTTGAATTTAGGTACAGGAAACACAATATTCCCAGCAAACGATGACTGGCCACACCTCTCCATTTGCAAGCAGACAACTTTATACAGACTACAAACAGGACTTACCAGACTGCTAGACTAGCAGGACCTATTGGACTAAGCCAAAACATTAAACATTACTTGGGGAAAGTAATAGCAGCTTGAATTTGCCCTGGCCACACAATTACCTTGTGTTGCCAGACATAAAAAGGGTAAACTACCTGCACCAAGGGAACTGTTGGTCTATTGCTTGTATACCACAATAATCTTAGTAAGTAAGTGAAGTACCCTTTGGACCAAACTGATCATAGGGCTGGTGAAGCAGCGTTCACCAGTTTCTGTGGCCACGGCATGAGGGGATGTGTGACAAGCACAATGCCAAGTCGTCTTTACTTTACCCCAAACAGTGTCAGGTACTCATCAGAGCTGGGTAGACTCAGGGGCACCCTCAAGTCCAGGGAAAAAAATCCTAGCCTGCACCAGGATTTGAACCCAGAACCTTCGGATTGCCAGTGGAATGCTCGACCAACATGCCCTAACAATAATCTTACCAAGATTTTAACTTTTCTTTCTAATTATTTTTTTGCAGCCTGGTAACTTTGATATCAGGGTCCAGTATCAGGTCACAACCTGGGATTAAGGAATCTCTGAATTACTTCCCATATATTTTTTATATATTTCTGTTACATTATTATAAATGACCACCCATCCCCCATATTTCAACCAACAAAAGAAAATCACTTGCCAGTTTAGCCTCTTTCATTAACCACCATTCATAGCCTCTTTTGTAATCTTCCTCCCATTCAACATGCATATGGGAAGCCTCAGTTGCATCTACAGTGGTTAGTAAGAAATAAATCAAATCACTGAAAAAAAACATGGTATGTTCAACAAAAATATTGATAAAATCTTTACCTGAAGCTTGGGCGTCTCCACCTATTTCCACTTTAAGTATTTGCAAAGAGGCAGCAAAGTTTGGCTAGACAGGAAAAGAAATGAACATGTTTTAAGGGTATGTAATAATTAGCATGTTTCTTAGTGCAAAATTCTTCTCATCTCAGTTTAATTAAGAATGCTGAGATCAAAAATAGAAAAAAATAAATATATTTTGACACTAAATGGTCCAAAAAATCACACCAAAAGAAAAGTAGAGCAAAATACAATTCTGATACCACTGCCAAAACTGATACCAATGTAGGAGAAAAAAAAATTATTTTATAAATATTATAAAAATTGTGTTGTTGTTTTTTTTAGAAAAATCTGCAATTCTTTAATAAACAGAACATTAAATGGTGAATAGACCTTTTAAGTCTACAGAACTACTTATTCATTTTAAAAAAAATGAGTTGCTATTAAATATTTCTTTGAGTCTTGAGTTGCTAAATGGAAGTTTTATAAGTATTAAAGATACAGGAGGTATTCATTCTACAACAGTTCAAATTATGGGGATGTTATGATGGCTGTTCCTCCTAGGAAAAAGGGTACTTGACTATTACATTGAGGAAGTTAGTAGGCTAGCTGAATAAATTATAGTAAGCACTTTACTTACTGATACCGGACCAGGACTATCGGCTTCTCTGAGTGACTAAACGCATTGTAGGCTACATAGAGTTATAGAGTTAGGGTAAGGTTCAATGTAAATAGTATTAAATAAAGGATTCTCAATGCATTTAATACTTCAATCCATACCCCTAAGCCTGTGCATATAAAAACTACACCTTTACATAAAAAAAAAAAAAGGATTTTTAGATTATTTTTGCTTTGTAATGTTGAATGCCTTAACTTATACCTGTAAAATTTTCAAGCTAAAATTATTTTTAGAAATTACAAAAAAATGTGTTTTTATGGAGCTGTAAAAATCAAGCAAAATGACTTCTAAAGATTAAATTGTTTAAAAGTCAAATAAATATTACTTAAAACATTTAAACCTTTAACAACTTGTGTATTGACTCATTCTGAGTGTTTTTGCTAAATTTCATGACAATTGGTTAATATTTGTTCATTCTGGAAATAATTAACTATCTGTTGCAATGCTAAATTGTTTAGAATTGGTACCTTTTTCTTTTTTCTTCAAAACAACTTCTGTTACCTTTACTTATGTAATTTTGAATAACTTTTGAACTAATTAATGGATTTTAAAGATGTTTTCACCAATATATAGATAAATGAATTAGCTTTATTTAAACACCTAAACCTCCTATTTTGCTGACTTCAGTACCATTCCTTGGGGTTAAAAAATCATAATTTGTATGTGTTATTGTCTTAAATATGTTTTGATTTGTTTTCAGTTCTTGAATGTTTTAATGTGATTAAATATGTTTTAACATCTTACATTTGTTGTATGTACTTGCATATGTATATTTATACCCCGAGTTTACATGTTGCTGCGGAGCTTAGTGAATGACCGCAGATTTCAAGTCACATATCTTGTAAGAAATAGAACCTCACCACCCAATGAAGACCTTCTGCAGTTATTTTTTTTAAAATTAGATTCAACTTACTTTAAATAAATAATCTAAGACTTCATCTCTTTGTTGCTGTGGGTAGCCTATGAGCAGCTTTGATGTTGCCTGTTGATAAAATTTAAAATCCATTCAATGCATAATATGACAATGTACAGACCCATACATGTTTCATAATTCGCAATGCAGTTTTAAAGATATTTCAATGATTAGAATGTTTAGAAAAATCTTTATACACTTACTGATCCTCCGCTGAGTCCACCGATGCCGTCAAAAATACGCCCAACTCCATTTAAGTCATCCACCAGGTAACAGTTAACAAGTACAACATTGAAAATAACAATGCCCAAGAAGAGAACAAAGAAGAACTCCATTCCTGATGCCATACTAGGAAAAAAAATACAAAGACCTTTAAATAAACATAAAAATATATATCAATAAACATAAAAATATATATCAATAAACATAAAAATATATATAAATAAACATAAAAATATATATCAATAAACATAAAAATATATATAAATAAACATAAATATATATATAAATAAACATAAAAATATATATAAATAAACATACAAATATATATAAATAAACATAAAAATATATATAAACAAACATAAAAATATATATATATATATAAACATAAAAATATATATAAATAAACATAAAAATATATATAAATAAACATAAAAATATATATATAAATAAACATAAAAATATATATAAATAAACATACAAATATATATAGATAAACATAAAAAAATATATAAATAAACATAAACTAATATATATAAATAAACATAAAAATATATATAAATAAACATAAAAATATTTATAGGTATACTAAAGTAGACAATTATCCAGATGTCGTTCACATAAATTATTTTAAATATAAAGCATTTTTACTTGTCTTAATAATATAAAATGTATTAAAACTAACCGCAAGTTAAACTACTACTAGATCTATATAATAGTTATCCAATAAAAATAATAATAAAGGCTATTACTTATATTAGCCATATTCATTTAATAACCTAAATTTTAAAACTTAAAATCACATTAAAAAAACTATATATTAGGCCTACATATATTTATATAGGACTAAAAGTTAAATAATAAGAAGATTCCGCCAATAAATGTATCATAATAAAATATATTTAACACCACTATTCCAACAGTGATATAAAAAAGAAATTGTAAAACAATTAAATGTATTAGGCTTTTCATATGATATATATTGCAAAAAAAGTTAATGAGTAAAGAGTAATCAAAACATCGTAAAACAATAATTAAGTTTAAATGTTTAAGAATTATATATACTTAGACTTTAAACTTTCTTTTCTAGATTTAACATTCGCTTGTATACAAATTACGCAAATAGCCTTATGCAGCCTTGCTGAAATACAGTTCAATATAATAGATATAGGCCACAGACAACAGTCAGGTGGGTCTGACTCACTAATTTGCTGCTATATTGCTACATCATATGATCATTATATAAGTCAATAAGCCTCAACTAAGCCTGTATAAAGCCAGTGTAACATGACCTGAGTCATGCCTATAATATATTATAATGGCTGCCAGACTGCTATTACAATTCATTATAACATTGTAGGCCCCTATATATAATTATAATATATAGTTATTTAAGTTCAGTTATGATTTAATTTATGATGTTATTGTTAGCCAATCAATAGTCTTTAACTAACTATAAATATATATAGTTGGGCTCATATAAATATTATAAATATAGTAGTAGTAGGCCTATATGTCTATAAACTTTATTAATAGTCCTAGCTTAAGATTTATCATCAATTTATTATAGTAGACTAATTAGTAGGCCTAATAATGCCTAATAGTGTAAAGGAAAGGTAAAGCATTAGGCTATTAAGTTATTATTAGTTATTAAGCATGCATAGCATATCCATAATGTCCATATAAACTTAATATAAAGATAGGCCTATATACTCTAATCTATAGGCCTACCTATACTATAGGTAGCCTATCCTATAGTTGTACTTATAGGCTTATAGTTATAGTATAGGCTAGGATTACTGATTAGGCATTAGGATACTGACTAGGCCTAAACTGACTTGGCCTACTGTTACCTACTTACTGAAGTCCGTGAAGTTGCTGGCATACAATTACAATCACAATGAATGTCAATGAATTGGCGGGTGCTGAATAGGAATAGGCTTTTTTGTATTACTATTGTCACTACTGCCACTACTGCATATAAAATTATAAATCATATAAATTGTAATAGGCCTACATTCAAATTAACAAATTGGAAAGAAAGAAAACATGTAGAATGTAGATTGTTGTTTTTACAGTTTATATAAAAGCTTCCTCATTCCACTAGTCAGTGACTAGTCTAAAAAGTTTACATTTGTTTACATTTTTGGGGGGTTTGGAGTAATCACCCTTGAATAGTGAATAGGGAATTTCCCTTACCCTAATTTTAATAAGTGGTATAGGGCGTTTGCAATCCCGTGATTTGTGTTTACTTTGAGTAATGGTGTACAATTAAATATGGCCGCTGTATTAATAAAGTTTCATATAGGCTCGAGCTTTTTTTAAATGATGTGTTGTGTTTTAAGTCTTATTAAGATTTAAGCTGTATTATGTATGTTAAATAAAATAGACTATTTTATTATTATCATAGACATAGATCATAGACGATGTGAGCCTAATAGTGACTTGACTAGATAGCCTATTCACCAACAATATCAGTTGACATCGTAGCCTAGCCTACTAAACATTAAAAGTGTAGGCCTATAAAGTGAAATTGAAAGTGTAAATAGGTCTAGCCGGCCCTAGCCTAATCACATTAATCAATTAATCTACAGTACTACCATTTACCTCCTTATTTTTGAGTAGGATAGCCAATATTCAGATGTGAATTTTGCATGATAAAGAAGTACTTCACTTTCACCACGTTACGTTTGTACCTCAAGTGGGTTCTATATTTACACAAATACGTCACTAAATTTACACAAAAAAACTTAAGCTCCGCCTACTGAGAACGCTCTATTGTTTTTGGATAGCCTATAATACACTTCTTGAAAAACGAAAATTGAGGCAGTTAATTAAAACACAATTTAAATTATTAAATTATTATTTTTTGCCGATTCAAAGCATTTAATTATTTTACTATGACTATGGCTTAAATAGGTCTTACATTAAATCCAGTGGGCATAAGAAAAAAAATGAATAATGCAAAAATTATAATGAAAATTTACTATTTACGTCTAGATCTAGGCCTATAGCCTATAGCCTACATCTACATGCATATACTGACCATACTATATAGGAATAGACTATAATGATAATGTCTATAGCCTATAATAATTTAATATAGTCAATATAGATCAAGTATTGAATCTGCTCCTGCTAAAGTTAAAGATCATTGCGTTGACATTGACAAATGTTTACACTACAGTTGATTATTATACTACCATTACTTATTAGCCTATATTATTGGATCTATGGAAATGCAGAAAAAATAACAAGTGTGATTTTTTTTTTCCATCACACAGACGTCTTAAAGAAAAGAGTATTATAACAAACGTGTTGTATTGTAAGAGTTGAGTAAGGATTTACATCCGATAATAGGCCTATTAGGCAATATTAGTTAGCCTATAATTTACTATAAACACTTTTTAAATACGTTTTGCTTACATCGTCAAATCTGAATAATAAAATCATGATGTCAACTTTAGAAAGATGTAAAAAAAAAAAAGAGGAAATCGTTGCTGAAAGGAAGAAATTATGCAGTACTTTATTGACGCTTCAGAAAACTACAAAATTAATAGACACTTTGTCTTCCTTACCAAAGCTTTTTGCATTGCCAGCTATAAGAGCTCTTTTTCGAAATGCAAGCCCATTAAGAATTAGGCCTACCTTCGTTAAGCACTGAACTAGATTTAATGCATAAAGACTTGGTCGTCGTTTCCATGCCATGCCATTGGATGAGGAAGTCTTGTCCAGTCGATCTACTAGATTGGCTAATTCTATGGCATGCAAATCAGTGCCGAAAAAAAAATGACTTGTATCACCAGCGGCATCACCACGCAGATCAAAATTGGTGAACAGAGTTTGGAAACAGTAAGTAGCTTCAGATACCTGGTAGCTATTATATCCGAAGAGGGCTCCAAACCAGAAGTAATGTCCAGGATTGCCCAAACAACAACATCACTAAAGAGGCTCAAGACAATATGGAAGGACACGAACTTAGCCCTCAGCACCAAAATCAGGCTGATGGGCTCACTGGTCCTCTCCATTTTCTAACATGCTTGTGAGTCATGGACATTAACAGCTGAGCTAGAAAAGAAGATAAACGTCATATGTGATGAGATGCTTCAGAAACCTTCTCGGTGTCTGCTATAAAGACCATATCTCCAATGAGCAGATACGGAAAAGAATACTCCAGGAAATTGAACAATACGAAGACATATGCTGGCTACAGTCAAGAAAAGGAAACTAGAAGGGTATGGTCACATAACTAGAACCAACGGGCTTGCCAAAACCATCCTGCAGGGCACCACCAGAGGAGGGAGAAAGAGAGGAAGACAGAGGAAACGATGGGAGGACAACATCAGGGAGTGGACAGGAATAAAACTGTGCGACGCATTGAGAAAGGCTTAGCGACGGGAGTAACGGAGGAGGCTGGTGTACATGTCAGATCTTTCGCCACCAACGGTCCAGCAGACTACAGGATATGTCGGATGTAGGTAGATAGTCGTCTCGATAGAGAGAGAGAGAGAGAGAGAGAGAGAGAGAGAGAGAGAGAGAGAGAGAGAGAGAGAGAGAGAGAGAGAGAGAGAGAGAGAGTGAACTTGCCATAGTACTGTAATAGGAGACAATTCTAGGATTAATAGCGCGGAATATAATTAGGTTTTTAATTGTTAGTTCTGAACAGGGAAGATTTCCAAGTCGATATGCCCGAGTTTACCAATTGGCAAGCCGGGTAGAACGTAAATTGGCATGTGTTTCACGTAAAGATTTAGAGTTTTTCACATGTCCCGGTTATTATTATCGGAAAACCCCGAGCAAGAATGCAAGTATGTCATGTTGAAAGGAAATATTGTAGCAAAAAACTTTATTGACAGGTCTAAGTTAGCGCCTTTTTGTGACATTTTTAGACAGCTTGTGACAGACATGGCGGGATATAAAAGAGAAAGGTAACTTTATAGCCTATCGTAGATTCAAAATGGCGGCTTCATATTATTGCCTCAAAGGGGGGGGGGGAGGGTGAGAAGATCGGGGGAGGGAGGGAAGCGCTGACGTTCGCGTGGGCAATAGGGGGCGGTGAGGGGCCATTGGCGCCCGAACAGAACCTTAGTTTTCTCTTACACTGTACACAATATTTTAGTGTATTCAAAGCAGTTAATGATTTGGGCCGCAAATATCCAACTTTACAATATAACTTAATGTATGCAGCAAAATGTGGACTCCATTACACACAGAGATATTTTATTTAGTACCAAACAAACTTAAGTAAGAATTTCTTTAAACCTCACCGCATGTTTAAGTCAATCTTTTCTTTTAGGAAATACAGACGAAATGAGTTTGTCAATGGATCGTCACGATATTGCATTGTATATGAACAAATATTGGATACAGGGTTGAAAGTGTATGGTGTAGTTGAAGAAAAATTGGACAAAAACGGGTTTATTCAAGATTTTACAGCCAGTGTGAAGACTGAAGAAGAAATGGTCAGTTTAATCCTTACTTACAAAAACAAAAAGTTGTTGTTTTTTTGTATACTTAGAGATGTGATGATTTCACTAGTAAATATTTATTTAATATTTTCTAAGCACGGACCAACGCTGTCTGGTAAAACCTGTGGTGAAACTGGAAATTAATGTGAAGTTTGGAAAAGATCTGCTAGATTTGATTTCTTCTGGTTCTAGATTTAGTTGATTCTAGCGTTTCATGAATGTGTATGATGTACTTTATTCTAGATTTTCCTGATTCTAGTGTTTCATAAAGGTGTGTATGATATACTTTGATCCGAAGGTCTTCGGTCTCAAATCTAGGTATTCTTCGTGTATGGGTGGTGTACCTGAGTTCACCCGACACTAAGGGGTTCCTCAAATTAATTTAACACACTAACTGTTTAAGGAAAAGTAGAAGCGTCTTGGCATTTTGAAGACCTCACAATTTCTTTGTATGCAAGGGACTTGTAAACATTTTCTTGCCCCATGGACAAACGTGGTCGAAACAGGATCCCGAAGTATGGAGGGTGTCTCTAGGTAACTTACAATACTTGGAGAAAAGTAGAGGCGAAAAGAAGTTGTGCTAGCCACACTATCCCCTAGTATTACGTGACCGAGGACACTTATGAACGCTGCTTCACTCACCCTACTTTGTACATTTACTCTTTTTACTGTTACGTCCACAATCCCCTTGTGGCCAGAGCTGTGTAGATCTTGCTGATAATTCTCGTTAGTCTTATGGGAGACTTTAATTATTATTATTTATGTTTCAGTATTACACGAACTCTTCTTATAGTCCTGGGCACAAACTCAGTATTTGTGTTCCAACAATTCCTTTCCTGGACATTAGAGTAGTAGATAAATCTTACAGTAATGTATACAACACAATAGAATAGTAACTTGACAAGGAAGCTTCAGTGTAACTGTTGTTGATAGTTTAATTCAGGTGATATGTTCAATATATCTATTATGTACAGTTAGAATAAAATAGTGCAAACACAAACGTTCTCAAAGGAACATATTTTGAAAACTCTCTGTCTTTCAGACAAACAAATCATTAAATACTATCCGAGTGGTGCAAGGGACAGACCCATTACCAGTAGGGGTGAAAATCATGGTATCATTACAAAACTCATAACAAAACGATAGGAACTTCCCCTGTTAAATAATGAGTCGTTCCCAGACCCTGAGAATTTGAGATCAACACAGAATCCCAACATTAAGTAGAATCATTTGTCTTCCCACTAAACGTCCAGCGATCGGAAGCCTAAGCCCCGCCCACAAAATCCTGTTTAGTGAGAAAAAGAGGGGGAATAAGAATAAACATTGCGTGTTCCAATTCTTGGAAAAACAATATATATGACATTACATACACACACAATTCTTGTCAAGATGATTGATTTATGATTTGTATCATATATACAGAATAATGTTTTTCTTAATACTTTTTTTTTCTCCATAGAATGAGCTTAGGTTTAATCAAGACAACGAAGACGTAGGCGAGACGATGGAAAAAGATTGCGTAACAAGCAAAGAATGCGAGACAAAGGAAGAAGACGGCTAGACGGGCAAAGATGGTGAAACAAGGGATTAGGAAGGCTAGGCAGGCAAATATGGCGAGACAAGGGAAGAGGAAGGCTAGGCAGGCAAATATGGCGAGACAAGGGAATGGGAAGGCTAGGCAGGCAAATATGGCGAGACAATGGAATGGGAAGGCTAGGCAGGCAAATATGGCGAGACAAGGGAAGGGGAAGGCTAGGCAGGCAATAATGGCGAGACAAGGGAATGGGAAGGCTAGGCAGGCAAATATGGCGAGGCAAGGGAAGGGGAAGGCTAGGCAGGCAAATATGGCGAGACAAGGGAAGGCTAGGCAGGCAAATATGGCGAGACAAGGGAATGGGAAGGCTAGGCAGACAAATATGGCGAGACAAGGGAAGGCGAGACAGTGGACAAATGCGAAACAAGCGCAGAAGAAAAAGAATCTAGCGATGAGAAATGGCGGGAAGAAGCTATGCAGAATGCGGGACTCGCGAAGAAGAGCAATCGAAATCACGACAGTTTCTAAAAAGACGGAAAATAAGCAACAGTAACATTTCAGTTTCAAAAGTTTCAGTGTCAAAAGTTTCAGTGTCATTGTTACAACATCAACAACAACAAAAAACACGAAGTGAACATATACATATTTTTTTTTATAAATGCTGAATGTTTTATTTTTAGAAAGAAGTTTACACACAATTTTTTAATTTATTTATGCAGTTGTTGTTTTTTTTTTGTACACTTCTCCCACTGTATCTATATCATACAGTATTTATTTATTCCTTGAAGTTTTAAAAATGCACTATAAAAAAGTAACCCTTTAATATAAATAAAATTGATATTTTATAATTGTAATATGTCCATGTAAATGTAGGCCTAATTGTGTAATTCAATTCTTTGACAGACACTTCGAATAGTTCGACTGTGAGAGTATATTATTATGGTTTTGAGATTTTTTGAATTTGTATACTAGTAAACATGAATTTGAATACCAATAAAAACAAACAATTATTTTGTTTGACTTTCCATGGAATTATTTTTGAACATGTTTTCAGCTGCCGTCCACTGTGTCTGTATCATTCGTTTTTTCTTTTTAATTATTTTAATGTAGGCCTACTTATAAGGAACAATAATTTATTGCCTGCTGGACATTTTAATTTTTTATTTTATTTTAAAAACGAACAAAACAGAGGACAACGAAACAAACTAGAAGAAACAAATTTTTAAGCAAACAACAGATTGAACAACAAATGAAACTTTCTTTGAAGCTTCAATACTTGAGGTGTTTGACATTTCAGGCTCTAAGAAGCAGAACATAATAATAAAAAAAAGACTTTAAACAAGAGTTAAAATAGCACGTTAATACAGAATAATAATACTCAAAGCCATTGGTCAAAAGCCATTGGTCAAAGCCATTGGTCCAAAGCCATTTTTCTAAAGCCATTGTTCTAAAGCCATCGGTCCTAAGCCAATGGTACGCAGCACTTACATAAAAACAAACAAATAGTTTTGACCTTGTCTCAATTGTAGCCCCTGACTAATGAAAACCAACCACTTCATCTACATTGTGTGTAGCTGTGGTGTAGTGGGTGCATATACAACTGTAGTATTTATGGCCAAGGTTTAGGCCTACTCAGAATAAAAAGGTGCGCTTACTGCGACGTTGGTCTCACTAATTAGCAGAATATTCAGTGGTCCGCGATATTATTAGCTCATTAATCATGTCAACATTGAAACGTAGAATGAATGTAGTTTAGAGTGTGCCAATTGTGTAATGCCGCGGGCTATTACTGGCCATGACAGATACAGTAGCGCGTATTGTTTATTAAGGATATCTGCAGCGGTCGATTACTGGCGCGATGGTTATCTGAATCAAAGGAACCAGGTCGGCTGTTTCGTTGTGATGTTAAACGTCACGGCTTGCTTTGGGATGATAACGAACCGGGCCTTAGGAAAGAGGGGCGACTGGGGCGACTCATTAAATCGGCCATCCAGATGTTCGACCTGTCTGACGGGGCGATTTTAAGTCCTTTAAAAACGGCAATTTTGTTTGACAATCTGGACCGAAGATTGGTAAATCCCTCCTAATTATTTGATTGGCTGCACAGGACTGACGGACAGACGGACCAGTCCATATCTAACAAGCAATATATACATGAGCAAGATAAGTTAAACTTACTTGTACAATAGACTTCGCAGTCAGACTTCTGAAAACATTTCTACATGAAATAACTTATACGTTGTTACTCTTCTAGAAAATACTTCGACACGTTTAACTTCTGTATGTTCGACCTATATAGGCCTATTCTGTTATATACATTATTCGTTTTGTGTGGATAGTTCTTGGACATTTCTTCTACCATCCAGGACCTTAACATTCAGTAAATAAATTTCGTTAATTAATAAACAAAGCCTCTCGTACTACACAGACAGAATTACCATCTCTTGCAGATATTTTCAGTTCAAGGTGCCTGTCTATGATTGATAAAATCCTCCAAGATCATGCATACCCGCTTCATGGTAGTTACATAATATCTAGTCGAAGTGGTCGGCTTCTTTCAATAAGGGCAAGAACAGAGAGATTTAGGAACTCTTTTGTTCCACTATCAGTGAGACTCTTTCAAAAGAATCATCTTTCAGCCAGAAAATACAATGGCTCAATAGCTGACTCCTAAATGATAGGCCTACTTTTTTTTTGTATGATAAATGGTATGATAGTTTGCGCGAATGTCTATTGTGTTTAAGTACAAATGGTTCTTTAATATTGTTTTAAGTATGCTGGAAGACGGAATTTATGTAAGCAAATCAAATTTCCATTTATTTGGATCAATAAAGCAATCTTATCTAATCTTATCTTATTATAAAGATTTCCCGCTACAAGCGTTTTTTCTCGAAATTCAAGCCCTTAAAGAACTAGCCTTGATTAGCACTTAACTGGATAATGCTTACATACTTGGTAGTCGTCTTCCCCTTAGAGAGAGAGAGAGAATTTGCCAGAGTATTGTAATAAGATAGAAGTCTAGGATTTATAGCGCTGACTAAAATAAGGTTTTTAAATGTTAGTTCTAAACTGGGAGGATTTCCAAGACGATATATCCGAGATTACGAGTTGACGTGCAGTAAAGAACGTATGTATCACACACTTTTGCACATGCTCTGTATATTATCATCGGGGAACCCCGAGTAAGTACTCGAGTACTACATGTTAAAAGGAAATATTGTAGTAAAAAACTTGATTGACAGTTCTAAGTTAGCGCCATTTTTTGTGATCTCATTAGACAGCTTGTGACAGACATGGCGTAATACGCAAGAGAAAGGTAACTATATAAATATATCAAAACTTTGAAATAGATCCAAAAAACTGGGAAAGTATGGCCGAGGACCGATCCTAATGGAGCATCATGACCTTCACTGGAGCAACAGCCCACGAAGATAAAAGGCGAAGGGTCGCAATTGAAAAGCGACACCTCAGAAGATCGGCGAAGTCAGCTCCGCTACCACTGGCCATCAAGCAACGCATCCGTGCTTCCACTGCAACCAACACTTTCGGGCAAGTCTAGGTCTCGTCAGCCAACAACCGACAAGCCCACGAGCAACCATGACTCTGTCAGAGAAGGGTCTTAATCGAAACCGATGGACAAGCATCATCATCATACATATTATATTTTTATATTTAGTCCATTTTGCCCAAATAGTTTTTCCCATCATGAAAAATCCTTAATTACGGGCTACGGGTCTCTAACAACAATTTGGTAATGGCGGTAAATGGCATAGTTGGGATTTCAAGTTTGGTTAGGGGTCAAAAGGTGCCAGGTAAAAAATAAGAGGGTGGGGGAGTTAGTCAAAAAATGAAATGATTCGAATTGGTTTTACTTCAAAATATACAGGATTAGAACTACACCAAGGTTTGTAAGCAGCGACCTGTGCCGTTTTGAGAAGCGGGCATAAATATCTTCCATTCATCTGCTGATGATAAATGATGCTGTAGCTGTATATAAAATAAACACCGTAACATTACGCTAGCAACGCAATCAAGCCTGGGTCATACATTTTCTTATAAATGGACCTCAAATAGAGTAAACAGAGGTATGTCCCTAAAAAGAGAAAATCACACCAGAGTGCCACATGGATGCGTTCCAGTTCTATTGACAATTTTCAACATGGCTGAGATTCAGAATACTACAATCGATACATAACCCTAAATCAAATACGCCGCTGACACGACTATTGTCAGCCCAGCGATCTCCAAATAAACAATCTTATAATAGATTAAGTCTCGCAATATAAATAGGCCTATATATATGCGTAACTATCAATGACAAGCTTTTTTGGTCTGACTAATGTTTAAACCGGTATAAAAATCCATTGAAAGCTTTACAGCATTGAAAAATAAAAACATAAATTGTAGATAACCACCGCCATCTTGAATCTTTTTTACACAGTAACTTTTGGTAGCATCATTCCCTGTGCAATCAAATGCTGGTAGGGATATGCCACTAAATTGAACAAACACCATATAGAACGCCTAATAAACAAACCCCTGGTAAAACACAAACAAAACTAGCAGCTTTTAACGCAAGGTGCCTATCGAAGATTTATAAAAAATACTTCCTGACAATGCGCACCAACTACTCTATAACTACATCAAATCTGGACTAAGTAGTTGGCTCTTCTCTATCAGGGCTAACACATCGAGATGTAGGAATTTTACAATATAAATTCCTATTTATCAAAATAATTTTCCACCATCCAAAAAAAAAAAGAAATAAGAAAATTGATTGACATATTGACATATTTTCTGTTAAAAATATTATGAAAGTGTAAATATGTGAGTGTGTCTATTTGACAAGTATATTTCTGTCCTTGTAGATTAATAGCTTTCTTACACTGTTACACCATAGTGTTATAATTAATAATGCAGTGAATTGGAAAGCCGGACCACTATTAAACTAGTCTTATTTTAATAATTTTATTGTGATCAAAAAAAGAAATCGTATGTCTTATCTTGTGTAGCCCTTTCGAACTATTTGTGTAAATATGTAGTGCATAGGATATACTGTATAATTTAAAGGGCTATCTATTTGACAACTTTTATGTTGACATTATTAGTTGACAACCACGTCAATTGTGACGCCAATTAAATCATCTTTAAAAAAATTGTTTTGGTTCTTACTTTTCGAAATTCACACCATACTTATTAGTAATGACCTGTTCATAAGGATTTATACAAGATAATAAACGTGACATAAATCTTGAAAACTTTAGAAAAAAAATCTGTTTTAGATAAATTGTTATGCTATTAATAGCAAAGACCGCGATTTAAACTGACTAAGTTTAATATTAGTTGAGGCAATGCAAAAAAAAAAGGATTTAATTTACGCGAATCCAACTTTACAGTTTAGAAAAAGTTGAACATTTTAAACACTCATAATTTACGCAACAAAAAGAAATTTCCCTAATAGGCACATTTATTTATTACTTTTAATATGTCATTGAGCAAAATAACTCAAGTAGGAATTTCTCTAAACTTTACCAAATGCCTAAAAAAACATTATTATTTTTTTAATGCAGAAGTGATGTGATGGTAGTTGGATCAACACGGTACAAGATTGTGACAGGAGAGAGACAAATGGCTTCAGGTGAAAAGAAATTTGCCGTAATGGAAGAGAAATTGGATGACTATGGAAACACAAAAGAATTTAAAGTCATTATTATGAATAAAGAAGAACTGGTGAGTTATATTTTAACTTGCATAATTATTATGTGAACAATTGAATCAATTTCATCTTGTAATTTGTGTACTAATAGATTTGGTCATTTTGTTTTCTGCTTGGTCTAGTTCAGAGGTTCCCAGCCTGTGGGTCGCGATCCCTTCGGGGGTTAAAGCACACATTTTTTTTCTCGGTGGTAGCCACAGATAATCGGAAAACAATATTTTTTCGTTGGTCCTAGGAACGGATACACCGCCTAGCTACCCTCATGTAGATACATTCACATACGAGTACCCGGCGTGATGACATAATTGCGTCAACCCCATCACATAATCTCTGTACAAATACAGATGAATGTGACAGGGTTGGCGTACAAATAGAGATGTATGTGATAGGGTTGGCGTACAAATAGAGATGTCTGTGACAGGGTTGGTGCCATAATGTACAGATGTACGTGACAAGGTTGGAGCCATAATGTACATATGCGGACCAAACTTACATGTGTAGAGAGCCGATGTGTTAAAAGAGCCACATCGGGGGTAAAATGACACTTAATAAATATATTGGAACTTAGCGTAGATTCCGTTCGGTAGATTTTAATGTTTGGTACTGAATGAGTCACTTAAAGTAATTAGAACTCACGAAGACGTTGCCACAGGAACTACAAGAAGTAATGAAAAGCGTTATAAGCTGTGTTAATTTTGCAAAGGCAAGCTCTTTAAACAGTTGACTGTTTTTGAAACTGTGCAACAAGACGGATGTGCCAAATATTATTTCACACTGAAAAGTTTTAAAACGTGTTTTTTTAGATTCATGCTAAACGCAAAACGTTATGTAGGCCTAATCAGAAAGCAAGACTGCAGTTTGAAGCACTAAAATTTGGCGCTAAAATTGAATTGCAGAAAATATCTTACTTGGTTGACATCTTTACCATCTTGAATGAGTTAAATTTATCCCTGCAAGGACCAAATGTAACTTTCCTTAATTTGACTATAAAGATCCGACCATTTCAAACGAAACTTCACTTTGACACACAAAAATTAAATGAAATTTTTGTACATGCTGCCTAACTTCTCTATTTTTTTCAAACATGATATTAATCTAGACAAAAGGGTTACGATGATTATTTCTGTGTTACAACCCTTGCACATGCTTGCAGGCGAAATTTCATCGTACTTTCAAATCTAACTGACACCTCATTTACACTTGACAGAAGCTCATTCATAGTCAAAGCTGAAGATATTTCTGAGACAACTCAAAAGGAGTTCATTGAACTTATTGCAAAATGGATCAAGTGTTTGCAGTCATATATTATTAGTTATATAAATTAACATTTTGCATACCAGATAATTACATTACAATTAACTCATGACAGCGGCATATTACAAGGTAGTAACGAAAAATATTTTATGGTATGGGGTCGCCAGAACGTGAGTAGCTGTATTAAAGGGTCGAGGCATTAGAAAGGTTGGGAACCACTGGTCTAGATTTAGTAATTCTAGTGTTTCATGTATGTGTAGGATGTGCCTTATTGGACGGTGGTCAAGCGGCAGCCGTTCTGAATGCAATGCGCTATAGTTGGTGTACAAGAGTTTACTCAGGTTTACTCAGGTTCCTGAATTTAGTTGGGGGGAAAAGTAGAAGCAAAAGTATTAGGGTATTGTGCTGACCACACTAGTTCCTCGTATGCAGTAGTCATGGAAACTTGTCTCCTTTTACCAACTTGGTTGCAAAAGGATATTTAAGTAAGCTTTAAGTAAGTGATACTGTGATATACTTGGGATGTGCGTCATTTTGTTAATTAATCCCTCACGGTTTGCAGATCACACAATATTGACTAATTTATATGACTAAGATAAACATCACATGCAGGGCCCTCGAGAGAAAAAAAATATGCCGGTACGAGATCTTTTCTGGGCCCCTCCCCCCCCCCACTTTTTTTAATATTAACATTCTGTTAATCATGATAACATCTGATGGGGTTTCGTTTGTTTTTGTTTTTTTTTCTTATAAAATTAAAATATACTTAAATATGTCCATTAGCTCCAACCAACGACCATAACAGTTAAGGGTTTGATGATGATACTTAAATGAGCCTTTTCTGGAACTTTAACTGTAGATTCTAACCGACTAGACGATTTCTACCAAGTACCAAATCTATCTTCATAGGATATATGTAGACCTATGTATTTATCAGTGGGCTGAAACTAACAAAGGCTAATGGTCACAAAAACTCGAAATCCCTACATTTACCAATGTAAAATTTACTAAGTCCGAGCTGCTTGCCAATGATATCGGCAGAGGAAAGTTAGTCACTTTTTGTTTTATCATGTCAGTATATTTTTACAATTACACATAGGTGTGATTTATCGCCCCTACCCCTGTATAGGAACGGTGGCCAAGCGACAGCACGTTGGATTGGCGTACCGATGGCCCTGGGTTAGAATCATGTAATTATTTTTTTCCCTGGTGCTAGTATGCACTAACATGGTCAAAGGGAAATGACTCAGGAAAGTCAATAGTATAGTACACGAGTTATGGGCACTGGGAAGATTATGAATGTCACAATCTAGTTTGTTCTACTGCGTCTTAGCTTTATAAAGAATGCTTTGCACGTTTTTCATGTGATACTTGCTTGACTGGGCAAGGCTGATCACGGGGTAAAAGACCGGAGAATAGTCAGTCGACTCAAATATCTAGAAGCGTGTAGACGTACACGTTAGACTCGTAATTTTACTACATTTTATCATAATACTAATTCATTTCTTGGACTTATATTATATTATATGATTCATTGGATATTATATGTGATTGTTGGATGTACTGTGAATAATGTATTGTGAGTAATAATAAATAGATATATATTGCTGCGAAGATTTGAATTATCAAGTGTGTTAAACGTACTGTGAAAATAATATTAAAGAAACATTTAACTCAACTCAATCAACTCAATCAACTCATAATTCTATTAGCCTACGAAGAACACTAATAATTAAAATAGAATCAATAACAGTGGTGGCAGCGGTAAACGGCAACGGTAAATGGCAGCGGTAAACGGCAACGGTAAACGGCAGCGGTAAACGGCAGCGGTAAACGGCAACGGTAAACGGCAACGGTAAACGGCAGCGGTGAACGGCAGCGGTGAACGGCAACTACTAAACTACTACGCTACAACATAATGAAATGCTTCCACAAAAACAAATCTTAGAAGGTAAAGTCTGATTTTCAAATTTTCAACTCTCTTATGCAAACTATTCAGCAAACTATTCAACCAGTCAACCTGGTCATAAAATCGTTAGAGAGAACGCTAAAACATCTCTCAGAAAATATATGATTTGCTGGTGGATGGCAGAATTTAATGGACGATTTCTAAAGATATTAATCAAGATTTAATCAACACGGTATAAAGCCATATTCAGGGTAACAGGAAACAGAGACACTGCAGCAAGACTTGTAAAAGTCAGTAGATACATAGGCGGCACAACAGGCAACAAAAAGGTGGGTGCACGTGGCGCTCTACATCTCAACCCACATTGCATTTTTCAAAGGTGCCGACGCTGGAATTAATAATTTTTTTTCAAGATTATATTTGGATTACGTGGAACATCGAGAGCTGTCGTATGAATTTCTTTGTGATCAATCGTTGATCATGAAAAATTGAATTATCACGCATGAAACATTTTTAAACAAAACAGCTTCTGAATCTAGACTCTGTAATATTTTACAATACGCTATGAAGTGAAGCAATGACGTTACACAAGATGGCGGACACTAGATAAACAAGATGGCGGACACTAGTTCAACTAGAGGTCAACACGTGTGTGTGTGAGATCCGAAGGTAACAAGGCAATCATCAACGCATAGTATTCACTTAGTCATACTTTGTGGAATACCAAGACCTTATTGAAGACAGATTGTACTCTAACGTACATTTATTCAAGAGATTCGTTTACATTATGCGAATTATAGCTATCTCGCTATACAGTAAAGTTAATTTGAATTAATGTGATGAAGATTGTGTTAATTAATTTAAATCATTCGTACCTGGATTAACGTCATGAAGTATGTGTTAGTTAAAATTTAAACTACTATTAGACCATTCACTTGGATCAAATGGATTAACTTCATCGTCAAGAAGATTCGTTGTGTTACTTAAATACTATTTAAGTTTGATATAATTAACATTTATTTTTATATTATACATGTTAAATGATTCTTTGATAGGGTAATTTCTGTTAGCTGTATTGACTTGTTTGTTTTTGTTCAAATATTGAAGTAAAATTATTGTCTTTGTCAATGTTGATAAATATTGTGATTCTAGTGTGAACATTTCCTCTATTACTGTTGTCCATGCAGCATTTGTGTCCTTAATTAAGATTGTGTTGTGTTTCATTTATTTTAGTTATACATAATTGTTGTGTTGTTTCATTTATTTTAGTTATACATAATTGTTGTTTTGTTTTGTTTTTTAAATATAATTAATATTATTGGTTCAAGATAACCACTATTATTTCTGATAGATTCTTGATAGTAACAATAACTATCAATTGTTTATAAATATAATTTATGCAATGGTAAATGTTTATGTACACACTATAGAAAATAGTAAATAAGGCATTTTTACAAATATAGTAATTGACAATAGTCAACATTTACATACAAGTAAAGTAATTTGAAAAATAAGAAGAGAAAATAATTTATCAATCAAAATATTATGCTTTGCATTGTTCCAATTCCAAAATGCTTTCAATTATAATAGCATAGTGAATAGAAATAATAGTATTGCAAGTGTTTAGCTTCAACTTAATAATACATGGTCTACATAATAATTATAAGAATTACAGTGTGAATGTACACTCTATAAATAATAATAAATAATAGCATTGTCCTGCACAAAATAATAATTTATTGTTAATGATCAAGAATTAAATATGGATGTAAAAGTTAAATTAATGTATGAAGAAGCTAAAGCTTTAGCTAAGAAATTTGAAATAACAGAAAAAAAATAATTGCAAGAATTTATAGAAAAGAAAGTAAAAGAGTTAAAAAAGGAATTATCTGATAAAGAAAGAGATGAGCGTGCAGAAAGTAGGTCACATGAACTTAAACAAAAAGAATTAGACAATGAACTTAAACAAAAAGAATTAGAATTAGAACTTAAACAAAAAGAAATACAATTAAAACTAGACCATGAATTAGAATTAGCTAAATTGCAACAAAATAAGGTTGAGCATTCAACTAATTCATCTAATAAACATGGCGTTAGATTTAAAATGCCACCATTTGATGGAAAAGAAAAAATTTTAGATTTTTTAACTCTCTTTGAAACAACATGTAAAGGGTATAACATTCCGCAATCGGAATGGTATATTCATTTAATTCCTCAATTGAAAGACAAAGGAAGGGAAGCATTAGCTCATATTGATAAAGAGATTACTGATTACACAATAATTAGAGAACAGTTGATAAAATTTTTTATCCATTCAGAGGACTATTATAGACAAAAATTTCATTCTTTTTTATTAACTGATAAAATAGAACCAAGAGCTTTTGTCTCTGAAGTGAAATCATTCTTATTAACTTGGTTAGAACTAATCAAAATAGACACAAAAAATCCCAATGAAATTATTGAGATGGTAGTAGTAGATAAAGTGTTACAAATGGCTTCCAAACCTTTGTTTACACATATTATGGAGAGGAAAGTAAGAAATATTGAAAATTTAATAGATGCTATCTCCAATTTTAAAGATAGTAATCCCAATGTAGAACTTACTAAACAGACTCAAACAGTAAATACCATGCAAAATAGAAGACATAGGAGCTATTCACCTCCTAGAACAAATAGTCAATATGGTAGAAGACAAAATTATGGTAATGAAACAAATACAAACAGACAAAATCTTAGATGTCAATTTTGTAATCGTTATGGACATATAGACAGATTTTGTGGTTTCAGAATAAAACATTTAAGTAACAGGTATAGACAAAATGAAAATAGCCAAAATAATCAAAATTTTCAAAATAAAAATTTTACAAGACAGAATTTTCCACAAGGAAATCAAAATCAAAACTTTACAAGACGGAATTTTCCACAAGGAAATCAAAATCAAAACTTTACAAGACTGAATTTTCCACAAGGAAATTCTACAAATCAGCATGTTACCAATCCAAATTCTGAAAATCAAAATTTTCAGAATAGAAATAAAGGCAATACAAATAATCCTACTACTCACAGAAACAATGTAATATTTGAGAATAAAGGTCAACTGATCTTATTCCCTGCATATGTTGAAGGAATACGTACCTATTGTCTAAGGGATACTGGGTCATCTCTCACTTGTGTAGATGAGAGGATTATTCCTCCTCATAAAGCCAAAAATATCTTAAGGATAGAAACAATTAAACTAGGTAATGGATCTATGGTTAGTTGTCCAATCACTACCATACAAATTGATACTCCTTGGCTTACAGGAATTACTGAAGCAGCCATTTTAAAAAATTGTGTTGCTCCCCTAATAATAGGTAGTACATATGGAGTAAAACAGGACAATAGTTTTGAAATATTTCAACAATGGATGGATCTTAAATCCACAGATTTAAACTTAAAACCTGTCATTTTGTTAGAAAATAATCAACTGGGAGATTTATCACAAGATGAATTCGGCCCTGCCTTGCAAACTGTCAGTTTTTTACAAACACTAGGCAAGTCAGACAGTAGCATTATTAATGACACACCTAATATAGATATACCTATAAACAAAGTGAAAGAAAATCTAATGCCTAAATGGAATGGTACAGAGAAATTGAATCAATATATTGAAAGGTTTGAAGAACAATGTGAAATAAATAATATACCTAAACAATTGCATGCCATATCACTGTGCAAACATTTAGAAAATCACAAAGCAATATACAATATTGCAGAGAAAGAAATCAATGACTTTCAAACATTGAAAACAAACATTTTAGCATATATTGATACTACTCAAAAGAAAACTGAAACACAAATGAAAAAAAGTGAACAGATTAGCTTAAATAGTATGCCTTTTGATGAACAAACTTTAAAAAATGAACAAAAACAAGATGAGTATATAAACAAAATTGTGTCACAACTTGGTAAAGAAAATTTTAAACAAGGACAAATGAAATTAATTAATGGAATTCTTTGTAGGATAGAAACAAAAACTGATATAACTCAAATAGTTGTGCCAAAATCTTTGACAGTGCAAATAATGAAAATTTCCCATGATAATGCATTAGCAGGTCACTTAAGTAGAAAAAAAACTTGTAACAAAATCAAAAACAACTTCTGGTGGCCCAATTTAGAAAAGGATTTGAAAACATTCATAAAAAGTTGTTCAACATGTCTGATACATAATCAGAAAAATTCAAAACATAAAGCACCTTTACAAAAAACAGATACTGTAGACAAACCTTTTGTAAAGATAGCCATTGATATTATTGGACCTATGAAAGAAGCTAGGAATTCAAAAGCTAAATTTGCATTAACACTCATTGATATGGGTAGTAGATGGGTGGAAGTAATCCCTCTAAGAGAAATAACCGCAGATAGAGTATGTAACTCACTATTACCAATATTCTGCAGATTTGGATTTCCTAAAACTATATTAAGTGATAATGGTACCCAATTCAAATCCAAATTGACTCAAGCTTTTACTAAAATGCTCAACATAACACAAATTTTTAGTTCAATCTACCACCCAGAGTCAAATGGTATGGTTGAAAGGGCAAATCAAACTATAAAACAAATGTTAGCTAAAGTTTGCGAAGAACACCCTTATGAATGGGATGAATTCCTACCAGCAATTCTCTTTGCTTATAGACAGGCAAAGCATGAAAGCACTGGTTACTCACCTTTTGAGTTAATATTTGGTAGAAATGCCAATGGTCCATTAGAGAATTTTAAAGCAGAATTACTAAAAACCAAAGAAACAAAAATGTCACCTTTTGATCTAATAAATAAGACAGAAAAACATATGCAAACAGCATATCAATTTGCTGTGGAAAAAAACCAAGCAATTAAAGAAAAAACCATACTTAGAGAAAACATGAATAAAAACTTAAGAAAGTTAGAAATAGGAAACAAAGTACTTGTATATTTACCCATTGGTTCTGGTAATACCATGGAATGGAAAGGTCCTTATGACATTATACATAAATTGTCAGATGTTACATATAAAATTGACATAAATGGTAGCGAAAAAATTGTTCACATCAACAATTTAAGACATTATGAAGAAAGCAATATAGTTGATACTACATCAAAAACCAATGACAAAATAGAAAACAACAATGTTATCATCGTTGAAGATGAAAATATTAAAGACATTCCAAGTAATGTTAACTACTTGTGTGGCATGACCGCAAATACAACTAATGAATTAGAGCAAATTAACTTAGATCATATTCAAAGTGTAGAAACTAAAAATAAAATTGTAAAAATATTAAACAAATTTAAAGATACAATCACAGAAACACCTGGTTTGACTAATGTCATTGAACATAGAATAGAATTAACTGACAAAAAAGAGTTTAGATCAAAAGCTTATAGAATTCCACAAATGCTAGTTGACAGAGTGGATAAAGAATTAGACCAATTAATTGAAAAAAAGATTATAAACAAATCTATGTCTCAATACTCTTCACCAATGGTAATAGTAAGAAAAAAAAATGGTTCAATTAGACTTTGCTGTGACTATCGCAAATTAAATAGAATCACAAAAATTGATCAAGAAGGGTTACCTAACATAGACAATATCATCAATACTATGGCAACTGGGAAAATATTTTCCACTATAGACTTGACCAGAGGTTTTTGGCAAGTACCTCTAGATAAAAATTCTAAAGATTACGCAGCTTTTATTACTCATAGAGGTGTGTTTAACTGGAATGTAATGCCATTTGGTCTCATAAATAGTACTGCAACTTTCACTAAATTAATGAGAAAAATTCTACCTCAAAGAAACAACATAATTCACTATGTGGATGATGTATGTATATATACAGAAACTTGGGATGAACACTTGACTATTTTAGAAGAAGTCTTACAAATACTAAAAGATAACAATTTAACTGTATCCCCAACTAAATTAAAGATAGGACAAACAGAAATTGAATTTCTGGGACATACATTTTCTAATGGCCAAGTCAAGCCAACAGAACAATTACACAAAAAGATCTTAGAAATAAAGACACCTAAAACTAAGAAAGAAGTTAGAGCACTATTAGGTTTATTCAATTATTACAGCAAGTTTATTCCAAAATACAGTCAAATAGTTAGACCTATCATAGATCTTACAAAAAAATTTCAACCAAATTATGTAAATTGGAATAATGAATGTGAACAATCATTCAGACAACTAGTTAATGAGTTTTCTAAAGAACCAATTCTGGAAACTATTCAGAAAAATGATGAAATTATTTTAGCCTGTGATGCCTCAAAAATAGGACTAGGTGCTTGTATTTTTAAGAAAGTAATGATAGATTTAGAAATGGTGTACAAACCAGCATTCTATATAAGCCGTGCATTAACTAATAGTGAAAAAATTTTTAGTATATTGGAATTGGAAGGTTTATGCATAGCTTATGCTGTATTGAAATTTCAATACTATTTGTTAGGACGTAAGTTTACAATTCTCACAGATCACAAACCATTAGTAAATTTTAATGTGTCAAATGTAAATAACAAACGCATAAACAAATATGCATTATTACTATCTGATTATCAGTTTCAGATCAAAAGCATAGTTGGAAAAGATAATCATTTGCCAGATGTGTTATCAAGATTATCCATTTATATCCCAGATATTGAATAGACAATACTGAAAGATAATTGTCTAGGACTAATGTAAAACTTGAGACTTCAGATTTTTGATCTCATAGTTAATAAGATGGTGTATAACTTCTGTAAGACACCGATGTAAATTGTTTTTATGATGATTATTTATGTTTTTATGATGATTATTTATGTTTTTTGTACTATGATTACATGAATATTACATGACTTAATTAGATACGTTAACTATTGATATACAACTAAATGTTTCATTGATTTTGTAACAATAATTTATGTTCCCTATATATGTAATTATGAAAAAATAATAATGAATTATTATTTTTTTCCGGGAGGGGTGAGTAATGCTAGTATGCACTAACATGGTCAAAGGGAAATGACTCAGGAAAGTCAATAGTATAGTACAAGAGTTATGGGCACTGGGAAGATTATGAATGTCACAATCTAGTTTGTTCTACTGCGTCTTAGCTTTATAAAGAATGCTTTGCACGTTTTTCATGTGATACTTGCTTGACTGGGCAAGGCTGATCACGGGGTAAAAGACCGGAGAATAGTCAGTCGACTCAAATATCTAGAAGCGTGTAGACGTACACGTTAGACTCGTAATTTTACTACATTTTATCAGAATACTAATTCATTTCTTGGACTTATATTATATTATATGATTCATTGGATATTATATGTGATTGTTGGATGTACTGTGAATAATGTATTGTGAGTAATAATAAATAGATATATATTGCTGCGAAGATTTGAATTATCAAGTGTGTTAAACGTACTGTGAAAATAATATTAAAGAAACATTTAACTCAACTCAATCAACTCAATCAACTCATGATTCTATTAGCCTACGAAGAACACTAATAATTAAAATAGAATCAATAACACCTGGGTCTACATAACTTTGATGGATACCTTACATTAATTGAGGTAAAACAAAATTCGTCTGGGCATTGTGCGGGCGACACAATGTTAGTATGCCGTGTCCACTGCTTCAACGACGTTATAAGTTTAGATCAATTTACCTTATCTTATAAGTTTACAGACTTTCCTTCTAGATAGAAGATTATTACGTCCACTAGGCCCAAAACTCATGCAGGGCGACAGGGATCCGCCGGTGGCAGGGCTAGAACCCGCGACCTGTCGATGGTTTTTGGTTGACAGTCCGGTGATCTAACCGCTGGATGTATATGTATATGTTATATACCTATCGATCTTATCTTATATATTACAGACGCACCTTCTGTAAATAAGATTATTGCGTCCTACGCTCATCCGTCGTCTGAGTCTAGCCTTGCATTTTTATTAGTGTTTCAAATAATGTTAGGTTACTTGTTTTCCTGAGTTGTTCAGATAACCCATTCAATACCGGGTGCCACTCGGGAAGAAAGTGTACTTAGGCCTATATGCATTAGTTCTCCCGTAAGGGATAAGGAAAATGTTTTTGTCAGTATGTTTATCTGAGCATTGCAACAGGTTGTTATTGTGTTGCATTTCTAAGTTAGAATTTAATGCATTATGTATTATTAGGATACAACTTTACTCTTTGTCCTTCTGTCCTCGAGTGTTTCTAGGTTTAGTGATTTAACTATTGGTGTATACTCTTGTCAGTTGTAAATATTCGCCAGTAATGTATGTTGTCTAGTCAAATGTAATATTAGATCTGCTGTGGCAATACAGTTGACACATACATTTTTGTACAGAATATTCCCAAAATACATTTTTAATATTAAATGACAAAAAAAAATTTGTTTTACATTTTCAATATTATGTCTAAAATTATGATACCTTCAACCTCCCCTCTTGGCTACTGCACAGGAAATCATTAAAGTGTAAGAGGATCGACTAACTAACTTTGACTGCCGTACTAGTATGTTATATGCAGCGACATACTAGACTCTTACTAGAGCATAGGTTCTCAACGGGGGCGTTATTGTCCTCCGGGAGGAGGTGAGAGGCTTTAGTGTGGCGCTGACATTCCCGGGGGCGATTGGGGGGGGGCGGTGAAGGGCAAGGGGGCGATACAAATGTACCTGATATAATTTGAACACCTCAGCTATTTGAATCGATTAGTTTTTGGATGAAATGTGATGTAAACGCAAGTGCTGCTAAATATCTGATATCCCCCGACATTAGGCATACACATTACTAAACTAATAAGAAATAGGAATCGCAATGACTTTTCGGTGAATTAGGGGTCAGTATTTGGCAAATATGGTATACGGCCGTCTGGTCCTATTGTTGGTTCACCGGCCTGTCAACCCTGCTGACAGATCACTGTCGTCCTAACATATGCTAATATTACAGATATTTTGATCTCAGTTTTACCAGTTATCCTTTATTTGATTCTTGTTTGAGAATTTTGCATTATCGTTAAGTGATATAGATTCGCAGTAATTATACAAACTGGGTAGTTATTGTAATGCTTGAAATTGCACATATAAATTCTTTAGTCATAAAATATTTATATAATTTTCAAATTAAATACTTTTTACAGTTTGATCATTTCAGAGTTATAAATGTAAGCCAACAATTTGTTTATAAAAGAAAAAAAATACAGAAATATTAGCTCAAATGTAACGGATTAATTATCTCCCTTTTATTAACAAATGTTTCCACATTTGATTCAAAAGAGATGCCCGAAAAGTTATGTTTTGTAATATAACAAATATAACTTTTTTTTTTCTTTATATACATTCAACATTATGGTATTCAAAACAAGATTTAATTATTAGAGGATTAAAATAATTTACGTTAAACAGTTGTAAATAAACATTTCCTGTATTAAATGTTTTGTCCATTTAAGGAGTTTATATTTTAAACATTAATAATTACAGAAATTAGGCCTACATGATATAGATCTGGTGTTATTAAATAAGTCTCCTATATTTATAAAATTAATAATACAAATAAATTTGTTTTAGAATTAATGCTAGGAGTATTTATGTTTAATTAATATTAATTTGCGGGGTGGTGAGCGGAAAAAAATTGTAAAAGGTGGCAATGAGCCGAAAAAGGTTGAGAACCTTTGTACTAGAGTATGTAGGCCTAGGCTATTAAGCTAACAGGGAGACCTGTAAGCCTTTAATGCTCATAGGTCTATATTAAAATTTGTAAGTGTCTCTGGAGAAAAATAATAAAAAAGAGATCCTAAATAATGTCGAAAATAATTAGGCCCTTTATTACAACTAAAGGTTTCATTGCATATTTAACAAAATGTTCAAGTACACATTCAAAGAATACCAAAATTAAGGGCGCCAGCGCCACGTGAGATTGTAGGAGGTTTTGGGCATATCCTCTCAGCTTAATAGTAAGTTAATAGCAATAATTTAAAATAATGGCGTAATTGCCAATTTAATTTTAAATTTTAATATTCATGGGCCCCCCTAAACTCTTGTGGGCCCCGGTACGGCGTACCGGCTGTACTGTAGGACTTGTTTTACTGGTCTAGAGGTTATCACTGGATACCTTACATTATTTGAGGAACAGTAGGTGACTCGGAGTTGTGCTAGTCACTTTAATCCCCTAGTATTTCATGGTCACGGACGCCTTTGAACTTTGCTTTAGGTTCACTTTATAGATTTACTGTTATACCGACACATAAAAATTATGTCAAGTGCTTGATTAAAGTACGTTTTTTAAAATCATATATACATATATATATATATTATATTTGTAGAAGAGTTGAGATAAATACCTTTTTTTCACAGAAAGAACTTGGTTTTATCGTAGACGGCGAGACAATCAAAGAAGGCGTACAATAACACGGTCAGGATGCAAAGTGTCAGCGTGGTTTGTCAAGACACACGAAGTGACACGGGAGTGGCCTAGATTCGATGCAGAACGTTTCATTCTTTTAGAAAGTAGTACTTTAACATTTGTGTTAATTATTTTTTGCTCCTTGTTTATAACATTCCTGACACTATATGTACATACACTTTTTTAAATTAATTCCTTGACTGTTTTTAAAGTGCACTGTAAAATTTATTATTACGACCGCTGTGTAATTTATTTATGTTAAATGAAAATGACTCTTAGAGACCGCAACCAAAAATTTTAAAAAAATACAGTTACTTTTAAGTCACTTCGTTAATGGATGGACAACAAAACGGGTTAGAAGACAGCAGATTAAATAATTCATTTATTTTACAAAAAATGTTACAACAATATAAAAGATTAATTCAATTCTTTGACAAAAACTTCCAATGGTGTGACAGTGAGAATAAATGGTTTTGGAATATTTTGTATTAACAAACAATAAAACCTGTAATTAAAATTCGAATACCTATTTTTTTTAAAAATAGTTTGGCTTTACGTAGAATTATTTATGAATATGTTGTTTTTATTTTTATTATTTTATTTTTGGTTGTTGAAATTGAAGTTTAAAAAAATAAATATTTTACACTTTCGAAAGGAAAAAAAAATCCGCTTGGAATCTTGATCTTACAAAAAAAAAAAAAAGAACCAAAATAATAGATGAAGTCTTGCAATGTAAATATCTAGGCGTAAGTAACAATAGCAAGCTATTTTGGTTTCACTAATACTGTCAAAGCCTTTATAAAAAAATCCACAAAAGGTTTTTTTGTTTCTTTTCCGCAGTTTAAGATAAACATCGCTATTTGAATATTTCTACACAGCTACTGTTGGTGTAGCATCCCTTTGCAATCCCTAGCTGGTATGTTGGTAAAGTACCCTTCGGACCAAACTGATCATAGGGCTGGTGGAACAGCGTTCACCAGTTTCTGTGGACACGGCATACTAGGGCATGTGTGCAGGGCCGGAGTTACCTATAAGCTAGACAAGCTATAGCTTAGGGCCCCTACTGTTTTGGGGGACCCCCAAAAAGAATTGTCCGGGTGAGCAATTGTCATATATACTTAAATATACTGCAGCATTATTTGTCTCAATGCCGCACGTCCGGAACATCCCATACTCTTCACCCAATTTTTTTCAAAAGGTTTTAAATAAGATAAAATTGCGGAGTTTTAAAAATAATGTGTTTTAGTTTTTTCTATTTAGCGTTTGTTTTCGATGGTGGATACCGATATATCGATTATCGATAGCAGTAGCGTATTTAGGCATGTTCCACATGTTCCATTGGAACAGGGACCCCATAGAAAAAGGGGCCCCCACACATCACAAAGAGAAATTTTTTACTAACACCATTCTTTCGTTGAAAATTAAAAATAAAGTTTATTTATTCCCTTACAATTTTAAGCGCTCCAGTCCAACAAATAAAGCGCAACATACAATTTATGATTTTACAGAATGTAACATGAATTAGCGGCACTTTTCTGAAGGCAGGGCGAGGCCACGAGGGGCCCCCACATTAATTCGGGAACAGGGCCCCCACAATCCTAAATAGGCCCTACACCCCTGGTTTCTACTATTTAGCTTGTTTAACCTGAATGGTCCCCTTTTTAAAAAAAAGAACAAAGATGTTAAGGCCTACAAAACTCTAAAAATATATTTAAATGCTGCCATTGGCCTAAATAATTTACTTTTTTTCGTTTTAGGCCTACGAATTTGATTAATTAAAAAAGCAGCATTTTTCGTAAATATTTTCAACAAGATTAAATTTTTTCATCGCCAAAATGACAACGATTATAATTGATCTTGATTTCTTCATTGTATTTTCGCGAATGCAAATTAACGTTGTAACTTTATATTCGATTACATTAGGGCAAAATCACATTTAACGGCTTAAGTATAAAGATGATTTAAGAACTGCAGGGTACTTCAGTCTATCTGTAGATTCCACTCCAGACCGGTCCCATATTGATCAGCTCACTGTTATTGTGAGGTATGTCTCACCAGATGATGGGCTCCCAATTGGATGTGTTCTAACTTTCCTAGAGATGGGTAGCCACACAGGGGAAAGTATGGCTAAGATGGTGCACAACTACCTTACAAGTGAATGCAAAAAAGATTTTAGTAAGTGTCGAGGCCAGTCATATGATAATGCTGCCAATACGTCTGGCAAATACAAGGGTATGCAAGAAATAATATTGAAGATTAACAAGTTAGTATGCTATGTACTATGTATATTCCCTGTTTTGGTTATTCCCTGAATCTTGTTGGTAGAGCACCACTTTTTTGGAATTGTTCAAGAAATATATTTTTTTTTCATCATCTGCACATAGATGGGCAGTACTGTTGTCATTCTTCAAAGATGATTCAAAAGTTCCAAAGTCTTTGTCAAAGACTAGATGGGAAGCACATTCAATAGCCACAAGTGCAATACTTGATAGTTATGGTGGAATAATTTCTGCATTACAGAGAACGGTGAAACAAGAAATCAAGCCATAAACATTTTGAATAAAATGGAGGAGTTTGAATTTATGGTAATGTTATATTTGTGGAGTTACTTGCTGGATGAATTTCACAAGACTAGTCAATCAGTGCAAGACCCCCAAATTAGTCTAGATGTATATAGAAAATTATACGCTTCACTTGCAGATTTTGTTAAAGGTTCCAGTGATATGTTTGATCATTTTTAAAAAAAAGCAAAGGAAAAATTGTCTGATGTTGATTACATGAAAAGCATTAATAGCAAAAGGCGTATCAATGATGATGCAGATGATGCTTTAGAGAACCTTGAGCCAAGCGACAAGTTCAGAATCAAAACATTTATACCAGTGATGGATGCATTAGAGCCAAGTCTGGCACAGATGGCCTCAGTATTCAATGATGCTGCGAAAAAGTTTTCATTCTTAACCAAATTAGAAGCTACAGAAGAAGAGATTCGTGAAGGAGTTAGTGCTTTATGCCAAACATATCCTGAAGATGTGGACATGAATCTTGTTGGAGAAGTCAAACATTTTCATCAATATGTTACACATAGTGAAGCCTATGGTTCAGCGGAACATGATAGTCTGACACAACAGGATCTGTATTGGGTAATATTTATTGATCGTGTCCAATCAGCATTCCCTATTGTAGAAGCGATTTTAAGTGTTTCTTAGTATGATGGTTGCAAATTGCTCGGGAGAAAGATCTTTTTCTCAGCTGAAGTAGTTAAAAAATGAATTTAGAACAACAATGACTCAAGCTAAATTATGTTCCCTCAGTCTCATGTGCATAGAAAAATAAAAACTACACAGTTTATCATTTGATGATGTCATCCGTGACTTTGCTTTGGCAAAAGCAAGAAAGAAAATATTTATTTTAACATAATTCCTTAATCCTTATAGCATGTTTCAAGAGATTAGATAGTAAGCCTTTGTAAATTGTGCCTTTTAAATAGTTTTTGTTTCTTTTTACCAGAGTTTGCATTTTAAATTTGTTATAAGCTTAAATAAAAATGATTTTAAGTTAAAGATTTATTATTTCACTAACTATAGGCTATACTTCTTAGTTGTATTTCAGTTTAACCCTCTATGTATCCGAAAATCATATTTTGCCCTAACATATAATATCTGGACTTATAAAGGGCCCGATATCTCAAATAGCTTAGGGCCCCATCAAGTCTTTATCCGGCCCTGGATGTGTGGCCAGCAGAATGCCCAGCCGATTTTACTTTACCCCAGCTAATGTCACGTACACATCAGAGCTGGGTAGATTACGGGACCCTCTCAAGTCCTGGGGAAAAATCCTAGCCTCTACCAGGATTCGAACCTAGGCCCTTCAGATCGCTAGTCGAACGGGCTACCGTGCCTCCAGTTGGTATGTTAATGCCACTAAATTGAACAAACACCATATAGACCAGTGGTTCCCAACCTTTTTAATGCCGCGACCCTTTATACAGCTTTTCACGTTATGGCGACCCCAACCATAAACTTTTTTTCGTCGCTACCTTATAACTGTAATGTTCTTCTGTTATAAAATGTAATGTAAATATATGATATGCAGGATGTATTTTCAGTGTTAAAAATTGAACATAATTAAAGCACAGTGATTTAATCACAAAAATCCATTTGAAATTATATATTGTGAAATATTTATTTCTAATTACAACACAACGTCAGTGCTAATATTGAGATTGCGTCTTTTTTATCGGCTTACACAACGAAGATCATCTTTCACAAGTCTGCTTCTGTATTTAGTTTTAATAATCAACAAACTGGAAATTTGAAAGCCCTTTTACAAAGATATGTTTTTGGAGAAGATGGTGCAAAACAGTCTCAGGCAGAATAGTATATGACTGCAAACACCTGATCCTGATTTTTTAAAATTGGCATTGTAGAGAATAAATTAGTTGTTAATACATAATGAACTTCTCTTGTGTTGTCTCTGGAACATCTTCAAATTTGAATGCACATGACCTTCTTTCAAGTGCAAATGAAGTGTCATATAAATTTAAAATACGATAAAATTTCGTCTGCAAGCATGTGCAAGTGTTTTTTTCACAAAAATCATTACCGTAAAAATCATTATCGTAATCCTTTTATCTGGTTCAATGTCATGTTCCGCAAAGAAAGCAGATAAGTCAAGCTACATGTACATTTTATTTGGAATGATCCGATCTTTTCAGACATTTTTTTTTTACAAAAATTAAATTGCAGTGATACATTTTACTCATTAAAGATTTCAAAGATGTCAACAAAGTAAGTTATTCTCTTCAGTTTACTTTTATCGCCGTAAAGTGCTTTGAACTGCGGTCTTGCTTTCTATAAGAAATTACAATTATTATTATTATTTTAAGGTTAAAGAGTTCTGAGTTTATCACGAAGCTCAAAACACGTTTTTAAATTGTTCCTATCGACAACCATTTGACTTTCAGTGTGAAATAGTAATTCGGCGCAACTGTTTAAAGTAGGTATGTGATGGGGTTGGTGTACTGATGTCATCACATCGGGTACTCGTATGTGGATGTATCTGCATGCATAGAATAAGTAAAGAATTATATTTCTATACTGTGTCTATATGTGGGTGGACCCGCCTGTAGACTGATAAAATATGCATTTTCGGTGGTCTTAGGTAACCACCACGAAATGGTTCTTTGATCCCTTTTAAGATCTACCATATAATGTTGGCATATTATTAAAACCATATTATATTAATTTCTTAAAAACAAAATTCAACGTAAACGAACTCGATATAAAAAAAAATTAAACAAATTAAATTATGCTTATTTAATCTATTCAAGGGAGATAATAGCCTAATTTTAAGTCACTGGAACAATGATTTTATTAAACAATTTATTTACTATACAATTTGCATGTGAAAAAAAATTAAAGTACTGTATATGCGTATAACAGTATTGGTACTCAAATTGACAAAAATACGTAAAATGGAACAATCAATGAATTATTATTTGTACATTATAAATGTAATTTTTAAAACACCTTTTTAGCTACTAGCTTGTTCTCATTGGTACGCATGTAATTCATATAATAGTATAGAAATTTCTAAAATGTTGGTCATTAGATTTTTTGAAAAACCTAAACTTTAAGGTTTGATGAATGAAAGAAAAGATGAAGAGTTTAGACCAGGGATCGGCAACCAACGCCAAGCGTACAAGACTTATTACGCGAAATGATTTTCAATGGCACCAAGATAACTCCTTAAAATAAAAACTATGAAAGTATCATCTATAAGAAAAAGAATGCCAAAGCATTGTGACTTTTAAGCTGTTGGCACGCTGAATGAATTAGAAATGTCACTATTATCAAAAGGTTGCCATACCCTGGTCTAGACTAAAGAGTGTTATTACCACGACGCAACCTTGCTTGACCCCGCTACACACTGGCGAGGGTTGCGGAGTGACACCATCGAAGAATACTGTGCAGTACGTGATGTTGTGGAAAGCCTCAATAAGACCATCAAAAATAAGTGTTTTCCTATGGTCTTTGGTGAACCCTATGAAATGGCCGTTCGACCCCCAGGTTGGGAACCGCTGATATAGACCGCCGAATAAACAAAGCCTCTCGTACAACACAGGCATAACTGTCTGCTCTGAAGATGTATTTAACGCAAGGTGTATATCAAGATTGGTAAAATTATTACACAACAAGTAACACCTACTGCATCACATCAACATCTGGACGAAGACGTCGGTTTCGCTCAGCCAGGGCTAGAACATAGATATTACTTTTACCATGTGAATCAGAATATAGCATAATCAACAGAATTCCCCGACATCCAGAAATACAATAGGGCAAATAAAGTGACATATTGACATATTTTCCCGCTTAAATAGTACCATAATTTGTGTGTCGGTGAGTATGTCTAAACTCTAAACCAGAGGTCGGCAATCTCTTAACACTAGTGGGCCAAAGTAGGATTCCTAATTCATTCAGCGTACCAACAGCCTAAATGTCGTGCTGCTCTAGCACATAATTTCTTGTAGATGTGCCTTTTCAGGGTTCTTCTGCTTGCTATTGAAAATACCTCTGCCAATATTGGCACGCGTGTCGTAGGTTGCCGATCCCTGCTCTAAACCATTGTTTTGGATCCTTATTTTTCAACATTTAATTCATATCATCCTTAATAGTAATGACCTTTTCATAAGGATATTCTTCTTCTTCTATTAGCCAGTTTGCAGAGATTTTTGCTCTCTTGCAGTCAGTGCCAAACAAACATATTTACATGTCTTTTTCAGTTGTTCCATATTGCTATATAATGTGTTGGTAATGGTAGGTTGAGGAGGGAGTAGAGTGTATCTGAGGTAGGATAGATCATGGCATTCAAGCAGGAAGTGGTCCACAGTTTCTTGTGAGAAGGAGCAGTTAGGTGGGTGAATTGGGTTTATTCTATTTAGGTGTGAGTTGAGTGCTATATGTCCTTAAAGTTGTTTCTTAGCATATTGCATACACTAATAATCTTATTAGAAAACTAGAAAACTTTAGATAAACCTGTTTTTTTTTAAAGTATATTTTTATGCTACCTTAGTAAAAACCGCAATTAGATCACAAAATTTCCACGTGTAAAATTAGTTTAAACACTATAGTATAATGTATGCAGCCAAAGGCAGTTCGTCTTACAATTAAGGCACTTTATTTTAATACTATTAATATGTCCAAACAAACTAAAGTAAGAATTTCTTCAATCCTTACCGAGTGCCTAACTCAATCTTTTACTGTTTACCCAATACAGACCAGTTGAGGTTTTAAATTTATCTTCACTTTTTCGCAAAGTATATTAACAAATATTGGATACTGTGATAAAAGTGTATGAAGTACTTCAAGAAATATTATGGAATAAATACGGGTTCATTAAAGACTGAATCAGAAATGGTCAGTTTAATCTTTACTTACATAACTATTAATTGAACAATAATATGAACATCTTGTAATTTATGCATTAATTAATTTGATCAATTTTTCCACAAAATATTTGCTCCATATTTTCTAAGCGGTGGACCAATGCTACCCATTAATGCCTGTGGGAAACTGGAAGTTAATGTTAAGTTTAGAACTGTTAGCTGTTATGTTCTGTTCTGTAGTTCTGTTCTTTTTTTTCTTGTTTTATCTTTAGTTTTTTCAAGTGTTACATGTATATATATGTATGATGTACTTTGTTCTAGATTCACTTGATTCAAGTGTTACATGTATATGTATGATGTAGCCTATTTGTGACGAGGCGTTTACTAATTGGCGATAATTAATAGTTAGTATAGTTAGTCCACGATTTTAGGCAAATTTTATAATTTCTGCGTTTTCAGATTAAAAGACCCATTTTAAACACGATAACAGAGAAACCGGTCACGCATTGAATACACCACTTGTTGATAACGAGAGGCAGACATCTTACCGGTTGCTTCCACATTGTTAAACATTTGGTCAGTTTGGGCTTGACTGGTTCATTCGCGCCATTGTTTATTCAAGTGTGGCTAATTGCGATAAGGGTCAGCACATTGGATATTTTACTCAAAGAAACCAATCGGCTATGTCGTGATTGGTGTTAAGCGTCGTTGCTTGCCCCGAGGTGAGAAGGACCATAGATGATAAAGCCGGCATTTGACAGGGAAGACAACAACTATTGATCTACTCCGGCCAAGTGTCGTGATATTAAATGTATTACAGCGTACTAATTTAATACAATATAATGAATTTCGCAGCCAATTTAATGTAATTTGCCTGTCAGGGCGAAATACTCCCCTCCCCCTACTCCCCATCCCCTCCAATCGAATTTATAAGTCTCTAAAATCTAGTCCAGGGCGTAACGTGGGTAACGGTGAACCAAGGAGGGGCACACCAAACACCCTACGGGGCTCCAGACACCTTACGGCACGCCGAAGGTGTGGTGTGCCGAGCAACAAGGTACGATTTCAGCAGTCAAGATTATAGGTCAACTGCGGATTCTCCTAGAATCATTATCGTGGTGTCACGCCCGTATACCTGCAATGTCACCCGGTAGCACAAATCCTTTACTTTTGGTACAGGTATCCTGGCACGCGGGAGGTTCTTGAGACGGAAAAGGCTGTGTTCATCACTTCCTCCCCACCGAGGCCCTGGGTCACTCGGCATCATAATGGGCCTCGGAACTCAGCAAGAGCTGTTTCCCATGCGTTCGCCCGCCGGTGTTATCTTAAGTTGATCGTATCGGCTGTTTACACACTTTGCCAGTCTTTGAGGCCCATGGGTACAGAAGTGACCCCCTCTAATCACCTTGGTCTGGCCATGACACACACGTGGATAATCTTTCTTTGTTGTCATCTGCGCCTCATCGTGTCATATTAGGTGGTATTAAGTAGTTATTGTGTTAGAGAAGGATTAGCTACACAGCTACAGTCATTATGGTTATATAAATCGCCGCCACAAGTCCTTTATTTAATTGTTTTCATTTTCACGTCCACCATTGCATGATTTATTCTTAACGAGAGTTTCGTGAAGGTGTATGATGTACTTTGTTCTATATTTACTTGATTCTAGTGTCTCATGTATGTGTATTGCTGTATCGGTTCAAGGGCTCGAATCTTCCTGATGGCTAGGGCATTTCCCCAGTTCTGGAAGGGTGTCCCTGGGTACCTTACAATACTTGGTATTAGTGGTGCCTAGGAATTGTCCTAGCCACACTATTCTTCTAGTATTCCGTGACCAGGGGCGCATTTGGACTCTGCTTTACTTGCCCTACTTTATACATTTACTGTTTACCCCCCCCCCCCACACACACACAAATAGTGTCAAGTACCATACATTTTTTCTAATCATATACAGGGGCATTGCCAGGTTTTGACGCTAGGGGAGCGAACTTTTAGGAAAAAGGCCCCACTTTTAGAAATTTTTCCAGATTAATAGAAGAATTAAGAATTCGTACGTATCAAGGGTTTTGAGAAAATCCTGTGCCTCAAGATACACACACTGTATAAAGTGCAGAATTTTTTTTAACCACTCACGATTTTTACTAGAAACTATGGGAATGATGGAAATTTCTGCAAAATTGATTGCATCTACTGCTCATTTTCGGGATGAGTATCTAGTGTCGAAAAATATTTATAGAATCAATGCGAATGCTTCTATAGGACTGAATTCTTCTTCGTTTAAATTTTGAAATACGAGATAAATCGCCAATATAGACAATTTTAAAGAGATTTAAAAAAAAAATAGAGTTTAAATATTTTTATTTACTGTATCTATGTGTCAATTACAAAATATGACACGTTATAGGAACGCTCTATTTTTTTCTAATTTTTTTCCTTTCAGCTATTAAAACACCGCGCCCGATGGTTATATCCTTAGCAAACGGAATTCCTTTCAAGTTATTTCTCTTCTTTTCTTCTTTCTTTTAAATTCTGTGGGTATCTTTTTTTTTGTTGCGAAGTTCATGTAACCATGTTATCGATCACTACACGTATACGGACGAGAAGGAGAAAGCCAGCGTGCTTTAAGTCATATTATTACTTTTCGGTGAATAAACCAGACTTGAACCTCACCTTTTTTTGAGAATGTGAGCAAGCGTACTCTTATGGGGCTCGGAGAACTAACTCTGCTGTGTCCACGCACCACTTATACATCACCGTAAAAGTTAGGCTCAAACGGTTGGCCATTCCTGCAAGCTTACACTCTAAGTTCCTGCTTATGACCTGGTATCCACTAGAAAAGGGTTCGGCAACCTAAGGCACGCGTTCTAAACTTGGCACGCAGATCGATTTTCAATGACACGCGAGAGACCTGCAAGAGGTGTTTTATTATTGATGAAGACAAAAACAACTATATTTTTCAGTATTATATTTTATATATTGAGTGAAATCAACTTCACAACAGTTAACTATATTATGTACTTACCTTTACATAAGGGATTTATTAAGATAGATTGTTGGGCTTTTTCAGAAGCACACCAAAGCACTCAAAGAGGACTTTCAAGACTTTCAAATAGATTTTTTCATACCTAATCAAGCATAACTGGCTTAATCTTACTACGACCTTCTTAGATGTAGATACTTTTTTTCTATTAAGTATAGGGAAATCAGTGCCGAAAAAACTAACTCAATTACTAGTAACACCAGCGGCATCACCACGCAGATCAAGATTGGTGGGCAGAGTTTGGAAACAGTTAGCAGCTTCAAGTACCTAGGGGCTATTGTATCCGAAGAGGGCTCCAAACCAGAAGTAATATCCAGGATTGCCCAGACAACAGCATCACTAAAGAGGCTCAAGACAATATGGAAAGACAAAAACTTAGCCCTCAGCACCAAAATCAGGCTGATGCGCTCATTGGTCCTCTCCATTTTCTTATATGCTTGCGAGTCATGGACACTAACAGCGGAGCTGGAAAATATGGAAATGAGATGCTTCAGGACCCTGCTCGGTATCTGTTACAAAGACCATATCTCCAACGAACAGATAAGAAAAAGAATACAACAGTAAATTGGAAAGTATGAAGACCTGCTGGCCACAGCCAAGAATAGAAAACTGGAATGGTATGGCCACGTCACCAGAACCAACGGGCTTGCAAAGACCATCCTGCAGGGTACCACCAGAGGAGGCAGAAAGAGGGGAAGACCAAAGAAACGTTGGGAAGATAATATCAGGGAATGGACAAGTACAAAACTGTGCGAGGCAATGAGAACGGCTGAGAGACGGGAGGAATGGAGGAGGCTGGTTTACATGTCATCTGTGGCACCCCAACGGTCTAACAGACTACGGGATATGTAGGATGTAGGTAGGAAGTATAGGGATATTGGCGATTTGAAAAACGTAGCCAGTTGAATTTTAAACCTTAAATGAAATGGGCATCGAAATGTGCCAAATTGTTTAAGAAATAAACTCCTCAAGGTTAAATGGACAAATAATTAATGCAGCAAATGTTTACTAACAACTATTTAACGTAAATTAATTTTATACCTCTAATAATTAAATCTTGTAATGAATACCACAACGCTTTTTTATGTAAAGAAATAATAATTAGTAATATTTGTTATATTACAAAACATAACTTGTTTGGCATCACTATTGAATCAAATTTAGAATCTTTATTTTAATTAAAGGGCGATAATATTTCTAATATTATGTTTTTTAATTTTTATTTTTTAAAAGACTAATTGGTCTACAAATTTTAACTTTATAATGACCAAACTGTCAAAAAGTAGTTTAAAATTTTATATATATTATATGACTAATATAATATATGCACATTTTTTAACATTACATTAACTACCCAGTTTGTATGATTACTGTGTATCGATTCCGCTAAACGTTGTTCATTAAAAAACGTATACTAAGTGAATTATAATATATCTCAGTGGAACTGAGAACAAAATATATTCAGTTGATAGAAATGTATTTTGACAACTAAATGATAACTTTTACAAAATAGTTACCATAAATGTGAAAGTTTTGGTAATATAATTTTGTAATTGGTATAAATGCTAATAAAACAGTTTTCTCTAGAGAGTTCCTTGACTTTTGGCCTTTGTCTAGCTACCGATTTAAATTACTTACTTGTCTTATAAGAAAACAAGTATAATAGAGCAGGTTGAATTTTAGGCTGTTGGCACGCTGAATGATTTAGAAATCCTAGCTTGGCACACCATTAGCAAAAGAGTGTGACATTCACTTCGTATCAAATTAAATTAAGCTAAAATTAACTAGATCTAACAAGGTTCATTAATCATTTTGTAACAAATTAAATTGTTTAAATGCAATTTAAAAAAAAAATTAGAAACAGTCTAAATTGAGCTTGTTAAAATAATTAAATTATTTTTTCCCGAAAAGGCCCTTTTTTTTTTTCGAAAATGGTCGTACGCTACGCTACTGATCATATATACAGAATTATATTGTACAAAAGTTGAGAAAAGTTGACAAGCTCCAGTATCACGTTTAAAAATAACTTTAAAACACATTTTTTGAAATGTTGTCTTCGTTAAACATTTTTTAGATACTACTGTTTTACTTGTATACTAAGTCGGTTTAATATTACATGTATTTTTATTTTGTTCTACATCCTTGATATTATTAATTAACTCTGTATAATCCTTTTAGCCTAGGTAATTATATCCTTATTCTTGTGTTACGTCCACAATCCCCTTGTGGCCAGAGCTGTGTAGATCTTGCTGATAATTCTCGTTAGTCCTAGGGGAGACTTTAATTATTAGTATTTATGTTTCAGTATTACACGAACTCTTCTTATAGTCCTGGGCACAAATTCAGTATTTGTATTCCAACATTTCCTTTCTTGTACATTAGAGTAGTAGATAAATCTTATTGTAATGAATACAACACAATAGTATAGTAACTTGACAAGGAAGCTTCAGTGTAACAGTTGTTGATAGTTTATTTCAGGTGGTATGTTTCAATATATACAATATATCTATTATGTACAGTTAGAATAAAATAGTGCAAACACAAACGTTCTCAAAGGAACATATTTTGAAACTCTCTGTCTTTCAGACAAAACAAATCATTAAATACTATCCGAGTGGTGCAAGGGATAGACCCATTACCAGTAGGGGTGAAAATCATGGTATCATTACAAAACTCATAACAAAAACGATAGGAACTTCCCCTATTAAATAATGAGTCGTTCCCAGACTCTGAGAATTTGAGATCAACACAGAATCCCAACATTACCTAGAACCTTTAGTTTTCCTACTAAACGTCCTAATATTGTGTGTAGTAAGAAAAGAGAGAGAGAGAGGAATAAACATTGCGTGTTCCAATTCTTGGAAAAACAATATACATGACACTTGTATTCTTGCTTGTTTGTTCCTCAATGCTAAATGCTAAATTCGCCCTGAGCTTACATTACATTACATTGGCAGCGCTATACAAGTACAATTCTTATTACTAATACAGTCGGAAAAAAAGGCGAGACATATGGAAGAAAAAGTCGAGACAAAAGAAGCAGAATTCGAGAAATGCGAAGAAAATCGTAAACAAGCGAAAACTACGGCGAGAAAATGGAAGAAAAAGGCGAGATTACGTAGAAGAAAATGAGACAAGGGTAAAAGAAGACTAGAAACTGAAGAAGACGGCAAAACAAGCAAAGAAGATGCCGAGACACGAGAAGAAGACGGCAAGACAAAAGAAGAAGAAAGTGAGACAACCAAAAAAAGACTACCAGTCGAGGGAAGAAGGAGAGATGGCAAAGAAGAAGGCGAGAAAAGGGAAGAAAAAGGCAAACAATCAAAGATGAATGCGACATTATTGATTGGATTTAGAGTAATTGGAATTTTTGGTCTGGTTTTGTGGGAGAAGCTATTTGTATGTAACAAATAAAGATAGAAAAATGAGTGATGTCTTGGAACATGAGTGTGTGTTAGAGAGAGTTGTGGGACTTGAATGATCTTCATTTGTATATGAATGTAAAAAAACTTCCTTCTTCGTAATTGTTGAGCCATGTTTTTTTTATTGAAAGAAAGATTTGTGAAATAGAGTTTTGTGAATGGGCAGTCTTCGTCTTCATACCTCCAGAACATTTTGTTTAAATCTGACATTTTTAAAGATGGAAATTAGGCTAGTTTTTATATTTATCGATATTATATTGTGAAATCTCTATTGTATAGGTTCCCGCAAGGGGTGTTACTACTCCCCTGAAGGCGCTATAAAGGCGTTATTAAAGGAGTTTGTGCAGGGAAGCTCTCTGGGTGGGGGGTGTTGTTGATCATTAGGGGAGGCGAAATAGTGTAATTACATTTTTAGAAATACGCTGAAGTTCGAATAGCTAATAGCGCTAAGAACCACGTGCGTCTAAAGCCAACAACAACTATTATTTCTTTATATAATTCCAACATTATGGTCTTCATTACAAGATTTAATTATTAGAGAATAAAAATAAAATTACAATAAACAGTTGTAAATAAACATTTCCTGCATTAATTGTTTGTCCATTTAATGAGTTTATATTTTAAACATTAATAATTACAGAAAGTACATAATATAGTGATATTAAATAGATCTCTTAGGGGACGTCCATTAATTACGTCAACAATTTTTAGGCGATTTTTACCTCCCCCCTCCCGCTTGTCAACAACTGTCAAACTTTCAGAGACCCCCCCCCCCTATATTTATAATTACGTCAATAATTGGTTGCCCCCCCCCCCCCTCAAAACAAGTAACACAATTTTAGACCCTTGGTTTTTTGTTTAAAATAGATTTAAAACGGAGAGTTCTATACTATAATTAATTGTAATACATTTTAAAACGGAGAGTTCTATACTATAATTAATTGTAATACATTTTAAAACGGAGAGTTCTATACTATAATTAATTGTAATACATTTTAAAAAGGAGAGTTCTATATTATAATTAATTGTAATACATTTTAAAACGGAGAGTTCTATACTATAATTAATTGTAATACATTTTAAAACGGAGAGTTCTATACTATAATTAATTGTAATACATTTTAAAACTTGTTAAAAAGATGTCTAATTGACTATAATTATCATATGTTTACAACTGATCTTTTCATATATCATATTATATCATGTCTAATTCTACATTTCACTAAAATAGTTTTTGGTACAATGTTAATTGTCAAATAGTTTAGGGGGAAATTGTGCACCAGATGTAAATTGGCCTTCTATTTCACTAGGGATGTTAACCGAAAACCGGAATACTGGATTCAGGTTTTGAAACCGAAAACCGGTTTTGATTTCAAAACCGGATTTCGGTTTCTTGGTTGGGAGGAAGGCCTAATCATTATTTCAAGTAGCACAGCCTGTTTTTTTGGTTTTGATGGAAATATTTTTAATAAATAATGTTGGATTCACAAAAAACAATTCTTGAAATGCCTTGCTAACACTATTTAGTCTTTGATAGTGTGTTTCTTTTTTTGCAAACACCAACTATGGCTTGCGATAAAAACAACATCAAACCAAATGTTAAGTTACAGTTACAATCCTTTGTGTCAAAAAATTTTGAAAAAACGGCTCGTTGTAAACTATGTTCCCAACAGATAAGCAGGAGCGGTGGCAGTGCCACTGGATTGCGTACGCATCTGCGTATTAAGCATCCTGGATTAACATCGTCATCCTCTTCATATGCTTTTTAATATCATGGTCAACGATAATCGCACATTTGATTATCACTATTGAAAACTATTATCGGTTTTAATCAATTAGCCTAGATTTTTTTTTAGTTCTAAGGAATTTTATGGTAAAGCGTACAAAATCATATTGTATTCAAAGAAATCAACCTCTTGAATTGCCCTGCAAACACTAATTAAATGTGAACTATATTTCAAATATACCTACAAAACTACGCACAATTGGCTTTTCCGGCCTGTAACTTGTAACATTGCGCGGAAAGGGGGGGGGGGAGAAACCGAAATCCGGTTTCGAAGATAAACCGGTTTTAACATAACCTAGTTTTAACTATTCACTATTCCTTCTTACATTATTGTCCACACACACACACACACACATTATATATGTTACGGCCAAAGCCCGAAGTGCGGCCAGATCGCGATCTGGCCGGCCAGATCGCGCTTTGGCCGACGCGCTTGGCCAATGTCCAATGTGCTTGAAATTGCTAGTGTTTACGCTACTTTGGCCGGCCACTTCGCGATGTGGCTGGCAATCCCTGGCCAATGTCCGATGTGCTGATACAAGAATGTTCGGTAGGCGGCACAGGTGTGATGGCGGCTTGCATAGGGTAGCAAGGACAGTGATACATACGCTGTGACGATAATTTTCTGTTCATCTTCTGCTTTTCAGAGAAAGTCCTGCCGAAGTGGTCACTAATTATCAAGGAAATTAATTATCACACGATTTAGTAAACTATCTACCTGGATAAAAACACCATTTGCGTCATAAATTGACTGTTGGTGTCTGTGATTAGAAGATTGACTTTTGATATTATGTGGGTAGATCTTCCTTGTTTTAAAAACACCCCAAACACGACTGTACGCACTTATTTCCTTTTGGATTTTAGTATTGTAAGACAACTGATGATAGAGATTGAAAATTTACTATTATAAACTAATTAGACTGATTTTTTAATGTATTTTAATTAAAGATTGATAATTTACTATAATAAACTAATTTGAATCTATAATAAACAAATTTGACTGATTTTTTAATTTATTTTAATTAAAGATTGATAATTTACTAATCTATAATAAACAAATTTGACTGATTTTTTAATTTATTTTAATTAAAGATTGATAATTTACTAATCTATAATAAACAAATTTGACTGATTTTTTAATTTATTTTAATTAAAGATTGATAATTTACTATATAATAAACTATTTTGACTGATTATGTAATTTAGTATAATTAATAATCAATATAGGCCTAATGTGATAATTACGGTATATAAACACTCTAAATCTCCTCAAGACCTTCTTAATCGGGCTTTGGCCGATAGCCCCTGGCCATTTCGCGATCTGGCCGGCCAAGGTCCGAAATCAATAACAGATCGGGCTTTGGCCGGTCAAATGTGAGGTGATATTGGCCACTTCGCGATCTGGCCGGCCAGATCGCGATCTGGCCGACTTCGGGCTTTGGCCGTAACATATACACACGGTAGTTGCCATCCCTGTCCCCCTACCTTGCACTATTTTCCACCAACTCCTTGCAATACTGGCGACGCCACTGATACTAATACATTTTTATCTCATTACATTTTTCCAGAAAATTAGAAATGAAACCGTACAAATTACTAAATATGTAACCTAATCGACCTAATTTTAATATTTCACCTATTATAACGTAGTGAGCAAAAATATATTAGTTTATATATCAGAATTAGGGATGTTAAAAGGAAATAAGGTAGGCTAAGTATTTCGCACTTCATGGGATTATTTTTCTGAAGGAAATATTCTAAAAATAACCATGTTGGATTCACAAAATTCACTCCATTCAATGCTTTGCAAACATTAGTTATAGTCTCGACGAGGGCCTATTATTGTTTTTAGTTCTATTGTCAATCCCGGCCATCGCTTACATGGCTTATAAAACGAACGCCAGACTCTGGCGCTTAGTCTAATTTAGATTACTGAGCGGCAAAAAAAAAATGGTTTGTTGGTGTGTTTGTGTTCTTTTGTTATTCCAGCCACCATGTCTCGCTAGACTAGGGTTGCCAAACGTCCGGTAAAAGGAGGACATGTCCTCCTATTTAGACTCTTGTCCTCCGTCCCACAGGCAAAGCACAATACCTTTAAAATATCCAGCTTTTGTAATATGTTTTGTTATGTAGGCATAAGGACAAATAAATTTTAAAATGAGTACTAACATGTTAGGAATATAATTAATAAACAGGTGATCACTTGTACAAGAAAATAATTATCCGTATTTTTTAGAAGACTCGTGCATGAACTTTATAGTTGCCAAACCAAATGCAAGCTGCCATTCAGCCTACATTGAATTTATATGTTATTTTTAACAAAACTGTTTCTTGCTCAGTTTACCAATACACATTTAAACTTAGTGGCAGAATTTGTAATAAAATTATACTGATTGCGGGCTAAATGCGAAACTATGCAATGGAAACACAATGTCCTCCTTTTTGTCTCTCGGTGTCCTCCTTTTGACCCATGTGTCCGGCAACTCTACGCTAGACAGCGAAGGTGAGGTTTTCTGCAATTGGTCGGTCACTTTGCCTTGCTAACAATTGCATTAGTTTCCACCCATACATAGATCTACAAACTAGCAAGATGGATACAAAAAGGACATATCAAATGTAGCTTCCATAATTGCTATATTTTTATTAACGTAAAACTATATTGTTAATGATATCTATGTTAGTTTAACAGGACAAATGTAGAATTTAGTACTAAATTTGTATCATTATTTACTTCATAAAAAGTAACATTGTTGACGTCAACTTTTCTTGACCTTCCCCTCTCCCCCATGTCAACAATTGTCAAACTTTTTCAGACCCCCCTCCCCCCTCTTTTGTTGACGTAATTAATGGACGTCCCCTTATATTGTTAAAATTAATAATACAAATAAATTTGTTTTAGAATTACTTATATTTTGGTTTTATTAAAAAAGATTAGCATAAACACTCTTTTATATGTAATATAATGGATCGATTAATGAGCGCCTTGTCTTGAATGCTCATCGCTAATTATATAATGTCAGATAAATATTTAGTCACTTCTGAGTTGTCAAGTGTAGGGTTCCTCTTTGTTTGCTTAAAACAGCTTTCCTGTGCGATAAAATCTGTTGACAAGTGTAAGTTGAACCAAAAGCTGAAAGTAGAACAGCGAATACCTAGTAGTTGATATTAACAACAGATGACTTTCCTAAGCAGCATCCTTCCAGATCTATTCCTCAAATGGTCACATATAGGGTAGGTGTGAATGTGCGCGTGTTTTTGCTATCTCTCCCTATATCATTGGAAGTGCTAACTTAGGTGTTCTGGCGGACGCGCACATTCACGATTACCTCTAACTTCATATTTGCCATAATCTGGATGGGGAGCAAGGTGGCAGGAAGCGCGTTCGATAGGCGTACCGAAGGTCCTGGGTTCGAATTCTGTGGAAGGCTAGAATTTGTTCTTGGGAATGAAGGGCGTTCCTGAGTCTACCCAGCTCAAATAGGTATCTGACATTAGCTGGGGTAAAGTAAAAGCATTGTGCTGGTCACACAATTCCCTAATGATTTAAGTATTGGTGTTACTCTTGTCAATTGTGAATGTTCGCTAGTAACGAAACTTGCAGCCCTTTTCTGAATTTGTTCTAATTTATTCATGTTTTCTTTAGTTGATGGGTTCCATACAGAAGATAGGCTTACACATTCGAATTCAAGTATAGATTTAACTAATGTGAGATATTATTTTAGTTTTATGTTCTTTTTACATTTATAAAAGTTCTTTTATAAATCCTAATGTTTTGTTAGATTTTTAATTACTTCATCAATATGAGGATTCCAAAATAACTATCATTTATTATTACTCCTAAGTACTTTGCATTTTTAGTTAGAGTTAGTTCTTTACCATGAATGAAATAGTTTGTAATTATTTGTTTCTTTTTCTTGGATACTCTTAACAGTTGGCACTTTTCTAAGTGAAAAAAACATTCTCCAGTTAGATTCCCATTTTTGTAGTTCATCTTTTTGTAAGACTTCACTATCTTTTTTCTGTCTTTATTCTATAAATTATACAATCATCTGCATATAACCTTACTTTTATTGATTGAATGTGTCTAGTAACCTGTTGCTAGGTAATTTAAAACGCCGTTACTCTGACCTATAAATAAATACTGCCATGCTAAAACAGAAAAATAATGACCGATGGTCAGTGGAAGGGTGGTCCTTGGGGAAACCAACAGAATGACCTTTAAAGGGGGGGGGGGCTAATAACATGAAATGCACACTCCCAGGCAGTATTTCCCCTGGAGTAAAACTGTCCCTCCCCCCTCTCCAATGTTCCTTACTCTTCCCTCACGGAAACCTCTCCCGCCCATCCTCACACTCCCCTCCCCCATACAACACCCTGTAGGTTTAGAAGTCACGCGAAATGCAAATCGGGGAATAATAGGAGGGGGGGTTGGTGGAGGTGAGGTAAAGGAAAAGGGGGTGGGGTGGGGGGTAAATAGTGGTCACAGTAAAGGTAAACACAATTGGGGCGGGGGAGGGGCGGAACTGCTCGCTAGTCTTAGAGCCGCCAGGTCTGCTGCAGGTTCCCCCGTATGCTCACCCTGGTCCGTGTTTTGTACAATGTAATCTGTCCACGCACACATTTAGGTGTGGGTGGGGGAGGGGGGAGTTTGTGGTGTTCAATTCTGGGAGCCACAAGGGAAACGATCTTGTACAGCAACAAACACCCCCTCCCCTCCAACTCCACCCTTACCACAGTTTATATTTATAATTTTTTTTTGAAAAAGTAAAAAGCCCAAGCAAGAGAGACAACCAGGATCAAAGGGAGATTATTTAGAAAAGAATTAATTGCATAATGAAGTTGTCTTAAGGCCTTGTGTTTTTTTCCGTAGCACAAAAAAAAGCACGCGAGTGAACGTGCGTGCTTGTGTGTGAGTGGGTGGAAATGGGGGAGGGTATCAGGGTGTGTGTAGGGTGTGTGTGTGGGGTGTATGGGTTCGGGGGGGGGGCGGGGTGTATGGTGTCTGATCTGAGATTAGTAAGGTACTGAGTATAAATTATTCAACGTTTCAAATGCGATGCAAGGGTAGATTACCTTTATATTGCCCTATTAAATAAGGATGTTAAATAACCTTTTTTCTGCATGCGCATACTTATTAATTTGTTTACTTAACTTATATTTAATTCTATACTCTTCTAACAATAAATAGTTCAGTAAAAAGTCAATATGTGGTGAGATGGGCCCAACCATTTAAACGTTTATTATTGCGACTGGCCAATTTTTGTAGTTTTCTTTAGTTACACGCCCAACAATTCCCTTCTAATAGCAGGAAAGATGTCTTTTAAAAAATATTAGCCTGAGAAAGCTAAGATGGACATTGAAAAAAAAGTAAAGTATTTTATTCATGTTGTCCCATGGGGGACAATAATAATAAAAAATCGTAGTTATCCAGTGGGAGATGTTTGCGAGTTGTTCCTCGTTTTAACCCCTTGGGTATTTTGAAAAACATAATGGAATGGGTGGGGGGGGGGGGCTGGTAATAGAGTAGAGAATCTCCTAAGTGCCAAAGGAATCAATCAGCCCTCACAAATTTCCGTGGCCACGGCATAGAAGGGGATTGTGTGGCCAGCCGTTTACTTTTCCCTAACTAATGTCAAGTAGGCTACATATCGGGGTTAGCTCAAAACCTACTATGAGAACTGGCAGTTGAAACTGATGCTACTGAATGTCATAGCGACACATTACAATTGATTTGAACGTGAAATTACAAGGACTTGAACTATTTGGCCACTTGTTTGGATTTACCTTAATAGACATATCTTTCCTTGAAATAAATTTCAAAACATCTAAGTACTTCCCGAATTTAATGCATATTCAGAACAATACACAAGAGACAGATGCGCCAAAGGCGAGATCTTCAGATTGATGGGCATATGTTTTCAGTTTTCATACAACATCAAGAATGACTAGCTTGATCTTAACACTAGGCTTCCTACTTATATGTGGATTTTTTTTTAGTGGAGAGATATTGACACTTTTTAAAACACATCAAGTTGAATATAATACATCCGAATAATCGGTATCGCGATGTGTCAATTTACGGAAAAATTTGGAAAGAAGCTGTTTAAGAAAGTCGTTTTGATCAATCAGAAGTGACTAAATATGTAACAGACTTTAAACAATTAGTGAACATTCGAACGATTTTTTATGCCTAACTTTTTAAATTAAGCATGAATATAATTAATTCTAGAACACATTTATTTGTTTTAATATTTTAAGAAATAAAAGAGGTTTATATACTAGCATTTATATTATGAAATTCTTGTAATGATTGATGTTTTTAAAAAAATTACTTAAATCGATTCATCAATGCATGAAAAGTATTATTTTTTTGCAACTGTTTAACGTAAAATAATAATTCTATAACATTAATTATAAATGTCATAATACCAGATTTGTATAAAAAAATAATAATTAATAATTACAAAACACACATTGTTTGACATTACTAAACTTGTGAATGCTGTTTAACTTGCCAAACTTGTGAATGTTGTTTTACTTGCCAAACTTGTCAATGCTGTTTCACTGGCCCCATTGACAGGAGTGATGTAATATGGATACTTTGTTTACTTAGAATATGATAAAGGATAAATGACGCCCTCCCCCTTTCATGGCCATGCCCATGTTAGACTATTAACAAATTAGTATTTTACTTCTGTTTTATTAACAAGTATACGATTTTTTTGTGCATTCAAATTACAAAGATCTATCAACATAAGATCTAATGATTTATAGTGATCTCTCTCCCTTTCTTTTTATCAATTAATCAGTTAATCAATCAATCAATGTATCTATCTATCTATCTATTTATCTATCTATCATTTTTTTCTGTATATAAATCTAAATTTTGTAGCTACATCTTTTATCCCTCTTAGATGTATGTATACAATTATTTATCTAAATATCTATGTATCTTTTTACCTATCTGTCTACAATCTATTTCTTAATTTCCCTGTCTACAATAAAAAAAATGCACACATTAATATGTATGTATACTTCTATAAGCCTATATTGCATATAAACATCTATCTATCGATAATAATACTAATATAAATATAGGTTGTGTGTGTAACAGAGATATGGGAATAAAAAAAGTAAAATGTGGAACAGATGCGAGCGACCGCCATATAGGCGTGCCAGCATAGGACAGAGACATATAGGCGTGCCAGCATAGGACAGAGACATATAGGCGTGCCAGCATAGGACAGAGACATATAGGCGTGCCAGCATAGGACAGAGACATATAGGCGTGCCAGCATAGGACAGAGACATATAGGCGTGCCAGCATAGGACAGAGACATATAGGCGTGCCACAGAGACATATAGGCGTGCCAGCATAGGACAGAGACATATAGGCGTGCCAGCATAGGACTGAGACATATAGGCGTGCCAGCATAGGACAGAGACATAAAGGCGTGCCAGCATAGGACAGAGACATATAGGCGTGCCAGCATAGGACAGAGACATATTGGCGTGCCAGCATAGGACAGAGACATATAGGCGTGCCACAGAGACATGCAGGCGTGCCAGCATAGGACAGAGACATATAGGCGTGCCAGCATAGGACTGAGACATATAGGCGTGCCAGCATAGGACAGAGACATATAGGCGTGCCACAGAGACATATAGGCGTGCCACAGAGACATATAGGCGTGCCAGCATAGGACAGAGACATATAGGCGTGCCAGCATAGGACAGAGACATATAGGCGTGCCAGCATAGGACAGAGACATATAGGCGTGCCAGCATAGGACAGAGACATATAGGCGTGCCAGCATAGGACAGAGACATATAGGCGTGCCAGCATAGGACAGAGACATATAGGCGTGCCACAGAGACATATAGGCGTGCCAGCATAGGACAGAGACATATAGGCGTGCCAGCATAGGACAGAGACATATAGGCGTGCCAGCATAGGACAGAGACATATAGGCGTGCCAGCATAGGACAGAGACATATAGGCGTGCCAGCATAGGACAGAGACATATAGGCGTGCCAGCATAGGACAGAGACATATAGGCGTGCCAGCATAGGACAGAGACATATAGGCGTGCCAGCATAGGACAGAGACATATAGGCGTGCCAGCATAGGACAGAGACATAGAGGCGTGCCAGCATAGGACAGAGACATATAGGCGTGCCACAGAGACATATAGGCGTGCCAGCATAGGACAGAGACATATAGGCGTGCCAGCATAGGACAGAGACATATAGGCGTGCCAGCATAGGACAGAGACATATAGGCGTGCCAGCATAGGACAGAGACATATAGGCGTGCCAGCATAGGACAGAGACATATAGGCGTGCCAGCATAGGACAGAGACATATAGGCGTGCCAGCATAGGACAGAGACATATAGGCGTGCCAGCATAGGACAGAGACATATAGGCGTGCCAGCATAGGACAGAGACATATAGGCGTGCCAGCATAGGACAGAGACATAGAGGCGTGCCAGCATAGGACAGAGACATATAGGCGTGCCACAGAGACATATAGGCGTGCCAGCATAGGACAGAGACATATAGGCGTGCCAGCATAGGACAGAGACATATAGGCGTGCCAGCATAGGACAGACACATATAGGCGTGCCAGCATAGGACAGAGACATATAGGCGTGCCAGCATAGGACAGAGACATATAGGCGTGCCAGCATAGGACAGAGACATATAGGCGTGCCAGCATAGGACAGAGACATATAGGCGTGCCAGCATAGGACAGAGACATATAGGCGTGCCAGCATAGGACAGAGACATATAGGCGTGCCACAGAGACATATAGGCGTGCCAGCATAGGACAGAGACATATAGGCGTGCCAGCATAGGACAGAGACATATAGGCGTGCCACAGAGACATATAGGCGTGCCAGCATAGGACAGAGACATATAGGCGTGCCACAGAGACATATAGGCGTGCCAGCATAGGACAGAGACATATAGGCGTGCCAGCATAGGACAGAGACATATAGGCGTGCCAGCATAGGACAGAGACATATAGGCGTGCCAGCATAGGACAGAGACATATAGGCGTGCCAGCATAGGACAGAGACATATAGGCGTGCCAGCATAGGACAGAGACATATAGGCGTGCCAGCATAGGACAGAGACATATAGGCGTGCCAGCATAGGACAGAGACATATAGGCGTGCAAGCATAGGACAGAGACATATAGGCGTGCCAGCATAGGACAGAGACATATAGGCGTGCCAGCATAGGACAGAGACATATAGGCGTACCAGCATAGGACAGAGACATATAGGCGTGCCAGCATAGGACAGAGACATATAGGCGTGCCAGCATAGGACAGAGACATATAGGCGTGCCGGCATAGGACAGAGACATATAGGCGTGCCACAGAGACATATAGGCGTGCCAGCATAGGACAGAGACATATAGGCGTGCCAGCATAGGACAGAGACATATAGGCGTGCCAGCATAGGACAGAGACATATAGGCGTGCCACAGAGACATATAGGCGTGCCAGCATAGGACAGAGACATATAGGCGTGCCAGCATAGGACAGAGACATATAGGCGTGCCAGCATAGGACAGAGACATATAGGCGTGCCACAGATACATATAGGCGTGCCAGCATAGGACAGAGACATATAGGCGTGCCAGCATAGGACAGAGACATATAGGCGTGCCAGCATAGGACTGAGACATATAGGCGTGCCATCATAGGACAGAGACATATAGGCGTGCCAGCATAGGACAGAGACATATAGGCGTGCCACAGAGACATATAGGCGTGCCAGCATAGGACAGAGACATATAGGCGTGCCACAGAGACATATAGGCGTGCCAGCATAGGACAGAGACATATAGGCGTGCCACAAAGACATATAGGCGTGCCAGCATAGGACAGGGACATATAGGCGTGCCACAGAGACATATAGGCGTGCCAGCATAGGACAGAGACATATAGGCGTGCCAGCATAGGACAGAGACATATAGGCGTGCCAGCATAGGACAGAGACATATAGGCGTGCCACAGAGACATATAGGCGTGCCACAGAGACATATAGGCGTGCCAGCATAGGACAGAGACATATAGGCGTGCCAGCACAGGACAGAGACATAGGCGTGCCAGCATAGGACAGAGACATATAGGCGTGCCAGCATAGGACAGAGACATAGGCGTGCCAGCATAGGACAGAGACATATAGACATGCCAGCATAGGACAGAGACATATAGGCGTGCCAGCATAGGACAGAGACATATAGGCGTGCCAGCATAGGACAGAGACATATAGGCGTGCCACAGAGACATATAGGCGTGCCAGCATAGGACAGAGACATATAGGCGTGCCAGCATAGGACAGAGACATATAGGCGTGCCAGCATAGGACAGAGACATATAGGCGTGCCAGCATAGGACAGAGACATATAGGCGTGCCAGCATAGGACAGAGACATATAGGCGTGCCAGCATAGGACAGAGACATATAGGCGTGCCAGCATAGGACAGAGACATATAGGCGTGCCAGCATATGACAGAGACATATAGGCGTGCCAGCATAGGACTGAGACATATAGGCGTGCCAGCATAGGACAGAGACATATAGGCGTGCCACAGAGACATATAGGCGTGCCAGCATAGGACAGAGACATATAGGCGTGCCAGCATAGGACAGAGACATATAGGCGTGCCAGCATAGGACAGAGACATATAGACATGCCAGCATAGGACAGAGACTTATAGGCGTGCCAGCATAGGACAGAGACATATAGGCGTGCCAGCATAGGACAGAGACATATAGGCGTGCCAGCATAGGACAGAGACATATAGGCGTGCCAGCATAGGACAGAGACATATAGGCGTGCCAGCATAGGACAGAGACATATAGACATGCCAGCATAGGACAGAGACATATAGGCGTGCCAGCATAGGACAGAGACATATAGGCGTGCCAGCATAGGACAGAGACATATAGGCGTGCCAGCATAGGACAGAGACATATAGGCGTGCCAGCATAGGACAGAGACATATAGGCGTGCCAGCATAGGACAGAGACATATAGGCGTGCCAGCATAGGACAGAGACATATAGGCGTGCCACAGAGACATATAGGCGTGCCAGCATAGGACAGAGACATATAGACATGCCAGCATAGGACAGAGACATATAGGCGTGCCAGCATAGGACAGAGACATATAGGCGTGCCAGCATAGGACAGAGACATATAGGCGTGCCCGCATAGGACAGAGACATATAGGCGTGCCAACATAGGACAGAGACATATAGGCGTGCCAGCATATGACAGAGACATATAGGCGTGCCAGCATAGGACAGAGACATATAGACATGCCAGCATAGGACAGAGACATATAGGCGTGCCAGCATAGGACAGAGACATATAGGCGTGCCAGCATAGGACAGAGACATATAGACTTGCCAGCATAGGACAGAGACATATAGGCGTGCCAGCATAGGACAGAGACATATAGGCGTGCCAGCATAGGACAGAGACATATAGGCGTGCCAGCATAGGACAGAGACATATAGGCGTGCCAGCATAGGACAGAGACATATAGGCGTGCCAGAATAGGACTGAGACATATAGGCGTGCCAGCATAGGACAGAGACATATAGACATGCCAGCAAAGGACAGAGACATATAGGCGTGCCACAGAGACATATAGGCGTGCCAGCATAGGACAGAGACATATAGGCGTGTTAGCATAGGACAGAGACATATAGGCGTGCCAGCATAGGACAGAGACATATAGGCGTGCCAGCATAGGACAGAGACATATAGGCGTGCCAGCATAGGACAGAGACATATAGGCGTGCCAGCATAGGACAGAGACATATAGGCGTGCCAGCATAGGACAGAGACATATAGACGTGCCAGCATAGGACAGAGACATATAGGCGTGCCAGCATAGGACAGAGACATATAGGCGTGCCAGCATAGGACAGAGACATATAGGCGTGCCAGCATAGGACAGAGACATATAGGCGTGCCAGCATAGGACAGAGACATATAGGCGTGCCAGCATAGGACAAAGACATATAGGCGTTCCAGCATAGGACAGAGACATATAGGCGTGCCAGCATAGGACAGAGACATATAGGCGTTCCAGCATAGGACAGAGACATATAGGCGTGCCAGCATAGGACAGAGACATATAGGCGTGCCAGCATAGGACAGAGACATATAGGCGTGCCAGCATAGGACAGAGACATATAGGCGTGCCAGCATAGGACAAAGACATATAGGCGTGCCAGCATAGGACAGAGACATATAGGCGTGCCAGCATAGGACAGAGACATACAGGCGTGCCAGCATAGGACAGAGACATATAGACATGCCAGCATAGGACAGAGACATATAGGCGTGCCAGCATAGGACAGAGACATATAGGCGTGCCAGCATAGGACAGAGACATATAGGCGTGCCAGCATAAGACAGAGACATATAGGCGTGCCAGCATAGGACAGAGACATATAGGCGTGCCAGCATAGGACAGAGACATATAGGCGTGCCAGCATAGGACAGAGACATATAGGCGTGCTAGCATAGGACAGAGACATATAGGCGTGCCAGCATAGGACAGAGACATATAGACATGCCAGCATAGGACAGAGACATATAGGCGTGCCAGCATAGGACAGAGACATATAGGCGTGCCAGCATAGGACAGAGACATATAGGCGTGCCAGCATAGGACAGAGACATATAGGCGTGCCAGCTTAGGACAGAGACATATAGGCGTGCCAGCATAGGACAGAGACATATAGGCGTGCCAGCATAGGACAGAGACATATAGGCGTGCCAGCATAGGACAGAGACATATAGGCGTGCCAGCATAGGACAGAGACATATAGGCGTGCCAGCATAGGACAGAGACATATAGGCGTGCCAGCATAGGACAGAGACATATAGACATGCCAGCATAGGACAGAGACATATAGGCGTGCCACAGAGACATATAGGCGTGCCAGCATAGGACAGAGACATATAGACATGCCAGCATAGGACAGAGACATATAGGCGTGCCAGCATAGGACAGAGACATATAGGCGTGCCACAGAGACATATAGGCGTGCCAGCATAGGACAGAGACATATAGGCCTGCCAACATAGGACAGAGACATATAGGCGTGCCAGCATAGGACAGAGACATATAGGCGTGCCACAGAGACATATAGGCGTGCCAGCATAGGACAGAGACAGATAGGCGTGCCAGCATAGGACAGAGACATAGGCGTGCCATCATAGGACAGAGACATATAGACATGCCAGCATAGGACAGTGACATATAGGCGTGCCAGCATAGGACAGAGACATATAGGCGTGCCAGCATAGGAAAGAGACATATAGGCGTGCCAGCATAGGACAGAGACATATAGGAGTGCCAGCATAGGACAGAGACATATAGGCGTGCCAGCATAGGACAGAGACATAGGCGTGCCAGCATAGGACAGAGACATATAGGCGTGCCAGCATAGGACAGAGACATATAGGCGTGCCAGCATAGGACAGAGACATATAGGCGTGCCACAGAGACATATAGGCGTGCCAGCATAGGACAGAGACATATAGGCGTGCCAGCATAGGACAGAGACATATAGGCGTGCCAGCATAGGACAGAGACATATAGGCGTGCCAGCATAGGACAGAGACATATAGGCGTGCCAGCATAGGACAGAGACATATAGGCGTGCCAGCATAGGACAGAGACATATAGGCGTGCCAGCATAGGACAGAGACATATAGGCGTGCCACAGAGACATATAGGCGTGCCAGAATAGGACAGAGACATATAGGCGTGCCAGCATAGGACAGAGACATATAGGCGTGCCAGCATAGGACAGAGACATATAGACATGCCAGCATAGGACAGAGACATATAGGCGTGCCAGCATAGGACAGAGACTTATAGGCGTGCCAGCATAGGACAGAGACATATAGGCGTGCCAGCATAGGACAGAGACATATAGGCGTGCCAGCATAGGACAGAGACATATAGGCGTGCCAGCATAGGACAGAGACATATAGGCGTGCCAGCATAGGACAGAGACATATAGGCGTGCCAGCATAGGACAGAGACATATTGGCGTGCCAGCATAGGACAGAGACATATAGGCGTACCAGCATAGGACAGAGACATATAGGCGTGCCACAGAGACATATAGGCGTGCCAGCATAGTACAGAGACATATAGGCGTGCCAGCATAGGACAGAGACATATAGGCGTGCCAGCATAGGACAGAGACATATAGGCGTGCCAGCATAGGACAGAGACATATAGGCGTGCCAGCATAGGACAGAGACATATAGGCGTGCCAGCATAGGACAGAGACATATAGGCGTGCCAGCATAGGACAGAGACATATAGGCGTGCCAGCATAGGACAGAGACATATAGGCGTGCCACAGAGACATATAGGCGTGCCAGCATAGGACAGAGACATATAGGCGTGCCAGCATAGGACAGAGACATATAGGCGTGCCACAGAGACATATAGGCGTGCCAGCATAGGACTGATTCATATAGGCGTGCCAGAATAGGACAGAGACATATAGGCGCGCCACAGAGACATATAGGCGTGCCAGCATAGGACAGAGACATATAGGCGTGCCAGCATAGGACAAAGACATATAGGCGTGCCACAGAGACATATAGGCGTGCCAAAGAGACATATAGGCGTGCCAGCATAGGACAAAGACATATAGGCGTGCCACAGAGACATATAGGCGTGCCAGCATAGGACAGAGACATATAGGCATGCCAGCATAGGACAGAGACATATAGGCGTGCCAGCATAGGACAGAGACATATAGGCGTGCCAGCATAGGACAGAGACATATAGGCGTGCCAGCATAGGACAGAGACATATAGGCGTGCCAGCATAGGACAGAGACATATAGGCGTGCCAGCATAGGACAGAGACATATAGGCGTGCCACAGAGACATATAGGCGTGCCAGCATAGGACAGAGACATATAGGCGTGCCAGCATAGGACTGAGACATATAGGCGTGCCAGCATAGGACAGAGACATATAGGCGTGCCAGCATAGGACAGAGACATATAGGCGTGCCACAGAGACATATAGGCGTGCCAGCATAGGACAGAGACATATAGGCGTGCCAGCATAGGACAGAGACATATAGGCGTGCCACAGAGACATATAGGCGTGCCAGCATAGGACAGAGACATATAGGCGTGCCAGCATAGGACAGAGACATATAGGCGTGCCAGCATAGGACAGAGACATATAGGCGTGCCAGCATAGGACAGAGACATATAGGCGTGCCAGCATAGGACAGAGACATATAGGCATGCCAGCATAGGACAGAGACATATAGGCGTGCCACAGAGACATATAGGCGTGCCAGCATAGGACAGAGACATATAGGCGTGCCAGCATAGGACAGAGACATATAGGCGTGCCAGCATAGGACAGAGACATATAGGCGTGCCAGCAAAGGACAGAGACATATAGGCGTGCCAGCATAGGACAGAGACATATAGGCGTGCCACAGAGACATATAGGCGTGCCAGCATAGGACAGAGACATATAGGCGTGCCACAGAGACATATAGGCGTGCCAGCATAGGACAGAGACATATAGGCGTGCCAGCATAGGACAGAGACATATAGGCGTGCCAGTATAGGACAGAGACATATAGGCGTGCCAGCATAGGAAAGAGACATATAGGCGTGCCAGCATAGGACAGAGACATATAGGCGTGCCAGCATAGGACAGAGACATATAGGCGTGCCAGCATAGGACAGAGACATATAGGCGTGCCAGCATAGGACAGAGACATATAGGCGTGCAAGCATAGGACAGAGACATATAGGCGTGCCAGCATAGGACAGAGACATATAGGCGTGCCACAGAGACATATAGGCGTGCCAGCATAGGACAGAGACATATAGACATGCCAGCATAGGACAGAGACATATAGGCGTGCCAGCATAGGACAGAGACATATAGGCGTGCCAGCATAGGACAGAGACATATAGGCGTGCCAGCATAGGACAGAGACATATAGGCGTGCCAACATAGGACAGAGACATATAGGCGTGCCAGCATATGACAGAGACATATAGGCGTGCCAGCATAGGACAGAGACATATAGACATGCCAGCATAGGACAGAGACATATAGGCGTGCCAGCATAGGACAGAGACATATAGGCGTGCCAGCATAGGACAGAGACATATAGACTTGCCAGCATAGGACAGAGACATATAGGCGTGCCAGCATAGGACAGAGACATATAGGCGTGCCAGCATAGGACAGAGACATATAGGCGTGCCAGCATAGGACAGAGACATATAGGCGTGCCAGAATAGGACTGAGACATATAGGCGTGCCAGCATAGGACAGAGACATATAGACATGCCAGCAAAGGACAGAGACATATAGGCGTGCCACAGAGACATATAGGCGTGCCAGCATAGGACAGAGACATATAGGCGTGCCAGCATAGGACAGAGACATATAGGCGTGCCAGCATAGGACAGAGACATATAGGCGTGCCAGCATAGGACAGAGACATATAGGCGTGCCAGCATAGGACAGAGACATATAGGCGTGCCAGCATAGGACAGAGACATATAGGCGTGCCAGCATAGGACAGAGACATATAGACGTGCCAGCATAGGACAGAGACATATAGGCGTGCCAGCAAAGGACAGAGACATATAGGCGTGCCAGCATAGGACAGAGACATATAGGCGTGCCAGCATAGGACAGAGACATATAGGCGTGCCAGCATAGGACAGAGACATATAGGCGTGCCAGCATAGGACAAAGACATATAGGCGTGCCAGCATAGGACAGAGACATAGGCGTGCCAGCATAGGACAGAGACATATAGGCGTGCCAGCATAGGACAGAGACATATAGGCGTGCCAGCATAGGACAGAGACATATAGGCGTGCCAGCATAGGACAGAGACATATAGGCGTGCCAGCATAGGACAGAGACATATAGGCGTGCCAGCAAAGGACAAAGACATATAGGCGTGCCAGCATAGGACAGAGACATATAGACATGCCAGCATAGGACAGAGACATATAGGCGTGCCAGCATAGGACAGAGACATATAGGCGTGCCAGCATAGGACAGAGACATATAGGCGTGCCAGCATAGGACAGAGACATATAGGCGTGCCAGCATAGGACAGAGACATATAGGCGTGCCAGCATAGGACAGAGACATATAGGCGTGCCAGCATAGGACAGAGACATATAGGCGTGCTAACATAGGACAGAGACATATAGGCGTGCCAGCATAGGACAGAGACATATAGACATGCCAGCATAGGACAGAGACATATAGGCGTGCCAGCATAGGACAGAGTCATATAGGCGTGCCAGCATAGGACAGAGACATATAGGCGTGCCAGCATAGGACAGAGACATATAGGCGTGCCAGCTTAGGACAGAGACATATAGGCGTGCCAGCATAGGACAGAGACATATAGGCGTGCCAGCATAGGACAGAGACATATAGGCGTGCCAGCATAGGACAGAGACATATAGGCGTGCCAGCATAGGACAGAGACATATAGGCGTGCCAGCATAGGACAGAGACATATAGGCGTGCCAGCATAGGACAGAGACATATAGACATGCCAGCATAGGACAGAGACATATAGGCGTTCCACAGAGACATATAGGCGTGCCAGCATAGGACAGAGACATATAGACATGCCAGCATAGGACAGAGACATATAGGCGTGCCAGCATAGGACAGAGACATATAGGCGTGCCACAGAGACATATAGGCGTGCCAGCATAGGACAGAGACATATAGGCCTGCCAACATAGGACAGAGACATATAGGCGTGCCAGCATAGGACAGAGACATATAGGCGTGCCACAGAGACATATAGGCGTGCCAGCATAGGACAGAGACATATAGGCGTGCCAGCATAGGACAGAGACATAGGCGTGCCAGCATAGGACAGAGACATATAGACATGCCAGCATAGGACAGTGACATATAGGCGTGCCAGCATAGGACAGAGACATATAGGCGTGCCAGCATAGGAAAGAGACATATAGGCGTGCCAGCATAGGACAGAGACATATAGGAGTGCCAGCATAGGACAGAGACATATAGGCGTGCCAGCATAGGACAGAGACATAGGCGTGCCAGCATAGGACAGAGACATATAGGCGTGCCAGCATAGGACAGAGACATATAGGCGTGCCAGCATAGGACAGAGACATATAGGCGTGCCACAGAGACATATAGGCGTGCCAGCATAGGACAGAGACATATAGGCGTGCCAGCATAGGACAGAGACATATAGGCGTGCCAGCATAGGACAGAGACATATAGGCGTGCCAGCATAGGACAGAGACATATAGGCGTGCCAGCATAGGACAGAGACATATAGGCGTGCCAGCATAGGACAGAGACATATAGGCGTGCCAGCATAGGACAGAGACATATAGGCGTGCCAGCATAGGACAGAGACATATAGGCGTGCCAGCATAGGACAGAGACATATAGGCGTGCCAGCATAGGACAGAGACATATAGACATGCCAGCATAGGACAGAGACATATAGGCGTGCCACAGAGACATATAGGCGTGCCAGCATAGGACAGAGACATATAGACATGCCAGCATAGGACAGAGACATATAGGCGTGCCAGCATAGGACAGAGACATATAGGCGTGCCACAGAGACATATAGGCGTGCCAGCATAGGACAGAGACATATAGGCCTGCCAACATAGGACAGAGACATATAGGCGTGCCAGCATAGGACAGAGACATATAGGCGTGCCACAGAGACATATAGGCGTGCCAGCATAGGACAGAGACAGATAGGCGTGCCAGCATAGGACAGAGACATAGGCGTGCCAGCATAGGACAGAGACATATAGACATGCCAGCATAGGACAGTGACATATAGGCGTGCCAGCATAGGACAGAGACATATAGGCGTGCCAGCATAGGAAAGAGACATATAGGCGTGCCAGCATAGGACAGAGACATATAGGAGTGCCAGCATAGGACAGAGACATATAGGCGTGCCAGCATAGGACAGAGACATAGGCGTGCCAGCATAGGACAGAGACATATAGGCGTGCCAGCATAGGACAGAGACATATAGGCGTGCCAGCATAGGACAGAGACATATAGGCGTGCCACAGAGACATATAGGCGTGCCAGCATAGGACAGAGACATATAGGCGTGCCAGCATAGGACAGAGACATATAGGCGTGCCAGCATAGGACAGAGACATATAGGCGTGCCAGCATAGGACAGAGACATATAGGCGTGCCAGCATAGGACAGAGACATATAGGCGTGCCAGCATAGGACAGAGACATATAGGCGTGCCACAGAGACATATAGGCGTGCCAGCATAGGACAGAGACATATAGGCGTGCCAGCATAGGACAGAGACATATAGACATGCCAGCATAGGACAGAGACATATAGGCGTGCCAGCATAGGACAGAGACTTATAGGCGTGCCAGCATAGGACAGAGACATATAGGCGTGCCAGCATAGGACAGAGACATATAGGCGTGCCAGCATAGGACAGAGACATATAGGCGTGCCAGCATAGGACAGAGACATATAGGCGTGCCAGCATAGGACAGAGACATATAGGCGTGCCAGCATAGGACAGAGACATATTGGCGTGCCAGCATAGGACAGAGACATATAGGCGTACCAGCATAGGACAGAGACATATAGGCGTGCCACAGAGACATATAGGCGTGCCAGCATAGTACAGAGACATATAGGCGTGCCAGCATAGGACAGAGACATATAGGCGTGCCAGCATAGGACAGAGACATATAGGCGTGCCAGCATAGGACAGAGACATATAGGCGTGCCAGCATAGGACAGAGACATATAGGCGTGCCAGCATAGGACAGAGACATATAGGCGTGCCAGCATAGGACAGAGACATATAGGCGTGCCAGCATAGGACAGAGACATATAGGCGTGCCACAGAGACAAATAGGCGTGCCAGCATAGGACAGAGACATATAGGCGTGCCAGCATAGGACAGAGACATATAGGCGTGCCACAGAGACATATAGGCGTGCCAGCATAGGACTGATTCATATAGGCGTGCCAGAATAGGACAGAGACATATAGGCGCGCCACAGAGACATATAGGCGTGGCAGCATAGGACAGAGACATATAGGCGTGCCAGCATAGGACAAAGACATATAGGCGTGCCACAGAGACATATAGGCGTGCCAAAGAGACATATAGGCGTGCCAGCATAGGACAAAGACATATAGGCGTGCCACAGAGACATATAGGCGTGCCAGCATAGGACAGAGACATATAGGCATGCCAGCATAGGACAGAGACATATAGGCGTGCCAGCATAGGACAGAGACATATAGGCGTGCCAGCATAGGACAGAGACATATAGGCGTGCCAGCATAGGACAGAGACATATAGGCGTGCCAGCATAGGACAGAGACATATAGGCGTGCCAGCATAGGACAGAGACATATAGGCGTGCCACAGAGACATATAGGCGTGCCAGCATAGGACAGAGACATATAGGCGTGCCAGCATAGGACTGAGACATATAGGCGTGCCAGCATAGGACAGAGACATATAGGCGTGCCAGCATAGGACAGAGACATATAGGCGTGCCACAGAGACATATAGGCGTGCCAGCATAGGACAGAGACATATAGGCGTGCCAGCATAGGACAGAGACATATAGGCGTGCCACAGAGACATATAGGCGTGCCAGCATAGGACAGAGACATATAGGCGTGCCAGCATAGGACAGAGACATATAGGCGTGCCAGCATAGGACAGAGACATATAGGCGTGCCAGCATAGGACAGAGACATATAGGCGTGCCAGCATAGGACAGAGACATATAGGCATGCCAGCATAGGACAGAGACATATAGGCGTGCCACAGAGACATATAGGCGTGCCAGCATAGGACAGAGACATATAGGCGTGCCAGCATAGGACAGAGACATATAGGCGTGCCAGCATAGGACAGAGACATATAGGCGTGCCAGCAAAGGACAGAGACATATAGGCGTGCCAGCATAGGACAGAGACATATAGGCGTGCCACAGAGACATATAGGCGTGCCAGCATAGGACAGAGACATATAGGCGTGCCACAGAGACATATAGGCGTGCCAGCATAGGACAGAGACATATAGGCGTGCCAGCATAGGACAGAGACATATAGGCGTGCCAGTATAGGACAGAGACATATAGGCGTGCCAGCATAGGAAAGAGACATATAGGCGTGCCAGCATAGGACAGAGACATATAGGCGTGCCAGCATAGGACAGAGACATATAGGCGTGCCAGCATAGGACAGAGACATATAGGCGTGCCAGCATAGGACAGAGACATATAGGCGTGCAAGCATAGGACAGAGACATATAGGCGTGCCAGCATAGGACAGAGACATATAGGCGTGCCACAGAGACATATAGGCGTGCCAGCATAGGACAGAGACATATAGACATGCCAGCATAGGACAGAGACATATAGGCGTGCCAGCATAGGACAGAGACATATAGGCGTGCCAGCATAGGACAGAGACATATAGGCGTGCCAGCATAGGACAGAGACATATAGGCGTGCCAACATAGGACAGAGACATATAGGCGTGCCAGCATATGACAGAGACATATAGGCGTGCCAGCATAGGACAGAGACATATAGACATGCCAGCATAGGACAGAGACATATAGGCGTGCCAGCATAGGACAGAGACATATAGGCGTGCCAGCATAGGACAGAGACATATAGACTTGCCAGCATAGGACAGAGACATATAGGCGTGCCAGCATAGGACACAGACATATAGGCGTGCCAGCATAGGACAGAGACATATAGGCGTGCCAGCATAGGACAGAGACATATAGGCGTGCCAGCATAGGACAGAGACATATAGGCGTGCCAGAATAGGACTGAGACATATAGGCGTGCCAGCATAGGACAGAGACATATAGACATGCCAGCAAAGGACAGAGACATATAGGCGTGCCACAGAGACATATAGGCGTGCCAGCATAGGACAGAGACATATAGGCGTGCCAGCATAGGACAGAGACATATAGGCGTGCCAGCATAGGACAGAGACATATAGGCGTGCCAGCATAGGACAGAGACATATAGGCGTGCCAGCATAGGACAGAGACATATAGGCGTGCCAGCATAGGACAGAGACATATAGGCGTGCCAGCATAGGACAGAGACATATAGACGTGCCAGCATAGGACAGAGACATATAGGCGTGCCAGCAAAGGACAGAGACATATAGGCGTGCCAGCATAGGACAGAGACATATAGGCGTGCCAGCATAGGACAGAGACATATAGGCGTGCCAGCATAGGACAGAGACATATAGGCGTGCCAGCATAGGACAAAGACATATAGGCGTGCCAGCATAGGACAGAGACATAGGCGTGCCAGCATAGGACAGAGACATATAGGCGTGCCAGCATAGGACAGAGACAAATAGGCGTGCCAGCATAGGACAGAGACATATAGGCGTGCCAGCATAGGACAGAGACATATAGGCGTGCCAGCATAGGACAGAGACATATAGGCGTGCCAGCAAAGGACAAAGACATATAGGCGTGCCAGCATAGGACAGAGACATATAGACATGCCAGCATAGGACAGAGACATATAGGCGTGCCAGCATAGGACAGAGACATATAGGCGTGCCAGCATAGGACAGAGACATATAGGCGTGCCAGCATAGGACAGAGACATATAGGCGTGCCAGCATAGGACAGAGACATATAGGCGTGCCAGCATAGGACAGAGACATATAGGCGTGCCAGCATAGGACAGAGACATATAGGCGTGCTAACATAGGACAGAGACATATAGGCGTGCCAGCATAGGACAGAGACATATAGACATGCCAGCATAGGACAGAGACATATAGGCGTGCCAGCATAGGACAGAGACATATAGGCGTGCCAGCATAGGACAGAGACATATAGGCGTGCCAGCATAGGACAGAGACATATAGGCGTGTTAGCTTAGGACAGAGACATATAGGCGTGCCAGCATAGGACAGAGACATATAGGCGTGCCAGCATAGGACAGAGACATATAGGCGTGCCAGCATAGGACAGAGACATATAGGCGTGCCAGCATAGGACAGAGACATATAGGCGTGCCAGCATAGGACAGAGACATATAGGCGTGCCAGCATAGGACAGAGACATATAGACATGCCAGCATAGGACAGAGACATATAGGCGTTCCACAGAGACATATAGGCGTGCCAGCATAGGACAGAGACATATAGACATGCCAGCATAGGACAGAGACATATAGGCGTGCCAGCATAGGACAGAGACATATAGGCGTGCCACAGAGACATATAGGCGTGCCAGCATAGGACAGAGACATATAGGCCTGCCAACATAGGACAGAGACATATAGGCGTGCCAGCATAGGACAGAGACATATAGGCGTGCCACAGAGACATATAGGCGTGCCAGCATAGGACAGAGACATATAGGCGTGCTAGCATAGGACAGAGACATAGGCGTGCCAGCATAGGACAGAGACATATAGACATGCCAGCATAGGACAGTGACATATAGGCGTGCCAGCATAGGACAGAGACATATAGGCGTGCCAGCATAGGAAAGAGACATATAGGCGTGCCAGCATAGGACAGAGACATATAGGAGTGCCAGCATAGGACAGAGACATATAGGCGTGCCAGCATAGGACAGAGACATAGGCGTGCCAGCATAGGACAGAGACATATAGGCGTGCCAGCATAGGACAGAGACATATAGGCGTGCCAGCATAGGACAGAGACATATAGGCGTGCCACAGAGACATATAGGCGTGCCAGCATAGGACAGAGACATATAGGCGTGCCAGCATAGGACAGAGACATATAGGCGTGCCAGCATAGGACAGAGACATATAGGCGTGCCAGCATAGGACAGAGACATATAGGCGTGCCAGCATAGGACAGAGACATATAGGCGTGCCAGCATAGGACAGAGACATATAGGCGTGCCAGCATAGGACAGAGACATATAGGCGTGCCAGCATAGGACAGAGACATATAGGCGTGCCAGCATAGGACAGAGACATATAGGCGTGCCAGCATAGGACAGAGACATATAGGCGTGCCAGCATAGGACAGAGACATATAGGCGTGCCAGCATAGGACAGAGACATATAGGCGTGCCAGCATAGGACAGAGACATATAGGCGTGCCAGCATAGGACAGAGACATATAGGCGTGCCACAGAGACATATAGGCGTGCCAGCATAGTACAGAGACATATAGGCGTGCCAGCATAGTACAGAGACATATAGGCGTGCCAGCATAGGACAGAGACATATAGGCGTGCCAGCATAGGACAGAGACATATAGGCGTGCCAGCATAGGACAGAGACATATAGGCGTGCCAGCATAGGACAGAGACATATAGGCGTGCCAGCATAGGACAGAGACATATAGGCGTGCCAGCATAGGACAGAGACATATAGGCGTGCCAGCATAGGACAGAGACATATAGGCGTGCCACAGAGACATATAGGCGTGCCAGCATAGGACAGAGACATATAGGCGTGCCAGCATAGGACAGAGACATATAGGCGTGCCACAGAGACATATAGGCGTGCCAGCATAGGACTGATTCATATAGGCGTGCCAGAATAGGACAGAGACATATAGGCGCGCCACAGAGACATATAGGCGTGCCAGCATAGGACAGAGACATATAGGCGTGCCAGCATAGGACAAAGACATATAGGCGTGCCACAGAGACATATAGGCGTGCCACAGAGACATATAGGCGTGCCAGCATAGGACAAAGACATATAGGCGTGCCACAGAGACATATAGGCGTGCCAGCATAGGACAGAGACATATAGGCATACCAGCATAGGACAGAGACATATAGGCGTGCCAGCATAGGACAGAGACATATAGGCGTGCCAGCATAGGACAGAGACATATAGGCGTGCCAGCATAGGACAGAGACATATAGGCGTGCCAGCATAGGACAGAGACATATAGGCGTGCCAGCATAGGACAGAGACATATAGGCGTGCCACAGAGACATATAGGCGTGCCAGCATAGGACAGAGACATATAGGCTTGCCAGCATAGGACTGAGACATATAGGCGTGCCAGCATAGGACAGAGACATATAGGCGTGCCAGCATAGGACAGAGACATATAGGCGTGCCAGCATAGGACAGAGACATATAGGCGTGCCACAGAGACATATAGGCGTGCCAGCATAGGACAGAGACATATAGGCGTGCCAGCATAGGACAGAGACATATAGGCGTGCCAGCATAGGACAGAGACATATAGGCGTACCAGCATAGGACAGAGACATATTGGCGTGCCAGCATAGGACAGAGACATATAGGCATGCCAGCATAGGACAGAGACATATAGGCGTGCCACAGAGACATATAGGCGTGCCAGCATAGGACAGAGACATATAGGCGTGCCAGCATAGGACAGAGACATATAGGCGTGCCAGCATAGGACAGAGACATATAGGCGTGCCAGCATAGGACAGAGACATATAGTCGTGCCAGCATAGGACAGAGATATATAGGCGTGCCAGCATAGGACAGAGACATATAGGCGTGCCAGCATAGGACAGAGACATATAGGCGTGCCAGCATAGGACAGAGACATATAGGCGTGCCAGCATAGGACAGAGACATATAGGCGTGCCAGCATAGGACAGAGACATATAGGCGTGCCAGCATAGGACAGAGACATATAGGCGTACCAGCATAGGACAGAGACATATAGGCGTGCCACAGAGACATATAGGCGTGCCAGCATAGTACAGAGACATATAGGCGTGCCAGCATAGTACAGAGACATATAGGCGTGCCAGCATAGGACAGAGACATATAGGCGTGCCAGCATAGGACAGAGACATATAGGCGTGCCAGCATAGGACAGAGACATATAGGCGTGCCAGCATAGGACAGAGACATATAGGCGTGCCAGCATAGGACAGAGACATATAGGCGTGCCAGCATAGGACAGAGACATATAGGCGTGCCAGCATAGGACAGAGACATATAGGCGTGCCACAGAGACATATAGGCGTGCCAGCATAGGACAGAGACATATAGGCGTGCCAGCATAGGACAGAGACATATAGGCGTGCCACAGAGACATATAGGCGTGCCAGCATAGGACTGATTCATATAGGCGTGCCAGAATAGGACAGAGACATATAGGCGCGCCACAGAGACATATAGGCGTGCCAGCATAGGACAGAGACATATAGGCGTGCCAGCATAGGACAAAGACATATAGGCGTGCCACAGAGACATATAGGCGTGCCACAGAGACATATAGGCGTGCCAGCATAGGACAAAGACATATAGGCGTGCCACAGAGACATATAGGCGTGCCAGCATAGGACAGAGACATATAGGCATACCAGCATAGGACAGAGACATATAGGCGTGCCAGCATAGGACAGAGACATATAGGCGTGCCAGCATAGGACAGAGACATATAGGCGTGCCAGCATAGGACAGAGACATATAGGCGTGCCAGCATAGGACAGAGACATATAGGCGTGCCAGCATAGGACAGAGACATATAGGCGTGCCACAGAGACATATAGGCGTGCCAGCATAGGACAGAGACATACAGGCTTGCCAGCATAGGACTGAGACATATAGGCATGCCAGCATAGGACAGAGACATATAGGCGTGCCAGCATAGGACAGAGACATATAGGCGTGCCACAGAGACATATAGGCGTGCCAGCATAGGACAGAGACATATAGGCGTGCCAGCATAGGACAGAGACATATAGGCGTGCCACAGAGACATATAGGCGTGCCAGCATAGGACAGAGACATATAGGCGTGCCAGCATAGGACAGAGACATATAGGCGTGCCAGCAGAGGACAGAGACATATAGGCGTACCAGCATAGGACAGAGACATATAGGCGTGCCAGCATAGGACAGAGACATATAGGCATGCCAGCATAGGACAGAGACATATAGGCGTGCCACAGAGACATATAGGCGTGCCAGCATAGGACAGAGACATATAGGCGTGCCAGCATAGGACAGAGACATATAGGCGTGCCAGCATAGGACAGAGACATATAGGCGTGCCAGCATAGGACAGAGACATATAGGCGTGCCAGCATAGGACAGAGACATATAGGCGTGCCAGCATAGGACAAAGACATATAGGCGTGCCAGCATAGGACAGAGACATATAGGCGTGCCACAGAGACATATAGGCGTGCCAGCATAGGACAGAGACATATAGGCGTGCCACAGAGACATATAGGCGTGCCAGCATAGGACAGAGACATATAGGCGTGCCAGCATAGGACAGAGACATATAGGCGTGCCAGCATAGGACAGAGACATATAGGCGTGCCAGCATAGGACAGAGACATATAGGCGTGCCAGCATAGGACAGAGACATATAGGCGTGCCAGCATAGGACAGAGACATATAGGCGTGCTAGCATAGGACAGAGACATATAGGCGAGCCAGCATAGGACAGAGACATATAGGCGTGCCAGCATAGGACAGAGACATATAGGCGTGCCAGCATAGGACAGAGACATATAGGCGTGCCACAGAGACATATAGGCGTGCCAGCATAGGACAGAGACATATAGGCGTGCCACAGAGACATATAGACATGCCAGCATAGGACAGAGACATATAGGCGTGCCAGCATAGGACAGAGACATATAGGCGTGCCAGCATAGGACAGAGACATATAGGCGTGCCACAGAGACATATAGGCGTGCCAGCATAGGACAGAGACATATAGGCGTGCGACAGAGACATATAGACATGCCAGCATAGGACAGAGACATATAGGCTTTCCAGCATAGGACAGAGACATATAGGCGTGCCAGCATAGGACAGAGACATATAGGCGTGCCAGCATAGGACAGAGACATATAGGCGTGCCAGCATAGGACAGAGACATATAGGCGTGCCAGCATAGGACAGAGACATATAGGCGTGCCAGCATAGGACAGAGACATATAGGCGTGCTAGCATAGGACAGAGACATATAGGCGTGCCAGCATAGGACAGAGACATATAGGCGTGCCAGCATAGGACAGAGACATATAGGCGTGCCAGCATAGGACAGAGACATATAGGCGTGCCAGCATAGGACAGAGACATATAGGCGTGCCAGCATAGGACAGAGACATATAGGCGTGCCAGCATAGGACAGAGACATAAAGGCGTGCCACAGAGACATATAGGCGTGCCAGCATAGGACAGAGACATATAGGCGTGCCAGCATAGGACAGAGACATATAGGCGTGCCACAGAGACATATAGGCGTGCCAGCATAGGACTGATTCATATAGGCGTGCCAGAATTGGACAGAGACATATAGGCGCGCCACAGAGACATATAGGCGTGCCAGCATAGGACAGAGACATATAGGCGTGCCAGCATAGGACAAAGACATATAGGCGTGCCACAGAGACATATAGGCGTGCCACAGAGACATATAGGCGTGCCAGCATAGGACAAAGACATATAGGCGTGCCACAGAGACATATAGGCGTGCCAGCATAGGACAGAGACATATAGGCATGCCAGCATAGGACAGAGACATATAGGCGTGCCAGCATAGGACAGAGACATATAGGCGTGCCAGCATAGGACAGAGACATATAGGCGTGCCAGCATAGGACAGAGACATATAGGCGTGCCAGCATAGGACAGAGACATATAGGCGTGCCAGCATAGGACAGAGACATATAGGCGTGCCACAGAGACATATAGGCGTGCCAGCATAGGACTGAGACATATAGGCGTGCCAGCATAGGACAGAGACATATAGGCGTGCCAGCATAGGACAGAGACATATAGGCGTGCCACAGAGACATATAGGCGTGCCAGCATAGGACAGAGACATATAGGCGTGCCAGCATAGGACAGAGACATATAGGCGTGCCACAGAGACATATAGGCGTGCCAGCATAGGACAGAGACATATAGGCGTGCCAGCATAGGACAGAGACATATAGGCGTGCCACAGAGACATATAGGCGTGCCAGCATAGGACAGAGACATATAGGCGTGCCAGCATAGGACAGAGACATATAGGCGTGCCAGCATAGGACAGGGACATATAGGCGTGCCAGCATAGGACAGAGACATATAGGCGTGCTAGCATAGGACAGAGACATATAGGCGTGCCAGCATAGGACAGAGACATATAGGCGTGCCAGCATAGGACAGAGACATATAGGCGTGCCAGCATAGGACAGAGACATATAGGCGTGCTAGCATAGGACAGAGACATAGGCGTGCCAGCATAGGACAGAGACATATAGGCGTGCCAGCATAGGACAGAGACATATAGGCGTGCCAGCATAGGACAGAGACATATAGGCGTGCCAGCATAAGACAGAGACATATAGGCGTGCCACAGAGACATATAGGCGTGCCAGCATAGGACAGAGACATATAGGCGTGCCACAGAGACATATAGACATGCCAGCATAGGACAGAGACATATAGGCGTGCCAGCATAGGACAGAGACATATAGGCGTGCCAGCATAGGACAGAGACATATAGGCGTGCCACAGAGACATATAGGCGTGCCAGCATAGGACAGAGACATATAGGCGTGCCACAGAGACATATAGACATGCCAGCATAGGACAGAGACATATAGGCTTTCCAGCATAGGACAGAGACATATAGGCGAGCCAGCATAGGACAGAGACATATAGGCGTGCCAGCATAGGACAGAGACATATAGGCGTGCCAGCATAGGACAGAGACATATAGGCGTGCCACAGAGACATATAGGCGTGCCAGCATAGGACAGAGACATATAGGCGTGCCAGCATAGGACAGAGACATATAGGCGTGCCACAGAGACATATAGACATGCCAGCATAGGACAGAGACATATAGGCGTGCCAGCATAGGACAGAGACATATAGGCGTGCCAGCATAGGACAGAGACATATAGGCGTGCCACAGAGACATATAGGCGTGCCAGCATAGGACAGAGACATATAGGCGTGCCACAGAGACATATAGACATGCCAGCATAGGACAGAGACATATAGGCTTTCCAGCATAGGACAGAGACATATAGGCGTGCCAGCATAGGACAGAGACATATAGGCGTGCCAACATAGGACAGAGACATATAGGCGTGCCAGCATAGGACAGAGACATATAGGCGTGCCAGCATAGGACAGAGACATATAGGCGTGCCAGCATAGGACAGAGACATATAGGCTTGCCAGCATAGGACAGAGACATATAGGCGTGCCAGCATAGGACAGAGACATATAGGCGTGCCAGCATAGGACAGAGACATATAGGCGTGCCAGCATAGGACAGAGACATATAGGCGTGCCAGCATAGGACAGAGACATATAGGCGTGCCAGCATAGGACAGAGACATATAGGCGTGCCAGCATAGGACAGAGACATATAGGCGTGCCAGCATAGGACAGAGACATATAGGCGTGCCACAGAGACATATAGGCGTGCCAGCATAGGACAGAGACATATAGGCGTGCCACAGAGACATATAGGCGTGCCAGCATAGGACTGATTCATATAGGCGTGCCAGAATAGGACAGAGACATATAGGCGCGCCACAGAGACATATAGGCGTGCCAGCATAGGACAGAGACATATAGGCGTGCCAGCATAGGACAAAGACATATAGGCGTGCCACAGAGACATATAGGCGTGCCACAGAGACATATAGGAGTGCCAGCATAGGACAAAGACATATAGGCGTGCCACAGAGACATATAGGCGTGCCAGCATAGGACAGAGACATATAGGCATACCAGCATAGGACAGAGACATATAGGCGTGCCAGCATAGGACAGAGACATATAGGCGTGCCAGCATAGGACAGAGACATATAGGCGTGCCAGCATAGGACAGAGACATATAGGCGTGCCAGCATAGGACAGAGACATATAGGCGTGCCAGCATAGGACAGAGACATATAGGCGTGCCACAGAGACATATAGGCGTGCCAGCATAGGACAGAGACATATAGGCGTGCCAGCATAGGACTGAGACATATAGGCGTGCCAGCATAGGACAGAGACATATAGGCGTGCCAGCATAGGACAGAGACATATAGGCGTGCCACAGAGACATATAGGCGTGCCAGCATAGGACAGAGACATATAGGCGTGCCAGCATAGGACAGAGACATATAGGCGTGCCACAGAGACATATAGGCGTGCCAGCATAGGACAGAGACATATAGGCGTGCCAGCATAGGACAGAGACATATAGGCGTGCCAGCATAGGACAGAGACATATAGGCGTACCAGCATAGGACAGAGTCATATAGGCGTGCCAGCATAGGACAGAGACATATAGGCATGCCAGCATAGGACAGAGACATATAGGCGTGCCACAGAGACATATAGGCGTGCCAGCATAGGACAGAGACATATAGGCGTGCCAGCATAGGACAGAGACATATAGGCGTGCCAGCATAGGACAGAGACATATAGGCGGGCCAGCATAGGACAGAGACATATAGGCGTGCCAGCATAGGACAGAGACATATAGGCGTGCCAGCATAGGACAGAGACATATAGGCGTGCCAGCATAGGACAGAGACATATAGGCGTGCCACAGAGACATATAGGCGTGCCAGCATAGGACAGAGACATATAGGCGTGCCACAGAGACATATAGGCGTGCCAGCATAGGACAGAGACATATAGACATGCCAGCATAGGACAGAGACATATAGGCGTGCCAGCATAGGACAGAGACATATAGGCGTGCCAGCATAGGACAGAGACATATAGGCGTGCCAGCATAGGACAGAGACATATAGGCGTGCCAGCAAAGGACAGAGACATATAGGCGTGCCAGCATAGGACAGAGACATATAGGCGTGCCAGCATTAGACAGAGACATATAGGCGTGCCAGCATAGGACAGAGACATATAGGCGTGCCAGCATAGGACAGAGACATATAGGCGTGCTAGCATAGGACAGAGACATATAGGCGAGCCAGCATAGGACAGAGACATATAGGCGTGCCAGCATAGGACAGAGACATATAGGCGTGCCAGCATAGGACAGAGACATATAGGCGTGCCACAGAGACATATAGGCGTGCCAGCATAGGACAGAGACATATAGGCGTGCTAGCATAGGACAGAGACATATAGGCGTGCCAGCATAGGACAGAGACATATAGGCGTGCCAGCATAGGACAGAGACATATAGGCGTGCCACAGAGACATATAGGCGTGCCAGCATAGGACAGAGACATATAGGCGTGCCAGCATAGGACAGAGACATATAGGCGTGCCAGCATAGGACAGAGACATATAGGCGTGCCACAGAGACATATAGGCGTGCCAGCATAGGACAGAGACATATAGGCGTGCCAGCATAGGACAGAGACATATAGGCGTGCCAGCATAGGACAGAGACATATAGGCGTGCTAGCATAGGACAGAGACATATAGGCGTGCCAGCATAGGACAGAGACATATAGGCGTGTCAGCATAGGACAGAGACATATAGGCGTGCCAGCATAGGACAGAGACATATAGGCGTGCCAGCATAAGACAGAGACATATAGGCGTGCCACAGAGACATATAGGCGTGCCAGCATAGGACAGAGACATATAGGCGTGCCAGCATAGGACAGAGACATATAGGCGTGCCACAGAGACATATAGGCGTGCCAGCATAGGACTGATTCATATAGGCGTGCCAGAATAGGACAGAGACATATAGGCGCGCCACAGAGACATATAGGCGTGCCAGCATAGGACAGAGACATATAGGCGTGCCAGCATAGGACAAAGACATATAGGCGTGCCACAGAGACATATAGGCGTGCCACAGAGACATATAGGCGTGCCAGCATAGGACAAAGACATATAGGCGTGCCACAGAGACATATAGGCGTGCCAGCATAGGACAGAGACATATAGGCATACCAGCATAGGACAGAGACATATAGGCGTGCCAGCATAGGACAGAGACATATAGGCGTGCCAGCATAGGACAGAGACATATAGGCGTGCCAGCATAGGACAGAGACATATAGGCGTGCCAGCATAGGACAGAGACATATAGGCGTGCCAGCATAGGACAGAGACATATAGGCGTGCCACAGAGACATATAGGCGTGCCAGCATAGGACAGAGACATATAGGCGTGCCAGCATAGGACTGAGACATATAGGCGTGCCAGCATAGGACAGAGACATATAGGCGTGCCAGCATAGGACAGAGACATATAGGCGTGCCACAGAGACATATAGGCGTGCCAGCATAGGACAGAGACATATAGGCGTGCCAGCATAGGACAGAGACATATAGGCGTGCCACAGAGACATATAGGCGTGCCAGCATAGGACAGAGACATATAGGCGTGCCAGCATAGGACAGAGACATATAGGCGTGCCAGCATAGGACAGAGACATATAGGCGTACCAGCATAGGACAGAGACATATAGGCGTGCCAGCATAGGACAGAGACATATAGGCATGCCAGCATAGGACAGAGACATATAGGCGTGCCACAGAGACATATAGGCGTGCCAGCATAGGACAGAGACATATAGGCGTGCCAGCATAGGACAGAGACATATAGGCGTGCCAGCATAGGACAGAGACATATAGGCGTGCCAGCATAGGACAGAGACATATAGGCGTGCCAGCATAGGACAGAGACATATAGGCGTGCCAGCATAGGACAGAGATATATAGGCGTGCCAGCATAGGACAGAGACATATAGGCGTGCCACAGAGACATATAGGCGTGCCAGCATAGGACAGAGACATATAGGCGTGCCAGCATAGGACAGAGACATATAGGCGTGCCACAGAGACATATAGGCGTGCCAGCATAGGACAGAGACATATAGGCGTGCCAGCATAGGACATAGACATATAGGCGTGCCAGCATAGGACTGAGACATATAGGCGTGCCAGCATAGGACAGAGACATATAGGCGTGCCACAGAGACATATAGGCGTGCCAGCATAGGACAGAGACATATAGGCGTGCCAGCATAGGACAGAGACATATAGGCGTGCCACAGAGACATATAGGCGTGCCAGCATAGGACAGAGACATATAGGCGTGCCAGCATAGGACAGAGACATATAGGCGTGCCAGCATAGGACAGAGACATATAGGCGTGCCACAGAGACATATAGGTGTGCCAGCATAGGACAGAGACATATAGGCGTGCCAGCATAGGACAGAGACATATAGGCGTGCCACAGAGACATATAGGCGTGCCAGCATAAGACAGAGACATATAGGCGTGCCAGAATAGGACAGAGACATATAGGCGTGCCACAGAGACATATAGGCGTGCCAGCATAGGACAGAGACATATAGTCGTGCCAGCATAGGACAGAGACATATAGGCGTGCCAGCATAGGACTGAGACATATAGGCGTGCCAGCATAGGACAGAGACATATAGGCGTGCCACAGAGACATATAGGCGTGCCAGCATAGGACAGAGACATATAGGCGTGCCAGCATAGGACAGAGACATATAGGCGTGCCAGCATAGGACAGAGACATATAGGCGTGCCAGCATAGGACAGAGACATATAGGCGTGCCAGCATAGGACAGAGACATATAGACATGCCAGCATAGGACAGAGACATATAGGCGTGCCAGCATAGGACAGAGACATATAGGCGTGCCAGCATAGGACAAAGACATATAGGCGTGCCAGCATAGGACAGAGACATATAGGCGTGCCAGCATAGGACAAAGACATATAGGCATGCCAGCATAGGACAGAGACATATAGGCGTGCCAGCATAGGACAGAGACATAAAGGCGTGCCAGCATAGGACAGAGACATATAGGCGTGCCAGCATAGGACAGAGACATATAGGCGTGCCAGCATAGGACAGAGACATATAGGCGTGCCAGCATAGGACAGAGACATATAGGCGTGCCAGCATAGGACAAAGACATATAGGCGTGCCAGCATAGGACAGAGACATATAGGCGTGCCAGCATAGGACAGAGACATATAGGCGTGCCAGCATAGGACAGAGACATATAGACATGCCAGCATAGGACAGAGACATATAGGCGTGCCAGCATAGGACAGAGACATATAGGCGTGCCAGCATAGGACAGAGACATATAGGCGTGCCAGCATAGGACAGAGACATATAGGCGTGCCAGCATAGGACAGAGACATATAGGCGTGCCAGCATAGGACAGAGACATATAGGCGTGCCAGCATAGGACAGAGACATATAGGCGTGCTAACATAGGACAGAGACATATAGGCGTGCCAGCATAGGACAGAGACATATAGACATGCCAGCATAGGACAGAGACATATAGGCGTGCCAGCATAGGACAGAGACATATAGGCGTGCCAGCATAGGACAGAGACATATAGGCGTGCCAGCATAGGACAGAGACATATAGGCGTGCCAGCTTAGGACAGAGACATATAAGCGTGCCAGTATAGGACAGAGACATATAGGCGTGCCAGCATAGGACAGAGACATATAGGCGTGCCAGCATAGGACAGAGACATATAGGCGTGCCAGCATAGGACAGAGACATATAGGCGTGCCAGCATAGGACAGAGACATATAGGCGTGCCAGCATAGGACAGAGACATATAGACATGCCAGCATAGGACAGAGACATATAGGCGTTCCACAGAGACATATAGGCGTGCCAGCATAGGACAGAGACATATAGACATGCCAGCATAGGACAGAGACAAATAGGCGTGCCAGCATAGGACAGAGACATATAGGCGTGCCACAGAGACATATAGGCGTGCCAGCATAGGACAGAGACATATAGGACTGCCAACATAGGACAGAGACATATAGGCGTGCCAGCATAGGACAGAGACATATAGGCGTGCCACAGAGACATATAGGCGTGCCAGCATAGGACAGAGACATATAGGCGTGCCAGCATAGGACAGAGACATAGGCGTGCCAGCATAGGACAGAGACATATAGACATGCCAGCATAGGACAGTGACATATAGGCGTGCCAGCATAGGACAGAGACATATAGGCGTGCCAGCATAGGAAAGAGACATATAGGCGTGCCAGCATAGGACAGAGACATATAGGAGTGCCAGCATAGGACAGAGACATATAGGCGTGCCAGCATAGGACAGAGACATAGGCGTGCCAGCATAGGACAGAGACATATAGGCGTGCCAGCATAGGACAGAGACATATAGGCGTGCCAGCATAGGACAGAGACATATAGGCGTGCCACAGAGACATATAGGCGTGCCAGCATAGGACAGAGACATATAGGCGTGCCAGCATAGGACAGAGACATATAGGCGTGCCAGCATAGGACAGAGACATATAGGCGTGCCAGCATAGGACAGAGACATATAGGCGTGCCAGCATAGGACAGAGACATATAGGCGTGCCAGCATAGGACAGAGACATATAGGCGTGCCAGCATAGGACAGAGACATATAGGCGTGCCACAGAGACATATAGGCGTGCCAGCATAGGACAGAGACATATAGGCGTGCCAGCATAGGACAGAGACATATAGGCGTGCCAGCATAGGACAGAGACATATAGACATGCCAGCATAGGACAGAGACATATAGGCGTGCCAGCATAGGACAGAGACTTATAGGCGTGCCAGCATAGGACAGAGACATATAGGCGTGCCAGCATAGGACAGAGACATATAGGCGTGCCAGCATAGGACAGAGACATATAGGCGTGCCAGCATAGGACAGAGACATATAGGCGTGCCAGCATAGGACAGAGACATATAGGCGTGCCAGCATAGGACAGAGACATATAGGCGTGCCAGCATAGGACAGAGACATATAGGCGTACCAGCATAGGACAGAGACATATAGGCGTGCCACAGAGACATATAGGCGTGCCAGCATAGTACAGAGACATATAGGCGTGCCAGCATAGGACAGAGACATATAGGCGTGCCAGCATAGGACAGAGACATATAGGCGTGCCAGCATAGGACAGAGACATATAGGCGTGCCAGCATAGGACAGAGACATATAGGCGTGCCAGCATAGGACAGAGACATATAGGCGTGCCAGCATAGGACAGAGACATATAGGCGTGCCAGCATAGGACAGAGACATATAGGCGTGCCAGCATAGGACAGAGACATATAGGCGTGCCACAGAGACATATAGGCGTGCCAGCATAGGACAGAGACATATAGGCGTGCCAGCATAGGTCAGAGACATATAGGCGTGCCACAGAGACATATAGGCGTGCCAGCATAGGACTGATTCATATAGGCGTGCCAGAATAGGACAGAGACATATAGGCGCGCCACAGAGACATATAGGCGTGCCAGCATAGGACAGAGACATATAGGCGTGCCAGCATAGGACAAAGACATATAGGCGTGCCACAGAGACATATAGGCGTGCCACAGAGACATATAGGCGTGCCAGCATAGGACAAAGACATATAGGCGTGCCACAGAGAAATATAGGCGTGCCAGCATAGGACAGAGACATATAGGCATACCAGCATAGGACAGAGACATATAGGCGTGCCAGCATAGGACAGAGACATATAGGCGTGCCAGCATAGGACAGAGACATATAGGCGTGCCAGCATAGGACAGAGACATATAGGCGTGCCAGCATAGGACAGAGACATATATGCGTGCCAGCATAGGACAGAGACATATAGGCGTGCCACAGAGACATATAGGCGTGCCAGCATAGGACAGAGACATATAGGCGTGCCAGCATAGGACTGAGACATATAGGCGTGCCAGCATAGGACAGAGACATATAGGCGTGCCAGCATAGGACAGAGACATATAGGCGTGCCACAGAGACATATAGGCGTGCCAGCATAGGACAGAGACATATAGGCGTGCCAGCATAGGACAGAGACATATAGGCGTGCCACAGAGACATATAGGCGTGCCAGCATAGGACAGAGACATATAGGCGTGCCAGCATAGGACAGAGACACATAGGCGTGCCAGCATAGGACAGAGACATATAGGCGTGCCAGCATAGGACAGAGACATATAGGCGTGCCAGCATAGGACAGAGACATATAGGCATGCCAGCATAGGGCAGAGACATATAGGCGTGCCACAGAGACATATAGGCGTGCCAGCATAGGACAGAGACATATAGGCGTGCCAGCATAGGACAGAGACATATAGGCGTGCCAGCATAGGACAGAGACATATAGGCGTGCCAGCATAGGACAGAGACATATAGGCGTGCCAGCATAGGACAGAGACATATAGGCGTGCCAGCATAGGACAGAGACATATAGGCGTGCCAGCATAGGACAGAGACATATAGGCGTGCCAGCATAGGACAGAGACATATAGGCGTGCCACAGAGACATATAGGCGTGCCAGCATAGGACAGAGACATATAGGCGTGCCAGCATAGGACAGAGACATATAAGCGTGCCACAGAGACATATAGGCGTGCCAGCATAGGACTGATTCATATAGGCGTGCCAGAATAGGACAGAGACATATAGGCGCGCCACAGAGACATATAGGCGTGCCAGCATAGGACAGAGACATATAGGCGTGCCAGCATAGGACAAAGACATATAGGCGTGCCACAGAGACATATAGGCGTGCCACAGAGACATATAGGCGTGCCAGCATAGGACAAAGACATATAGGCGTGCCACAGAGACATATAGGCGTGCCAGCATAGGACAGAGACATATAGGCATGCCAGCATAGGACAGAGACATATAGGCGTGCCAGCATAGGACAGAGACATATAGGCGTGCCAGCATAGGACAGAGACATATAGGCGTGCCAGCATAGGACAGAGACATATAGGCGTGCCAGCATAGGACAGAGACATGTAGGCGTGCCAGCATAGGACAGAGACATATAGGCGTGCCACAGAGACATATAGGCGCGCCAGCATAGGACAGAGACATATAGGCGTGCCAGCATAGGACTGAGACATATAGGCGTGCCAGCATAGGACAGAGACATATAGGCGTGCCAGCATAGGACAGAGACATATAGGCGTGCCACAGAGACATATAGGCGTGCCAGCATAGGACAGAGACATATAGGCGTGCCAGCATAGGACAGAGACATATAGGCGTGCCACAGAGACATATAGGCGTGCCAGCATAGGACAGAGACATATAGGCGTGCCAGCATAGGACAGAGACATATAGGCGTGCCACAGAGACATATAGGCGTGCCAGCATAGGACAGAGACATATAGGCGTGCCAGCATAGGACAGAGACATATAGGCGTGCTAGCATAGGACAGAGACATATAGGCGTGCCAGCATAGGACAGAGACATATAGGCTTGCCAGCATAGGACAGAGACATATAGGCGTGCCAGCATAGGACAGAGACATATAGGCGTGCTAGCATAGGACAGAGACATAGGCGTGCCAGCATAGGACAGAGACATATAGGCGTGCCAGCATAGGACAGAGACATATAGGCGTGCCAGCATAGGACAGAGACATATAGGCGTGCCAGCATAAGACAGAGACATATAGGCGTGCCACAGAGACATATAGGCGTGCCAGCATAGGACAGAGACATATAGGCGTGCCACAGAGACATATAGACATGCCAGCATAGGACAGAGACATATAGGCGTGCCAGCATAGGACAGAGACATATAGGCGTGCCAGCATAGGACAGAGACATATAGGCGTGCCACAGAGACATATAGGCGTGCCAGCATAGGACAGAGACATATAGGCGTGCCACAGAGACATATAGACATGCCAGCATAGGACAGAGACATATAGGCTTTCCAGCATAGGACAGAGACATATAGGCGAGCCAGCATAGGACAGAGACATATAGGCGTGCCAGCATAGGACAGAGACATATAGGCGTGCCAGCATAGGACAGAGACATATAGGCGTGCCACAGAGACATATAGGCGTGCCAGCATAGGACAGAGACATATAGGCGTGCCAGCATAGGACAGAGACATATAGGCGTGCCACAGAGACATATAGACATGCCAGCATAGGACAGAGACATAAAGGCGTGCCAGCATAGGACAGAGACATATAGGCGTGCCAGCATAGGACAGAGACATATAGGCGTGCCACAGAGACATATAGGCGTGCCAGCATAGGACAGAGACATATAGGCGTGCCACTGAGACATATAGACATGCCAGCATAGGACAGAGACATATAGGCTTTCCAGCATAGGACAGAGACATATAGGCGTGCCAGCATAGGACAGAGACATATAGGCGTGCCAACATAGGACAGAGACATATAGGCGTGCCAGCATAGGACAGAGACATATAGGCGTGCCAGCATAGGACAGAGACATATAGGCGTGCCAGCATAGGACAGAGACATATAGGCATGCCAGCATAGGACAGAGACATATAGGCGTGCCAGCATAGGACAGAGACATATAGGCGTGCCAGCATAGGACAGAGACATATAGGCGTGCCAGCATAGGACAGAGACATATAGGCGTGCCAGCATAGGACAGAGACATATAGGCGTGCCAGCATAGGACAGAGACATATAGGCGTGCCACAGAGACATATAGGCGTGCCAGCATAGGACAGAGACATATAGGCGTGCCAGCATAGGACAGAGACATATAGGCGTGCCAGCATAGGACTGAGACATATAGGCGTGCCAGCATAGGACATAGACATATAGGCGTGCCACAGAGACATATAGGCGTGCCAGCATATGACAGAGACATATAGGCGTGCCAGCATAGGACAGAGACATATAGGCGTGCCAGCATAGGACAGAGACATATAGGCGTGCCAGCATAGGACAGAGACATAGGCGTGCCACAGAGACATATAGGCGTGCCAGCATAGGACAGAGACATATAGGCGTGCCAGCATAGGACAGAGACATATAGGCGTGTGTCAGCATAGGACAGAGACATATAGGCGTGCCAGCATAGGACAGAGACATATAGGCGTGCCAGCATAGGACAGAGACATATAGGCGTGCCAGCATAGGACAGAGACATATAGGCGTGCCAGCATAGGACAGAGACATATAGGCGTGCCACAGAGACATATAGGCGTGCCAGCATAGGACAGAGACATATAGGCGTGCCACAGAGACATATAGGCGTGCCAGCATAGGACAGAGACATATAGACATGCCAGCATAGGACAGAGACATATAGGCGTGCCAGCATAGGACAGAGACATATAGGCGTGACAGCATAGGACAGAGACATATAGGCGTGCCAGCATAGGACAGAGACATATAGGCGTGCCAGCATAGGACAGAGACATATAGGCGTGCCAGCATAGGACAGAGACATATAGGCGTGCCAGCATAGGACAGAGACATATAGGCGTGCCAGCATAGGACAGAGACATATAGGCGTGCCAGCATAGGACAGAGACATATAGGCGTGCTAGCATAGGACAGAGACATATAGGCGAGCCAGCATAGGACAGAGACATATAGGCGTGCCAGCATAGGACAGAGACATATAGGCGTGCCAGCATAGGACAGAGACATATAGGCGTGCCAGCATAGGACAGAGACATATAGGCGTGCCAGCATAGGACAGAGACATATAGGCGTGCTAGCATAGGACAGAGACATATAGGCGTGCCAGCATAGGACAGAGACATATAGGCGTGCCAGCATAGGACAGAGACATATAGGCGTGCCACAGAGACATAAAGGCGTGCCAGCATAGGACAGAGACATATAGGCGTGCCAGCATAGGACAGAGACATATAGGCGTGCCAGCATAGGACAGAGACATATAGGCGTGCCACAGAGACATATAGGCGTGCCAGCATAGGACAGAGACATATAGGCGTGCCAGCATAGGACAGAGACATATAGGCGTGCCAGCATAGGACAGAGACATATAGGCGTGCTAGCATAGGACAGAGACATATAGGCGTGCCAGCATAGGACAGAGACATATAGGCGTGTCAGCATAGGACAGAGACATATAGGCGTGCCACAGAGACATATAGGCGTGCCAGCATAGGACAGAGACATATAGGCGTGCCAGCATAGGTCAGAGACATATAGGCGTGCCACAGAGACATATAGGCGTGCCAGCATAGGACTGATTCATATAGGCGTGCCAGAATAGGACAGAGACATATAGGCGCGCCACAGAGACATATAGGCGTGCCAGCATAGGACAGAGACATATAGGCGTGCCAGCATAGGACAAAGACATATAGGCGTGCCACAGAGACATATAGGCGTGCCACAGAGACATATAGGCGTGCCAGCATAGGACAAAGACATATAGGCGTGCCACAGAGAAATATAGGCGTGCCAGCATAGGACAGAGACATATAGGCATACCAGCATAGGACAGAGACATATAGGCGTGCCAGCATAGGACAGAGACATATAGGCGTGCCAGCATAGGACAGAGACATATAGGCGTGCCAGCATAGGACAGAGACATATAGGCGTGCCAGCATAGGACAGAGACATATAGGCGTGCCAGCATAGGACAGAGACATATAGGCGTGCCACAGAGACATATAGGCGTGCCAGCATAGGACAGAGACATATAGGCGTGCCAGCATAGGACTGAGACATATAGGCGTGCCAGCATAGGACAGAGACATATAGGCGTGCCAGCATAGGACAGAGACGTATAGGCGTGCCACAGAGACATATAGGCGTGCCAGCATAGGACAGAGACATATAGGCGTGCCAGCATAGGACAGAGACATATAGGCGTGCCACAGAGACATATAGGCGTGCCAGCATAGGACAGAGACATATAGGCGTGCCAGCATAGGACAGAGACACATAGGCGTGCCAGCATAGGACAGAGACATATAGGCGTGCCAGCATAGGACAGAGACATATAGGCGTGCCAGCATAGGACAGAGACATATAGGCATGCCAGCATAGGACAGAGACATATAGGCGTGCCACAGAGACATATAGGCGTGCCAGCATAGGACAGAGACATATAGGCGTGCCAGCATAGGACAGAGACATATAGGCGTGCCAGCATAGGACAGAGACATATAGGCGTGCCAGCATAGGACAGAGACATATAGGCGTGCCAGCATAGGACAGAGACATATAGGCGTGCCAGCATAGGACAGAGACATATAGGCGTGCCAGCATAGGACAGAGACATATAGGCGTGACACAGAGACATATAGGCGTGCCAGCATAGGACAGAGACATATAGGCGTGCCACAGAGACATATAGGCGTGCCAGCATAGGACAGAGACATATAGACATGCCAGCATAGGACAGAGACATATAGGCGTGCCAGCATAGGACAGAGACATATAGGCGTGCCAGCATAGGACAGAGACATATAGGCGTGCCAGCATAGGACAGAGACATATAGGCGTGCCAGCATAGGACAGAGACATATAGGCGTGCCAGCATAGGACAGAGACATATAGGCGTGCCAGCATAGGACAGAGACATATAGGCGTGCCAGCATAGGACAGAGACATATAGGCGTGCCAGCATAGGACAGAGACATATAGGCGTGCTAGCATAGGACAGAGACATATAGGCGAGCCAGCATAGGACAGAGACATATAGGCGTGCCAGCATAGGACAGAGACATATAGGCGTGCCAGCATAGGACAGAGACATATAGGCGTGCCACAGAGACATATAGGCGTGCCAGCATAGGACAGAGACATATAGGCGTGCTAGCATAGGACAGAGACATATAGGCGTGCCAGCATAGGACAGAGACATATAGGCGTGCCAGCATAGGACAGAGACATATAGGCGTGCCACAGAGACATATAGGCGTGCCAGCATAGGACAGAGACATATAGGCGTGCCAGCATAGGACAGAGACATATAGGCGTGCCAGCATAGGACAGAGACATATAGGCGTGCCACAGAGACATATAGGCGTGCCAGCATAGGACAGAGACATATAGGCGTGCCAGCATAGGACAGAGACATATAGGCGTGCCAGCATAGGACAGAGACATATAGGCGTGCTAGCATAGGACAGAGACATATAGGCGTGCCAGCATAGGACAGAGACATATAGGCGTGTCAGCATAGGACAGAGACATATAGGCGTGCCAGCATAGGACAGAGACATATAGGCGTGCCAGCATAAGACAGAGACATATAGGCGTGCCACAGAGACATATAGGCGTACCAGCATAGGACAGAGACATATAGGCGTGCCACAGAGACATATAGACATGCCAGCATAGGACAGAGACATATAGGCGTGCCAGCATAGGACAGAGACATATAGGCGTGCCAGCATAGGACAGAGACATATAGGCGTGCCACAGAGACATATAGGCGTGCCAGCATAGGACAGAGACATATAGGCGTGCCACAGAGACATATAGACATGCCAGCATAGGACAGAGACATATAGGCTTTCCAGCATAGGACAGAGACATATAGGCGTGCCAGCATAGGACAGAGACATATAGGCGTGCCAGCATAGGACAGAGACATATAGGCGTGCCAGCATAGGACAGAGACATATAGGCGTGCCAGCATAGGACAGAGACATATAGGCGTGCCAGCATAGGACAGAGACATATAGGCGTGCTAGCATAGGACAGAGACATATAGGCGTGCCAGCATAGGACAGAGACATATAGGCGTGCCAGAATAGGACAGAGACATATAGGCGTGCCAGCATAGGACAGAGACATATAGGCGTGCCAGCATAGGACAGAGACATATAGGCGTGCCAGCATAGGACAGAGACATATAGGCGTGCCAGCATAGGACAGAGACATATAGGCGTGCCACAGAGACATATAGGCGTGCCAGCATAGGACAGAGACATATAGGCGTGCCAGCATAGGACAGAGACATATAGGCGTGCCACAGAGACATATAGGCGTGCCAGCATAGGACTGATTCATATAGGCGTGCCAGAATAGGACAGAGACATATAGGCGCGCCACAGAGACATATAGGCGTGCCAGCATAGGACAGAGACATATAGGCGTGCCAGCATAGGACAAAGACATATAGGCGTGCCACAGAGACATATAGGCGTGCCACAGAGACATATAGGCGTGCCAGCATAGGACAAAGACATATAGGCGTGCCACAGAGACATATAGGCGTGCCAGCATAGGACAGAGACATATAGGCATGCCAGCATAGGACAGAGACATATAGGCGTGCCAGCATAGGACAGAGACATATAGGCGTGCCAGCATAGGACAGAGACATATAGGCGTGCCAGCATAGGACAGAGACATATAGGCGTGCCAGCATAGGACAGAGACATATAGGCGTGCCAGCATAGGACAGAGACATATAGGCGTGCCACAGAGACATATAGGCGCGCCAGCATAGGACAGAGACATATAGGCGTGCCAGCATAGGACTGAGACATATAGGCGTGCCAGCATAGGACAGGGACATATAGGCGTGCCAGCATAGGACAGAGACATATAGGCGTGCCACAGAGACATATAGGCGTGCCAGCATAGGACAGAGACATATAGGCGTGCCAGCATAGGACAGAGACATATAGGCGTGCCACAGAGACATATAGGCGTGCCAGCATAGGACAGAGACATATAGGCGTGCCAGCATAGGACAGAGACATATAGGCGTGCCACAGAGACATATAGGCGTGCCAGCATAGGACAGAGACATATAGGCGTGCCAGCATAGGACAGAGACATATAGGCGTGCTAGCATAGGACAGAGACATATAGGCGTGCCAGCATAGGACAGAGACATATAGGCGTGCCAGCATAGGACAGAGACATATAGGCGTGCCAGCATAGGACAGAGACATATAGGCGTGCTAGCATAGGACAGAGACATAGGCGTGCCAGCATAAGACAGAGACATATAGGCGTGCCAGCATAGGACAGAGACATATAGGCGTGCCAGCATAGGACAGAGACATATAGGCGTGCCAGCATAAGACAGAGACATATAGGCGTGCCACAGAGACATATAGGCGTGCCAGCATAGGACAGAGACATATAGGCGTGCCACAGAGACATATAGACATGCCAGCATAGGACAGAGACATATAGGCGTGCCAGCATAGGACAGAGACATATAGGCGTGCCAGCATAGGACAGAGACATATAGGCGTGCCACAGAGACATATAGGCGTGCCAGCATAGGACAGAGACATATAGGCGTGCCACAGAGACATATAGACATGCCAGCATAGGACAGAGACATATAGGCTTTCCAGCATAGGACAGAGACATATAGGCGAGCCAGCATAGGACAGAGACATATAGGCGTGCCAGCATAGGACAGAGACATATAGGCGTGCCAGCATAGGACAGAGACATATAGGCGTGCCACAGAGACATATAGGCGTGCCAGCATAGGACAGAGACATATAGGCGTGCCAGCATAGGACAGAGACATATAGGCGTGCCACAGAGACATATAGACATGCCAGCATAGGACAGAGACATATAGGCGTGCCAGCATAGGACAGAGACATATAGGCGTGCCAGCATAGGACAGAGACATATAGGCGTGCCACAGAGACATATAGGCGTGCCAGCATAGGACAGAGACATATAGGCGTGCCACAGAGACATATAGACATGCCAGCATAGGACAGAGACATATAGGCTTTCCAGCATAGGACAGAGACATATAGGCGTGCCAGCATAGGACAGAGACATATAGGCGTGCCAACATAGGACAGAGACATATAGGCGTGCCAGCATAGGATAGAGACATATAGGCGTGCCAGCATAGGACAGAGACATATAGGCGTGCCAGCATAGGACAGAGACATATAGGCATGCCAGCATAGGACAGAGACATATAGGCGTGCCAGCATAGGACAGAGACATATAGGCGTGCCAGCATAGGACAGAGACATATAGGCGTGCCAGCATAGGACAGAGGCATATAGGCGTGCCAGCATAGGACAGAGACATATAGGCGTGCCAGCATAGGACAGAGACATATAGGCGTGCCACAGAGACATATAGGCGTGCCAGCATAGGACAGAGACATATAGGCGTGCCAGCATAGGACAGAGACATATAGGCGTGCCAGCATAGGACTGAGACATATAGGCGTGCCAGCATAGGACATAGACATGTAGGCGTGCCACAGAGACATATAGGCGTGCCAGCATATGACAGAGACATATAGGCGTGCCAGCATAGGACAGAGACATATAGGCGTGCCAGCATAGGACAGAGACATATAGGCGTGCCAGCATAGGACAGAGACATAGGCGTGCCACAGAGACATATAGGCGTGCCAGCATAGGACAGAGACATATAGGCGTGCCAGCATAGGACAGAGACATATAGGCGTGCCAGCATAGGACAGAGACATATAGGCGTGCCACAGAGACATATAGGCGTGCCAGCATAGGACAGAGACATATAGGCGTGCCAGCATAGGACAGAGACATACAGGCGTGCCAGCATAGGACAGAGACATATAGGCGTGCTAGCATAGGACAGACACATAGGCGTGCCAGCATAGGACAGAGACATATAGGCGTGCCAGCATAGGACAGAGACAAATAGGCGTGCCAGCATAAGACAGAGACATATAGGCGTGCCACAGAGACATATAGGCGTGCCAGCATAGGACAGAGAAATATAGGCGTGCCACAGAGACATATAGACATGCCAGCATAGGACAGAGACATATAGGCGTGCCAGCATAGGACAGAGACATATAGGCGTGCCAGCATAGGACAGAGACATATAGGCGTGCCACAGAGACATATAGGCGTGCCAGCATAGGACAGAGACATATAGGCGTGCCACAGAGACATATAGACATGCCAGCATAGGACAGAGACATATAGGCTTTCCAGCATAGGACAGAGACATATAGGCGAGCCAGCATAGGACAGAGACATATAGGCGTGCCAGCATAGGACAGAGACATATAGGCGTGCCAGCATAGGACAGAGACACATAGGCGTGCCACAGAGACATATAGGCGTGCCAGCATAGGACAGAGACATATAGGCGTGCTAGCATAGGACAGAGACATATAGACGTGCCAGCATAGGACAGAGACATATAGGCGTGCCAGCATAGGACAGAGACATATAGGCGTGCCACAGAGACATATAGGCGTGCCAGCATAGGACAGAGACATATAGGCGTGCCAGCATAGGACAGAGACATATAGGCGTGCCAGCATAGGACAGAGACATATAGGCGTGCCAGCATAGGACAGAGACATATAGGCGTGCCACAGAGACATATAGGCGTGCCAGCATAGGACAGAGACATATAGGCGTGCCAGCATAGGACAGAGACATATAGGCGTGCCAGCATAGGACAGAGACATATAGGCGTGCTAGCATAGGACAGAGACATATAGGCGTGCCAGCATAGGACTGAGACATATAGGCGTGTCAGCATAGGACATAGACATATAGGCGTGCCAGCATAGGACAGAGACATATAGGCGTGCCAGCATAAGACAGAGACATATAGGCGTGCCACAGAGACATATAGGCGTGCCAGCATAGGACAGAGACATATAGGCGTGCCACAGAGACATATAGACATGCCAGCATAGGACAGAGACATATAGGCGTGCCAGCATAGGACAGAGACATATAGGCGTGCCAGCATAGGACAGAGACATATACGCGTGCCACAGAGACATATAGGCGTGCCAGCATAGGACAGAGACATATAGGCGTGCCACAGAGACATATAGACATGCCAGCATAGGACAGAGACATAAAGGCTTTCCAGCATAGGACAGAGACATATAGGCGTGCCAGCATAGGACAGAGACATATAGGCGTGCCAACATAGGACAGAGACATATAGGCGTGCCAGCATAGGACAGAGACATATAGGCGTGCCAGCATAGGACAGAGACATATAGGCGTGCCAGCATAGGACAGAGACATATAGGCATGCCAGCATAGGACAGAGACATATAGGCGTGCCAGCATAGGACAGAGACATATAGGCGTGCCAGCATAGGACAGAGACATATAGGCGTGCCAGCATAGGACAGAGACATATAGGCGTGCCAGCATAGGACAGAGACATATAGGCGTGCCAGCATAGGACAGAGACATATAGGCGTGCCACGGAGACATATAGGCGTGCCAGCATAGGACAGAGACATATAGGCGTGCCAGCATAGGACAGAAACATATAGGCGTGCCAGCATAGGACTGAGACATATAGGCGTGCCAGCATAGGACATAGACATATAGGCGTGCCACAGAGACATATAGGCGTGCCAGCATAGGACAGAGACATATAGGCGTGCCAGCCAAGGACAGAGACATATAGGCGTGCCAGCATAGGACTGAGACATATAGGCGTGCCAGCATAGGACAGAGACATATAGGCGTGCCACAGAGACATATAGGCGTGCCAGCATAGGACAGAGACATATAGGCGTGCCAGCATAGGACAGAGACATATAGGCGTGCCACAGAGACATATAGGCGTGCCAGCATAGGACAGAGACATATAGGCGTGCCAGCATAGGACAGAGACATATAGGCGTGCCAGCATAGGACAGAGACATATAGGCGTGCCAGCATAGGACAGAGACATATAGGCGTGCCACAGAGACATATAGGCGTGCCAGCATAGGACAGAGACATATAGGCGTGCCAGCATAGGACAGAGACATATAGGCGTGCCACAGAGACATATAGGCGTGCCAGCATAAGACAGAGACATATAGGCGTGCCAGCATAGGACAGAGACATATAGGCGTGCCACAGAGACATATAGGCGTGCCAGCATAGGACAGAGACATATAGGCGTGCCAGCATAGGACAGAGACATATAGGCGTGCCAGCATAGGACTGAGACAAATAGGCGTGCCAGCATAGGACAGAGACATATAGGCGTGCCACAGAGACATATAGGCGTGCCAGCATAGGACAGAGACATATAGGCGTGCCAGCATAGGACAGAGACATATAGGCGTGCCAGCATAGGACAGAGACATATAGGCGTGCCAGCATAGGACAGAGACATATAGGCGTGCCAGCATAGGACAGAGACATATAGACATGCCAGCATATGACAGAGACATATAGGCGTGCCAGCATAGGACAGAGACATATAGGCGTGCCAGCATAGGACAGAGACATATAGGCGTGCCAGCATAGGACAGAGACATATAGGCGTGCCAGCATAGGACAGAGACATATAGGCGTGCCACAGAGACATATAGGCGTGTCAGCATAGGACAGAGACATATAGGCGTGCCACAGAGACATATAGGCGTGCCAGCATAGGACAGAGACATATAGGCGTGCCAGCATAGGACAGAGACATATAGGCGTGCCAGCATAGGACAGAGACATATAGGCGTGCCACAGAGACATATAGGCGTGTCAGCATAGGACAGAGACATATAGGCGTGCCACAGAGACATATAGGCGTGCCAGCATAGGACAGAGACATATAGGCGAGCCAGCATAGGACAGAGACATATAGGCGTGCCAGCATAGGACAGAGACATATAGGCGTGCCAGCATAGGACAGAGACATATAGGCGTGCCACAGAGACATATAGGCGTGCCAGCATAGGACAGAGACATATAGGCGTGCCAGCATAGGACAGAGACATATAGGCGTGCCACAGAGACATATAGACATGCCAGCATAGGACAGAGACATATAGGCGTGCCAGCATAGGACAGAGACATATAGGCGTGCCAGCATAGGACAGAGACATATAGGCGTGCCACAGAGACATATAGGCGTGCCAGCATAGGACAGAGACATATAGGCGTGCCACAGAGACATATAGACATGCCAGCATAGGACAGAGACATATAGGCTTTCCAGCATAGGACAGAGACATATAGGCGTGCCAGCATAGGACAGAGACATATCGGCGTGCCAACATAGGACAGAGACATATAGGCGTGCCAGCATAGGACAGAGACATATAGGCGTGCCAGCATAGGACAGAGACATATAGGCGTGCCAGCATAGGACAGAGACATATAGGCATGCCAGCATAGGACAGAGACATATAGGCGTGCCAACACAGGACAGAGACATATAGGCGTGCCAGCATAGGACAGAGACATATAGGCGTGCCAGCATAGGACAGAGACATATAGGCGTGCCAGCATAGGACAGAGACATATAGGCGTGCCAGCATAGGACAGAGACATATAGGCGTTCCACAGAGACATATAGGCGTGCCAGCATAGGACAGAGACATATAGGCGTGCCAGCATAGGACAGAGACATATAGGCGTGCCAGCATAGGACTGAGACATATAGGCGTGCCAGCATAGGACATAGACATATAGGCGTGCCACAGAGACATATAGGCGTGCCAGCATATGACAGAGACATATAGGCGTGCCAGCATAGGACAGAGACATATAGGCGTGCCAGCATAGGACAGAGACATATAGGCGTGCCAGCATAGGACAGAGACATAGGCGTGCCACAGAGACATATAGGCGTGCCAGCATAGGACAGAGACATATAGGCGTGCCAGCATAGGACAGAGACATATAGGCGTGCCAGCATAGGACAGAGACATATAGGCGTGCCACAGAGACATATAGGCGTGCCAGCATAGGACAGAGACATATAGGCGTGCCAGCATAGGACAGAGACATATAGGCGTGCCAGCATAGGACAGAGACATATAGGCGTGCTAGCATAGGACAGAGACATAGGCGTGCCAGCATAGGACAGAGACATATAGGCGTGCCAGCATAGGACAGAGACAAATAGGCGTGCCAGCATAGGACAGAGACATATAGGCGTGCCACAGAGACATATAGGCGTGCCAGCATAGGACAGAGACATATAGGCGTGCCACAGAGACATATAGACATGCCAGCATAGGACAGAGACATATAGGCGTGCCAGCATAGGACAGAGACATATAGGCGTGCCAGCATAGGACAGAGACATATAGGCGTGCCACAGAGACATATAGGCGTGCCAGCATAGGACAGAGACATATAGGCGTGCCACAGAGACATATAGACATGCCAGCATAGGACAGAGACATATAGGCTTTCCAGCATAGGACAGAGACATATAGGCGAGCCAGCATAGGACAGAGACATATAGGCGTGCCAGCATAGGACAGAGACATATAGGCGTGCCAGCATAGGACAGAGACATATAGGCGTGCCACAGAGACATATAGGCGTGCCAGCATAGGACAGAGACATATAGGCGTGCTAGCATAGGACAGAGACATATAGGCGTGCCAGCATAGGACAGAGACATATAGGCGTGCCAGCATAGGACAGAGACATATAGGCGTGCCACAGAGACATATAGGCGTGCCAGCATAGGACAGAGACATATAGGCGTGCCAGCATAGGACAGAGACATATAGGCGTGCCAGCATAAGACAGAGACATATAGGCGTGCCAGCATAGGACAGAGACATATAGGCGTGCCACAGAGACATATAGGCGTGCCAGCATAGGACAGAGACATATAGGCGTGCCAGCATAGGACAGAGACATATAGGCGTGCCAGCATAGGACAGAGACATATAGGCGTGCTAGCATAGGACAGAGACATATAGGCGTGCCAGCATAGGACTGAGACATATAGGCGTGTCAGCATAGGACAGAGACATATAGGCGTGCCAGCATAGGACAGAGACATATAGGCGTGCCAGCATAAGACAGAGACATATAGGCGTGCCACAGAGACAAATAGGCCTGCCAGCATAGGACAGAGACATATAGGCGTGCCACAGAGACATATAGACATGCCAGCATAGGACAGAGACATATAGGCGTGCCAGCATAGGACAGAGACATATAGGCGTGCCAGCATAGGACAGAGACATATACGCGTGCCACAGAGACATATAGGCGTGCCAGCATAGGACAGAGACATATAGGCGTGCCACAGAGACATATAGACATGCCAGCATAGGACAGAGACATAAAGGCTTTCCAGCATAGGACAGAGACATATAGGCGTGCCAGCATAGGACAGAGACATATAGGCGTGCCAACATAGGACAGAGACATATAGGCGTGCCAGCATAGGACAGAGACATATAGGCGTGCCAGCATAGGACAGAGACATATAGGCGTGCCAGCATAGGACAGAGACATATAGGCATGCCAGCATAGGACAGAGACATATAGGCGTGCCAGCATAGGACAGAGACATATAGGCGTGCCAGCATAGGACAGAGACATATAGGCGTGCCAGCATAGGACAGAGACATATAGGCGTGCCAGCATAGGACAGAGACATATAGGCGTGCCAGCATAGGACAGAGACATATAGGCGTGCCACAGAGACATATAGGCGTGCCAGCATAGGACAGAGACATATAGGCGTGCCAGCATAGGACAGAGACATATAGGCGTGCCAGCATAGGACTGAGACATATAGGCGTGCCAGCATAGGACATAGACATATAGGCGTGCCACAGAGACATATAGGCGTGCCAGCATAGGACAGAGACATATAGGCGTGCCAGCATAGGACAGAGACATATAGGCGTGCCAGCATAGGACAGTGACATATAGGCGTGCCAGCATAGGACAGAGACATAGGCGTGCCACAGAGACATATAGGCGTGCCAGCATAGGACAGAGACATATAGGCGTGCCAGCATAGGACAGAGACATATAGGCGTGCCAGCATAGGACAGAGACATATAGGCGTGCCACAGAGACATATAGGCGTGCCAGCATAGGACAGAGACATATAGGCGTGCCAGCATAGGACAGAGACATATAGGCGTGCCAGCATAGGACAGAGACATATAGGCGTGCCAGCATAGGACAGAGACATATAGGCGTGCCAGGATAGGACAGAGACATATAGGCGTGCCAGCATAGGACAGAGACATATAGGCGTGCCAGCATAGGACAGAGACATATAGGCGTGCCACAGAGACATATAGGCGTGCCAGCATAGGACAGAGACATATAGGCGTGCCAGCATAGGACAGAGACATATAGGCGTGCCAGCATAGGACAGAGACATATAGGCGTGCCAGCATAGGACAGAGACATATAGGCGTGCCAGCATAGGACAGAGACATATAGGCGTGCCAGCATAGGACAGAGACATATAGGCGTGCCACAGAGACATATAGGCGTGCCAGCATAGGACAGAGACATATAGGCATGCCAGCATAGGACAGAGACATATAGGCGTGCCAGCATAGGACAGAGACATATAGGCGTGCCAGCATAGGACAGAGACATATAGGCGTGCCAGCATAGGACAGAGACATATAGGCGTGCCAGCATAGGACAGAGACATATAGGCGTGCCAGCATAGGACAGAGACATATAGGCGTGCCAGCATAGGACAGAGACATATAGGCGTGCCAGCATAGGACAGAGACATATAGGCGTGCCACAGAGACATATAGGCGTGCCAGCATAGGACAGAGACATATAGGCGTGCCAGCATAGGACTGAGACATATAGGCGTGCCAGCATAGGACAGAGACATATAGGCGTGCCAGCATAGGACAGAGACATATAGGCGTGCCAGCATAGGACAGAGACATATAGGCGTGCCACAGAGACATATAGGCGTGCCAGCATAGGACAGAGACATATAGGCGTGCCAGCATAGGACAGAGACATATAGGCGTGCCAGCATAGGACAGAGACATATAGGCGTGCCACAGAGACATATAGGCGTGCCAGCATAGGACAGAGACATATAGGCGTGCCAGCATAGGACAGAGACATATAGGCGTGCCAGCATAGGACAGAGACATATAGGCGTGCCAGCATAGGACAGAGACATATAGGCGTGCCAGCATAGGACAGAGACATATAGGCGTGCCAGCATAGGACAGAGACATATAGGCGTGCCAGCATAGGACAGAGACATATAGGCGTGCCAGCATAGGACAGAGACATATAGGCGTGCCAGCATAGGACAGAGACATATAGGCGTGCCAGCATAGGACAGAGACATATAGGCGTGCCAGCATAGGACAGAGACATATAGGCGTGCCAGCATAGGACAGAGACATATAGGCGTGCCAGCATAGGACAGAGACATATAGGCGTGCCACAGAGACATATAGGCGTGTCAGCATAGGACAGAGACATATAGGCGTGCCACAGAGACATATAGGCGTGCCAGCATAGGACAGAGACATATAGGCGTGCCAGCATAGGACAGAGACATATAGGCGTGCCAGCATAGGACAGAGACATATAGGCGTGCCACAGAGACATATAGGCGTGTCAGCATAGGACAGAGACATATAGGCGTGCCACAGAGACATATAGGCGTGCCAGCATAGGACAGAGACATATAGGCGTGCCAGCATAGGACAGAGACATATAGGCGTGCCAGCATAGGACAGAGACATATAGGCGTGCCACAGAGACATATAGGCGTGCCAGCATAGGACAGAGACATATAGGCGTGCCAGCATAGCACAGACACATATAGGCGTGCCAGCATAGGACTGAGACATATAGGCGTGCCAGCATAGGACAGAGACATATAGGCGTGCCAGCATAGGACAGAGACATATAGGCGTGCCAGCATAGGACAGAGACATATAGGCGTGCCAGCATAGGACAGCGACATATAGGCGTACCAGCATAGGACAGAGACATATAGGCGTGCCAGCATAGGACAGAGACATATAGGCGTGCCAGCATAGGACAGAGACATATAGGCGTGCCAGCATAGGACAGAGACATATAGGCGTGCCAGCATAGGACAGAGACATATAGGCGTGCCAGCATAGGACAGAGACATATAGGCGTGCCAGCATAGGACAGAGACATATAGGCGTGCCAGCATAGGACAGAGACATATAGGCGTGCCAGCATAGGACAGAGACATATAGGCGTGCCAGCATAGGACAGAGACATATAGGCGTGCCAGCATAGGACAGAGACATATAGGCGTGCCAGCATAGGACAGAGACATATAGGCGTGCCAGCATAGGACAGAGACATATAGGCGTGCCAGCATAGGACAGAGACATATAGGCGTGCCAGCATAGGACAGAGACATATAGGCGTGCCAGCATAGGACAGAGACATATAGGCGTGCCACAGAGACATATAGGCGTGCCAGCATAGGACAGAGACATATAGGCGTGCCAGCATAGGACAGAGACATATAGGCGTGCCAGCATAGGACAGAGACATATAGGCGTGCCACAGAGACATATAGGCGTGTCAGCATAGGACTGAGACATATAGGCGTGCCAGCATAGGACAGAGACATATAGGCGTGCCAGCATAGGACAGAGACATATAGGCGTGCCAGCATAGGACTGAGACATATAGGCGTGCCAGCATAGGACAGAGACATATAGGCGTGCCAGCATAGGACAGAGACATATAGGCGTGCCAGCATAGGACAGAGACATATAGGCGTGCCAGCATAGGACAGAGACATATAGGCGTGCCAGGATAGGACAGAGACATATAGGCGTGCCACAGAGACATATAGGCGTGTCAGCATAGGACTGAGACATATAGGCGTGCCAGCATAGGACAGAGACATATAGGCGTGCCAGCATAGGACAGAGACATATAGGCGTGCCAGCATAGGACAGAGACATATAGGCGTGCCAGCATAGGACAGAGACATATAGGCGTACCAGCATAGGACAGAGACATATAGGCGTGCCAGCATAGGACAGAGACATATAGGCGTGCCGGCATAGGACAGAGACATATAGGCGTGCCAGCATAGGACAGAGACATATAGGCGTGCCAGCATAGGACAGAGACATATAGGCGTGCCAGCATAGGACAGAGACATATAGGCGTGCCAGCATAGGACAGAGACATATAGGCGTGCCAGCATAGGACAGAGACATATAGGCGTGCCACAGAGACATATAGGCGTGCCAGCATAGGACAGAGACATATAGGCGTGCCAGCATAGGACAGAGACATATAGGCGTGCCAGCATAGGACAGAGACATAGGCGTGCCACAGAGACATATAGGCGTGCCACAGAGACATATAGGCGTGCCAGCATAGGACAGAGACATATAGGCGTGCCACAGAGACATATAGGCGTGCCAGCATAGGACAGAGACATATAGGCGTGCCAGCATAGGACAGAGACATATAGGCGTGCCAGCATAGGACACAGACATATAGGCGTGCCAGCATAGGACAGAGACATATAGGCGTGCCAGCATAGGACAGAGACATATAGGCGTGCCAGCATAGGACAGAGACATATAGGCGTGCCACAGAGACATATAGGCGTGCCAGCATAGGACAGAGACATATAGGCGTGCCAGCATAGGACAGAGACATATAGGCGTGCCAGCATAGGACAGAGACATAGGCGTGCCACAGAGACATATAGGCGTGCCACAGAGACATATAGGCGTGCCAGCATAGTACAGAGACATATAGGCGTGCCACAGAGACATAAAGACGTGCCAGCATAGGACAGAGACATATAGGCGTGCCAGCATAGGACAGAGACATATAGGCGTGCCACAGAGACATATAGGCGTGCCACAGAGACATATATGCGTGCCAGCATAGGACAGAGACATATAGGCGTGCCACAGAGACATATAGGCGTGCCACAGAGACATATAGGCGTGCCAGCATAGGACAGAGACATATAGGCGTGCCATAGAGACATATAGGCGTGCCAGCATAGGACAGAGACATATAGGCGTGCCAGCATAGGACAGAGACATATAGGCGTGCCAGCATAGGACAGAGACATATAGGCGTGCCACAGAGACATATAGGCGTGCCACAGAGACATATAGGCGTGCCACAGAGACATATAGGCGTGCCAGCATAGGACAGAGACATATAGGCGTGCCACAGAGACATATAGGCGTGCCACAGAGACATATAGGCGTGCCAGCATAGGACAGAGACATATAGGCGTGCCAGCATAGGACAGAGACATATAGGCGTGACAGCATAGGACAGAGACATATAGGCGTGCCACAGAGACATATAGGCGTGCCAGCATAGGACAGAGACATATAGGCGTGCCAGCATAGGACGGAGACATATAGGCGTGCCAGCATAGGACAGAGACATATAGGCGTGCCAGCATAGGACAGAGACATATAGGCGTGCCATCATAGGACAGAGACATATAGGCGTGCCAGCATAGGACAGAGACATATAGGCGTGCCACAGAGACATATAGGCGTGCCAGCATAGGACAGAGACATATAGGCGTGCCACAGAGACATATAGGCGTGCCAGCATAGGACAGAGACTCACTCAAATTTTGCCTGCACCAGTTGCACTGCACGATACAAGAGATGAATCTCACCGATGACCACGCTACCGTGATCACTGCTGACCTTAAATTGTTTATATGATGTGGACAGTTGTATGATTCAACACCAAGACAAGGAACATCTTGTCTTACCATCTGAGATCAAGTGTGTGATAGAGCCAACTGAGGATTAACATATTACAGAATTCATTCTAGAACTAAGTCATCTTGGTCATTGTCATACAAAACAGGCAATCAGTTGTATTGAAATAAACACAAAAGTACATAAAGACTGAAAATGCATAATAGATTGCTGAGGGAATTACTTTAGGAAGCAAATACATAATGAAATATGTGAGTAGGGACAATGGAAACAAACTATAAAGAAATGTTTGGAAAGGTGTAACAGCGTCACTTCTGACATCAAATGTAACCAGCTTCTGTTTTATCCTTGTAAGCGTCTTACACGTGAACGACAAGATTGTACCAGACAGTACGATGATACACTCTATTGACACTCTACACTCTATTGACACTCTACACTCTATTGACACTCTACACTCTATTGACACTCTACACTCTATTGACACTCTACACTCTATTGACACTCTACACTCTACTCTACTATAATAGTAATTATAGCCTACAAACTCTTCGTTCCAGCAAATGAATTCCTTTATTATACGTAAACATTAAGCAGTTCATGAGACAGTAATCCACAACATCACGTAAGAATTGCTATGATCATATCAAATGTTATTCTCTTCAATCTATCAAACACATCGACAATAATATGCTTTACACACTGGTTAGACACCGACTCCCCGCTACGCTTAATGATTTTCACCCTTGACCGTCGCAAAACACTTGAATTATTGTGTCAGCTGCTAGCGCTGTGTTACGTTTTGTTGTTTTGTTTTAATGAGTACAAATCATTATTATCATAGTAGTTGTGTATATAGTGTGACAGAAGGTACTATAGGAAGAAATTATATAAAGGAATGTATATAAAAACTAAAAAACATTTAAAGTTTTGGTTGACCCCTAGAAAAAAACACTTCGTCTAATTATTTGTTCATTAACTCTTGTTAAAACGTTTTTAAAACGTTTTGTTAAACATCTATTCAAATTCATGTCTTTTCAATCACGTGTAGGCTTATTAACAAAAGTTTCTGAACAACTGGGATCAATGGAATCTTTGATAATAAACTTGTTAAGACAATTTGCTCATTTCATTTATTGAAAAAGTAATTTATCCGACTGGTTTAAGTTTAATTTCACTTGCTAGGTCAAAGTTTTGGTTGTCTTGAAAATGGCTGTTTTACTTGCAACCTGAACGTATTTTTTAGCCTCCAAAAGTGTAGGTTTTTTACCAACTATCTCACAGTGTTGATAACCTTGAAAAGGACCGATGTTTTACCCACTGCGTCACAGTGATAGCAAGAACAAGGGCGGCAGTTTTTACTTCCTAGGTCATTGTTTTGGTGGCCAAGAGAGTATCAGGAGCGACTTACATGGAGACTTCAAGCAATGATGCGACTGCAGCTGAGTTGTCACTTACATGGAGACTTCAAGCAATGATGCGACTGCATCTAATTGAGTTGTCACTTACATGGAGACTTCAAGCAATGATACGACTGCAGCTGAGTTGTCACTTACATGGAGACTTCAAGCAATGATGCGACTGCATCTAACTGAGTTGTCACTTACATGGAGACTTCAAGCAATGATGCGACTGCAGCTGAGTTGTCACTTACATGGAGACTTACATGGAGACTTCAAGCAATGATGCGACTGCAGCTGAGTTGTCACTTACATGGAGACTTCAAGCAATGATGCGACTGCAGCTGAGTTGTCACTTACATGGAGACTTCAAGCAATGATGCGACTGCAGCTGAGTTGTCACTTACATGGAGACTTCAAGCAATGATGCGACTGCAGCTGAGTTGTCACTTACATGGAGACTTCAAGCAATGATGCGACTGCAGCTGAGTTGTCACTTACATGGAGACTTCAAGCAATGATGCGACTGCAGCTGAGTTGTCACTTACATGGAGACTTCAAGCAATGATGCGACTGCAGCTGAGTTGTCACTTACATGGAGACTTCAAGCAATGATGCGACTGCAGCTGAGTTGTCACTTATATGGAGACTTCAAGCAATGATGCGACTGCAGCTGAGTTGTCACTTACATGGAGACTTCAAGCAATGATGCGACTGCAGCTGAGTTGTCACTTACATGGAGACTTCAAGCAATGATGCGACTGCAGCTGAGTTGTCACTTATATGGAGACTTCAAGCAATGATGCGACTGCAGCTGAGTTGTCACTTACATGGAGACTTCAAGCAATGATGCGACTGCAGCTGAGTTGTCACTTACATGGAGACTTCAAGCAATGATGCGACTGCAGCTGAGTTGTCTGAGTACCCAACACTTTATAAGGCGTGCTAAACATTCGAATTTAAAGTAAAATAGGGCAATGGGTAAATGGCGACACGAGTTGAATGGTGAGGACTGGTAGAAGCAGTAGTAGAAGAAGCCGCGTTCTATGTGTGTTAACTAGATCTGTAAACTACCAAATAGTGAGATAAAGTTATTAAGTTAGGCTAAACTTTGTAAGCAATGAAAGTTTTAAAAAAATTAAAAGTTGAAGAGCCAACGGTCACCAGCCATATACAAAATCCTAGAATAATTGTTTTAAAAAAGTCTTTGTTTTAGTTTTTATGTAATTTATTTGTTAGTATAAAATTTTTTGTTAAAAACTTTTTAGAAAATTATATTCCTATTTTCCTTTTTTTTAACCAACAATTAGGCTTACAAGAGGCTTAAATAAATCAATATTAATGAGAATCATTTACCTGGTGTATTGCTAGTAGTTTGTCTATATTTGTTTCAATTTTGGTTGCAAAAGCCTTAGGTCTCCACGACTCACTATTTGCAGCTTGTTTTTCTTTTTTGACAACCAAATGGAATTAGCATAAAATCCACTTTCCACAAAAGAGGATGATAAGAATGCAATAAGAATAAGAATGCAATACAAAATTGTTGCCAAAACTCACAGACCAAGAGAAGCTGATTGATTTTCTCCCAAAGAATCGCATTTGCTTTTCAAAAACTCGAGCACCGAATCCAAGTTTCCCACATTATGTTTAAACAGTCATCGTTTGCTAACCAACGCACCTCTGGGTGCAGTAGCCATCACTTGTAGTCCTTGTCAATGAACAATATTTATTTTGCCACAAAGTTATCACACTGTTATCAACGGGATATGCGCCATATAAGCATCATCATTATTATTATTATTAAGTACATAAGAACAATAAAGGCATAGGCAAAGACATTACAAGAAAATTATAAAATCTGCTATTCTCAACTGCTTGCAATTCGCTCATTTACTTTCAGCTTTTGGTTCAACTCACACCTGTGAACAGATTTTATCGCACATCAAAGCTGTTTTAAGCATACAAAAAGTGTATCTACACTTGACCACTCATTAATGGATACAGAGTAATTAGATTTAAACGAGTTTTTATGCTCATCTTCTTTAATTAAACATAAATATAATTAATTCTAAAATTTATTTAGAAATATAAGAGACTTTTTAATAGTATTATATTATGTAATTTCTGTAATTATTAATGTTTAAAATATAAACTCCTTAAATGGACATAACAATTAATGCAGGAAATATTTATTTACAACTGTTCAACGTAAATTATTTTGATCCACAAATAATTAAATTTTGTTATGAATACCATAATGTTGAATGTATATAAAGAAATATTAATAATCAGTAATATTTGTTACATTACAAAACAGAACTTGTTCGGCATCACTATTGAATCAAATATGGAAACATTTGTTAATTAAAGGGAGATAATTAACCCGTTTCATTTGAGCTAATATTTCTAATTTTTTTTTTCTTTTATAAAAAAAAATAGCTTACACTTAAATTTATAGCTTCAAAATGATCAAACTGTAAAAAGTATTTTAAAATTGTTTAAATGTTATATGGCTGAAGAATTTATATGTATGTTTTCAAGCATTATAATAACTACCTAGTTTGTATGATTGCTATGTATGTATACCGCATAACGATAGTCTGAAGAGATAATAGACTAGTGTTCAAAAATTTCAAACGCATTAAAGGAAATCTCAGTAAAACTGACATCAAAATAATTATATTAGCAGATGTTAAGGCGACAGTCCGGAGAACCAACCATAGAACCAGACGCCCGCATACCATATTTGCCAAATGCTGACCACTATTTCATCGAAAAGTCATTGCGATTCCTATTTCTTATAAGTTTAATACTATGTATGCCTACTGGTGGGAATATTAGATATTTAGCAGCACTTGCGTTTACATATTTCATCCAAAAACCAATCGATTCAAATAGCTGAGGTGTTAAAATTATACCAGGTACGTTTGTACCGTTCACTTGCCCTTCACCGCCCCCTATCGCCCCCGGGAATGACAGCGCCCCCCTAAAGCCTCTCACCACCCCCCCCCCCCTGAGGGGCGATGACGCCCCCCCCCCCCCCGTTGAGAACCCATGGCCTAGCATTTTGATAAGGAATTTTAAGTTTTAAATTAAGTTGTTGGTTTTTCTGGTTGACTGCGTATATATATTGTTACGAATATCGGTCATAGAGGAATGACGTAGTAAGGCATTGACCTCTTGACAAGTGCGTATCAGAGTCCAAGGCGACCAAGGTTTGACCTTTGTGCCCTGAGGGCAGTTTAAATAAAATAATTCGTCCAACCCCGTGGAAATTGGAGGATAATTCTGGATTTTATAGAGAAAGAGGTTAAAATGCGTATTAAGACCCTGTAGAATCTTCGATGATAGTTTTCTTTGTAAAGTCCCCACCTCCTTAAAGTTAGTTCAGTTGGAAAGTTTGTAGAGTGAAGTCGCTATATTAATACTTGTACATTATATGCCATTTATTTTGAAATACTAATGTTACCATCAGTTGATGCGTTTATTGATCGTTTATATTGAGTCTACAATTTAAATAAAATTGTTTATTCAACAACTGGAGTTGTTTGATCTATCATTGTTGAGAAAGGTGTTGAAGATAATTATCACGAATATAACTACATTACTGCATAGACCTGTCAGTCAAGGAACCCCTAGCTTGGGCTACAGATTAGCAGAATCTAGAGACTTCTAATAAAGATACAACTATATACATTGAATCCGATTTAACGAGTCGTAATAATAGTCATCATAGAGACGTCCATAACAATTTGGGGGCTTGCGTCCGATATAGTTGTATAGTGAAGCATATATTCAAGTTGTGTTGTGTTGTGTGTTGGAGCAGTGACCTACTGAGCAAGTCTAATAACGCTGAAGTATTCTTCCGATTGGAAAAACGTAAGTTGGAAAAATTTACCACTTTAAAAATCTCTTAACTAAAAAATGGAATTTATTGAAAATCCAGAAGAAGAGGTTCTGAAAACTTTATCAATAAAGAAGTTAAAAGAGATCGCTGAGATCTTGAAGATAGAAGTTACTGAGACTACACCATCCAGAATTGTGTTGACACAGCAGATAAAAGATGTGTTGATTGCGAGTGGAAAGTTGAAAGTAGAATCAAGCGCGGAGGGATATCAAGTTGAAGGTCAGACGTCGAAATCTTCAATGTCCGAACAGTTGCGATTTCAACTAGAAATGAAACGGATGGAAATAGAAGAAAAACGTCTTGATCGCGAGATGGAAGAAAAACGTCTTGATCGTGAGATGGAACAGAAACGTCTAGAAATAGAAAGTCAGGAAAGAATAGAACTAGCGAAGATAGGAGCTACTAAAAAAGAATCTCATAATGATGTAGAGATGGCCAGATGGAAAAAGCTAGTCCCTACCTACATTGATAAAGAAAGTGAAATAGCTAATTTCTTCCAAACCTTTGAGATTTCTTGCAGAGATTTTAAGTTCCCAGAAGATAAATGGGGAATATTAGTCAGAACAGCTTTTACTCAGGGAAGGGCAAGAGATTGTGTTCTATTGTTAAAAGAGGAGCATTTAAATGATTATGAAATCATAAAAGATTCTGTACTGAAAGCGTACAACCAAATACCGGAAAGTTATTGGAAAAGGTTCCGTCAGTACACAATGTCCCCTTACCAAACACACTTAGACTTCCTTCGAGCAGAAGAAAAGTTAATGGATCAGTGGATAAAATCCAGAAATATCTCCACCTTAAAAGAAATGAAAGATATCATTCTTTTAGAAGATTTTATTAACAAAGTGAGGCCGGATGTAAGAATGTATTTATCCGAGCGTGACATCACTGACCCACATAAGGCTGCTGATTTAGCGGAGCAATACACATTGTGTCATAGAACCGCTGGTGAAAAGAATTTTAATAGGGCACAACGGCCAGCAGAAAACACACCACAAAAACATCGTGAAAAAGAGCATTTTGTGAAACAAAATGATGGTAATAAGAAACCTGTCAACAAAAATGTCCAATGTACTTTTTGTAAGAGAGTAGGACATAGCATTGAAGACTGTTGGAGTATAAGAAGCGACAAAAGACCTAACAAAGTGGTCATGTGTGCAAGCCATAAACCAATACAGAATGTACAAGGAAGCGAAAATACAAACGAACTGAATTCGAAGAAAGATTCTTCTAAACCAGAAACACTGAGGGTGGATTTGCCTGAGAGCAAAAGTCAGAAGGTAGAGAAATCTACAACTGAAGACAATGAGGATAAATATCCTGATTATAAATACAAAATGGCTACTATTGGATTGGTTGTCCAAGTCCACAGAGACGAAAAAGTAGACCAAAGTATTTTTGACTCGAACAAGAGTCTGAAGTCATCGAAAGATGAAACAACACCCGTAAGTCATGGTCAAGGGAAGAATAAAATTGACACAGAGACCCTGTGCAGTTTTCAACCGTTCATTAGTGAGGTTGTGTGGCCTTACAAAAGGAAGGACCACTAAAGTCCGTAAAACTATTACGAGACACAGGAGCATCATTAACCCTGCTGCTTAAAGATGTATTACCATTAAATGATAATACATTGACAGGACAGACTGTCCTATTGAGAGGTTTTGAATGGAAAGAAGAAATACCTCTACATAGGATATACCTCTCATCTGGCTTGGTGACAGGATATGTGACAGTTGGAGTAATATCAAAACTTCCTGTTGAGGGCATATCTGTTATCCTAGCAAATGATTTGGCGAAAGGGAGGGTGAGACCTGAACTGATTGTGAAGGAAAATCCAGACCCTAGTCCTATTGTGGAGACAGGAAAAGAAAAAGAACTTTATCCTGTAGGTGATGTCATAAATGGTATGACACCACAGAAAAAGAAAGAAGAAACTATCTCACAAGAAAAGAAAAAGAAAGAAGAAATTCTCCCACGAGAGAAGAAAGAGGAAGAAGAAGTGGAACTTGATACTACTTTTTTTATCCATGATTCATGATTGTCCGAAAGGAAATGAACAATCAAAGAAGTCATCACAAAATGAAATGATTGCTGAGCAGAAAGTAGATCCAGAGTTGCTACAGCTACATGAGAAAGCTGTCGACGAGGAAGAAACTCCTACTAATGATGTCTATGAACATATAGACCACAGCATGCTCGAACAACAATGCAAACCTGCAGTTGCCGGTACAGATGAAGATTTGAGGAGCATCACTGAAGAAACGAGTGCGGAGAGCTGGACCGAAACTATCAAAAGCTATGGGTTACCACAATCCATACCGACAGATCGAAGGACCAACTTCGCCCCGGAACTCTTCAATCCAGTCCTAAAGAACTTATGCCTGGAGCAGGAGATGTCAACTGAATCCTATCCGGAAAGTCGAGGAGCCTATGGACCAATCTTTGGACCTACTGTCCGAGGACCACTCAAACTACTTCAAGAAGCATGGCAGACCGAATTGGATCTCCTTGGGCTGAGCAAGTACCTAGATAAGTACATAAATTTTTTGTCTGACATAACTGTTTTTGTTAGAAAAAAACTGTACACTGCTCACATGCAGATGCCATTGTTGTGTGATGAAAGCAAGGCAAAAATATTATATCATTTGAAAATGATAAAGCCTTACCTTCTGAAAACAATTAGAATAAGCTTGATGTTGTTAACATTGTTACTCTTATTTGTAAAATTCATGCCTGGAGTACAGGATGAATTAAATGACAAATTCACTGATAGTTAGTTACCAAACTTACTATTTTAAAACTAAATCCCTTACTTGTGATGAAAAAGGAATGAGTAAAAGTATTGTTAGAGCAGATATCATTATATAGTGATATTTCTAAACAAACTTGTTAGGTTGAGCATTTAAAATAATTGCTATAAGAGAAAAAGATCAGTTTTATCCGCAGAATTGGTTTCTAAATCAGAGGACATTATAAATGTGGACTGATTATAAGATATGTTTGAGAATCTCTGGAAATGATAATTGAAACATTTGGCAGAGAGGATAATTTGATTGAAAAAGATGTAAATGGTTTTGAGAACAGAGAATTTTTCTATCACTAAAGTATTGAGAAATGTTTTTTATTGTACTATGGAAATTAATTTTATCATGTACTGTTGTTGAAATAATTGCACTGAGTCAAGATGCAAATTTCTTCTATGTGAATTTATTCATATGTAATATTATCATTGAATGTATGATAATGTAGGGTAAAAATAGTTGCAGCAAGGCAGAACTATGACTAACAAGATTCCAAGAAATGTATGTTGTGCATGTGGTGTTGTACGGGCTCATGCTAGAGTTTCGCCACCAAAGCAGGGGCGCATGTTTTAAGGCCGTAGTCCTATAGGATACGACGTGCCGCTTGACATTGGGTCACCTTGACTATGCCTTTATTGTGCCTATGTACTATGTGGCAAATAAATATTGTGCAGAGTTCATTGACGTATAAATCAGGTGTTGTTAGTGGGCATCCCACACCGTCGATGCATACTCCAGGATGGGTCAAGCTAAACTCTGATAGCAATCGGTCTGGATCCTGGTGGAGCATCCCTTAAGGTTCCTATGGACGAATGCGCAGACTATGTTAGCTTTGGCAATAATAGATTGGACATTGGACATTGATATCCATCCGTGATCATGCTGAATAATATTTATTGTATTTATCTTACAAATTGAGATAATATAACTTAGTTCATGATTAAAGAAAAGCTTTATCGCTCTGACATTCGTTGAGGAAAAGTAAAGGACACAGAGTGTCCCAAGGGCAGACAACCACATATCAGAGCACATCCAGACCCGCGTTGGGCGTACAGGAAACTGTGTACTCTACAGGTCACACTATCTCAACATAAGGGGTCTAAAATTATTACGTTTGTATAGCTACCATAATGTAGACTAAAGCCACTTTCAACTTGTGTGCAGTGGGGATACGATAACAACAAAATGTCAGGGATGGGCAACCTCTGGAACGCGAGTCATAATGCTTAGGCTCTGGTAGGCCTACGCAGAAACATGTGGTGTAATTATTAATCTAACGACTTTCGATTTTGATATTTCCCAAGCTTAAAATTTTCACACAAATGATCCCATGAAATAGGACAGAACAGAATATCAAAACCTTTAAAAGCTTATTGTAAACATTTTCGAGTTAACTGTCAACATGATTTAGACAATTCAGAGTAGAAAAAAAGCAAATTGTATGAGGTCTTCAGACAGTATACAAATCTGGGAACTAAAGGAACAAATGATTGCATGGGTTGACTATGTTGACACAGATGATTGAATATAAAAGTAGCTCAATTTGGAATCACAAATTCATTGACCTTAAAGTTAAATTGGAAAACATTGAAAAAGGGAGGTTAGAGATGGGGCGGATTCCTATTATATATAGAGATATATAGAGGGGGGTAGTAGAGAAAAGTACTAAGAAAATATAGGCTTATATTGATGACAAATAATTATTTACTGTTTAAAATACCAAAATACATTTGCAACAGCATTTATCTTTATGTTTTCATATACAATTGCTTGTAAATCGTTTTTCTCATTGATGAACTTTATAAAGTTTCATCTATCCTTAAGGAGGAAACTAGTAGTTAAAAACAAAATTTAAATACATCATTGTGTCACATGAAATCATTATTTTAGTGATTTAAGGCAATGAGTAAGAGCGGGGCTGACAAAATATGGTTTTCCTGGTTTGTTCAGTAAACCCATTCCATGCCCGGATGCCACTCGGGAAGAAAGAGTAGGCATTGGTTCTCGCAAAAGGAAAGTGTTTTTGAATAGACTATGGTTTTTGTAATTATGTTTATCTGATCATTGCAACAGGTTGTTATTGTGCTGTATTTCTAAATTATAGTTTAATGCCTTATTTATTATTTCTTCTTTAGGCCTACTCATTGACTTTCTGTCCTCTAGAGCAGGGGTTGGCAACCTTTTGCTAATAGTGTGCCATACTAGGATTTCTAAATCATTCAGCTTGCCAATAGCCTGAAAGTAGACCCGCACTTCTATATTTTTATAAGACAATTTATTTAGCGCAGTAGCATAAACAAGGCCAAAAGCAAAGGTACTTTATTGAGAAAATCGTTAAGCGTTTTATATTTAACTAAAGAAATTTACAAGATTGTGATTATCATCTTTCGTTGTTTTAGTTATTTTTCACTTATTACAAATAAAAAAATTTCGTTAACCCATATCTTGCTGGCGTCCATATTTAAGGACACTTCGTAAAATGCCATTTAAGACATAAAATTAAGTTAATAGTTTGCAATTTTTTCATTGAATATTAAGAACATATATTGATATATCTAATTATTATCTTTTTTTGTCTGCGTTTAGTTTTTTTTTGCGCTAGAAACAAATTTATTTAGTGAGTTTGATAAAATTGAGGAAAAAAAGTAAAGTCTGAAAAAGTGAAACTTTTTTTTAATGAAAATGATAAAAATTGACTTGAGCTTTAACATAACTTTGTTAATTAATGTTCCTAGAAGGCATAAACATAGATATTTAGTTTAAAACGATAATAATAATTACACAGAGGAGTTAAAACAAACTGTACGTTTTTAAGGACGCCAGCAACAAATGATACCGTGACATGAAATTTAGTTTTTTATAGTTCTCTTTGCTAAATCATAGAAAAACGTAATTTTTGTTTACTTGTTATTGAATATATTATGGAGTCTTTTACATTCAAAGCAAGTTAAGTAGGAATGATATACTGTTTGTCCATATTAACTTGTTTTAAAACCACATTGTAGCCTACATGTATATACATAAATATACATTATTAGACTAATTTTAGTACATATTTCAATTTTATTCCAAACATCTGTCACAAACTTTACTCAATTAGACATGCTATTACTTAAATAAAAGATGATAATTATATAATGCACTGAATATATTTATTCAGCCGCCATGCAAAATGATGTTATTGGTTTTTCTGGTTGGTTCAGTTAACCCATTCTGTGCCCGGATGCCACTCGAATGCCAATGTTTTATTACGCTATTTTCTTATCTTATTGTTTTGAAAAGCTATAAATTAAACATTCTAACTTAAAATTATAAAAATTAACTAACCCATAAAAACAAAGTTTTATTATACTCCCTTTATTTGTAAACTAAGTTTATATTAAATTTATATTTGGATAGATTAAAATAAATATAAGTGATATCATACCTTATGAATTTCCACACTAAAATTTTGCGCATCCTTTTTTTTTCCAGCTTTGGCCCGCAAAAACCATAAAAAGATAACTCGCTTTGTTTCGGCTATATTGTGTCGTTTTCATTCTATTTATTTCGTAAAAGCGAACATATCCAAAAAGTTTACTTACTTCCGTCTCTTCCGGGAGAGGCAGCCATGTTGGACGTGGAATATATTCCTCGATTCGCAAATTGGTCGAATGAATTCGTGACTATTTCAAACGCTATGATGCTGATAGAATGTATTGTTAGTCTGGACAAGTCTGTTGTCCAAGTATCATCTCGATTGGACTACCCGAAGTGGTCGAAAAATCGATGCAAAGTTTTGCTATCAAGCAGACAGACAGACAGACAGACAGACGGTACGAGTTAATAGAATGGGAGTAAAAATATGTAATTATCCTTGAGATAAGAGGGCCTGTTTCTCTTGCAAACATGTAATGTCACGGTATCATTTCTTGCTGGCGTCCTTATTAATTTAAGGACATTTTTTAAAATCTCAATATTTCAATAAAAAATAAAAAATAAAAAAATAAAAAAAACTATCATTTGTTTATTACATCATGGCTTTGTATTACATATTTATGTAAAAATCACGAAAAAATAAAACCTCAACAAGATATGGGTTAATAAACTTTCACACTAATTGTTAATTTCTAAAATTATTAACGTTGTCAATTTAAAATTTCTAGCAACTGCTAAAAATTCCTTTATTTTGATCTCTTTTTATTTATTTTCAAATATGTTTATTCAAGATTTTACATGTACAATCTCATATATTTTACATGAACAATCTCATATATTTTACATGTACAATCTCATATATTTTACATGTACAATCTCATATATTTTACATGTACAATCTCATATATTTTACATGTGCAATCTCATATATTTTACATGTACAATCTCATATATTTTACATGTACAATCTCATATATTTTACATGTACAATCTCATATATTTTACATGTACAATCTCATATATTTTACATGAACAATCTCATATATTTTACATGAACAATCTCATATATTTTACATGTACAATCTCAAATATTTTACATGTACAATCTCATATATTTTACATGTACAATCTCATATATTTTACATGTACAATCTCATATATTTTACATGTACAATCTCATATATTTTACATGTACAATCTCATATATTTTACATGTGCAATCTCATATATTTTACATGTACAATCTCATATATTTTACATGTACAATCTCATATATTTTACATGTACAATCTCATATATTTTACATGTACAATCTCATATATTTTACATGAACGATCTCATATATTTTACATGTACAATCTCATATATTTTACATGAACGATCTCATATATTTTACATGTACAATCTCATATATTTTACAATGAAAAAAAGAGGATAGAAGAACAGTACATACATAGTTAAGGGGATAGAAGACAAAATAATTTTCGAGACAAAAAGTTAAATTTAAATTCATTCATTTTTCTTTTTTTACATTCATGCTTAACATCCATACATATTTAAATTAATTTAAACATATATTATCTATTCCTGGTATGATTTAAATTATATGTATCATCTATCCCTGGTATGATTTAAATTTTATGTATCATCTATCCCTGGTATGATTTAAATTATATGTATCATCTATCCCTGGTATGATTTAAATTATATGTATCATCTATCCCTGGTATGATTTAAATTATATGTATCATCTATCCCTGGTATGATTTAAATTATATGTATCATCTATCCCTGGTATGATTGATTATCTTTGATACACAAAATTCTAATACATTTACCAGTAACATTTTATTTAGACATATTTGAGTGCAATAAATGTGCCAATAAAAAAAATATAACTTTTTAACATTAAAAAAATTCAAATAGTTGTTTTTTTACTTTTATGAAATTAATATTTAGAATTATTTCTCAAATCTAAAAATATAAAGAAAACTATGTTAATATAGATTAAAATAGTATTATAACTCTCATAATGTCTTGAAGTTGAAGCATTAGAGAAATAATTTGTCTAACTTCTCTTCTCATGCTAGGAATTTCTTTTCTTAATCTCTTTTGAACAATCACATGCAAAACATAATCAATATAATATACGGTAAACAGTGCTGATGAAATTGAAGAACTTTTGAACACTTTAACCGTGCAAGTTCTATTAGATGGAATAGAAAATTGTGGTTAAATGTGGAAGGGGCCAGAGCACCAATTCCACAGTATCTCCCCAGTTACAAAATATCTTAGCTGCGCCACTTGGTGGAGAAGGGGGGGGGGGGCGTCCCATGCGCCCAAGTTTGGATAGGCTCTAAACAGACATAATAAAAAATATTAATAAATTATTTTACATCTATATTTTCCGTAAAGTTTTCATTATTGATAGGTAACATATTAGTTTCTAAAAAAATATAGGATGAAATAGCACAGTATTCAGAGTTGATCAATATTTGACCCCCTCCTCCGAGATGTTTGTCCCTCCCTTACCTTCACCTTCTTTCTTGCAAACCTGTCTATGCTAATGGTAATAGAGATCTGATAATTTTTTCATTTAAAATTAAACTAATTTACTAGACATGAGTTGTTTTTTTTCTAAAAAGAAAAAAAAAGTTTAAAAAAAAAAAAAAACACAAGACAAGCAAGCAAACTAGAACAAATAAATTTTGCAGCCAATTTTTTTTAATACAACATTTTAAAGTGACAGTATGTATGTATACAACAAACTGTACAGAAAACAAACAATAATTATTTTGCTCCTTTGGAGCTTCATTAATTGAGGTGCACATCAAAACCCTATCAAGTGTTTTTTAGGCTAACAGAAGCAGAGCATAATAAAAGTAAACCATAACAAAAAATACAAATATGATACAAATAAAGAAGAATAATGGCCAAAGCCAACATACAATAAAAAAAGGTATGCAGCATTTTATCACTGAAGTTGTTTACAAATTAACAAAAAGATGAAACAGATATCAAGGGAATCAATCAGATTGAAAATTGTCTTGTTGTGGCTGCATCCTTGAATAGATGCATATTTGAACAAATCATTAAAACAGTGGAAAGTATTTTTGTATTCCAAATAATAGCTTCATTTATTAAAGATGATTTCAAAGATTTACAATGTACTAATTGAGAGAATTAAACTTTGAATTAGTTCATTAACTGAGAGAGAGGCATAAGTTGCTAACTGAGAGAGAGGCATAAGTTGCTAACTGAGAGAGAGGCATAAGTTGTTAACTGAGAGAGAGGCATAAGTTGCTAACTGAGAGAGAGGCATAAGTTGCTAACTGAGAGAGAGGCATAAGTTGCTAACTGAGAGAGAGGCATAAGTTGCTAACTGAGAGAGAGGCATAAGTTGCTAACTGAGAGAGAGGCATAAGTTGCTACAAGGAAATACAATAGAACCCTAATCAAACACTGAAACTAGATTGAGCAGATCTGGGTTTTTTTTAAAATTCATACATAAGTATATGTCTGAACTATACAGATTTTAAAATAAAATGTGCAGTAAAGAATTTTACTTAGTCCATTTTAAGTCCAAGATTACCGTGTAAAGCAGTTACTGTATGATATTGTAGAGAATAAAGAAGACTCTTTTGTCAAAAACTTAGATTAAGTTGAATTCATGTAACATAATTATGTACTAAAGGGCTGGATGCTTCTATTTCATTCAACTCTTTAGGGCTGTAGACAGGCTGTTGTTATACGTTCAGCAATCTTTACCATGCCATTACAGACAGACTTGGCCAAAATGGAGTGGATTTATTTTTATGAAAAGGGTTCTAAAGTATTTCCTCTTTTTTGAAGTTTTTTTTTTATTACAATGACATTTTCAACTGAATTTATAATACCAAGATGAATAAGCAAATCCATGAATAGATCTAATAAAAAATATTTACAAGTCATTTTTATTTTTTAAAATACATCATTGCGCCAATACATGATACAAATTAAAGGGAGTTTGTAATACAGACAAAAGAAAAAATTATATAATTTATGTTTGAAAAATATGTATACAATTTAAAATAAATATTCCTGGCCCAAAATTGACAGGTTTTTTTAAATATAATAAGTGATAAATATTAACACTTCAATAAATGTAAAGAGGGGACAGTAGTATGTTATCTTTGTACTGTAAACAGAGGGACCGTAGTAGGTTAACTTTGTACTATAAACAGGGGACAGCACTATGTTATCTTTGTAAGTTTTTGAAACTGACACAAACATATTTTTACTTACAAAGCAAACAATAAATTATAGCCATTTTTGGTAAATATAAATTTTCAATGAACAAATTTGCACACTATGTCCCAATATATAAAAAAGGTTTTCTCCAATATGGATGATATAAACATTATCATTTTGCAGGTTTACAAAATTGCCACAATTATTAACTAATTCTAAATTATTTTTTTGTTCGTAAAATTTTTTTGTTAATTTTTAGCTGATCAAAAATAAATGTACAATATGAACAAAATCACGAGTAGTGACAGCAGCCAATCATGTGAAGTGAACAAATTTAAAAACAAAATCAGAATGAACTCTGATCAGATGTTAAATACTTCTGATAAATATTTAGATGGGTCTGAAAATTTCAAAGTATATTTTTTAAAGTAATTCTTTAATAACTTGCCAAAACCATTTGTACATATAAGAAAATAATTTACAAAAATAAAACAGCAGGTTTAGAACAGTTATTGCCCTTTGCCCCAGAAAAAAACTTGTTTTTTTTCAACAGTTAATAATTGTAAGAGAAAAGCACAGATTAAAAATATGGATACATTTAGCCTAAAATGATTAAACATAATCACAATGCCTTTTCTTTTTATATTCACCCCTAAACTCAAAATAATAAATTTATAAAATAAATGTCATCACTGTAATGCAAAGGAGAGTCCCAAAACTAATAGAACAATATATTGTAGTGGATTATAGAACATTGTTTCAATTGCCCATGTCTATATCGTCACAGCCATTTCACAAATCATTTTTTCATGATTTGAGAAAACTAAAAGAAACTGAATAACATTGGTTTGACATCTGTTATATTACTTTTTGGTACATTTTGTAAAAAGAAATTTTGATTGATTTAAGATATAGGCGATTTGTCATATAATAGAAGACTGTGTAAACTATAGGCTACATTTAAACTTTTAAAACAAACCCCCCAAAAAATGACTTAGTCGATTGTGAAATGACTGTGACGAATATATTCATATTGTTAATTTTTGTTTCTTTGATGGCTGCCTCAGTGGCTGAATTGAATATGTTTTAAAAAGAGATGAGTACTTAAGTATCATAGGTATTCTAAAAAAAACAATAAAAATTTCAGAGACTCTCCCTTATTAATTAAAAATCTGTTAAATATTTAACGATCAATGGTGAACCAAAATTAAATTTCAAATACATTTTTTATGAATCTCTTTATCTAAATTTTAACTTATAGTTTTTGTAGTTCTTCTAAATATGTGAGAAAGAAAAAAGCTTCAAGCCTTCAACCCTTAGTAGTTAGTTTAATTAGATTCTTATTCACTCTCATTATTGCTCAATTTTTCTTACCATCAACTTCTTAATGACTGAAAGCATGTTGCTTGTTTTAATTTTTAAACAACCTCCAGTCAAAATTACTCTACACACAAACTTAACTCTGCTCACACCGACCTACTTTCTTGCTATGCATACCTTCATTGCTGGCAATAATTTTATTAATTACTCACCACAGCGCAGGGTTTTTTATAGAATGGCTGAAACATCGATAGGGCTCCAAAATTTAATTTTTCCTTTTTTGTTTGTAAAAAGTGATAATAACATGTAGAGAGTTAATTTTTTTTAAACTTAATAACTTATCTTATTAGACAAATCTAATTCTTTAGTTCATTGTATTCTGTTGTAATATTAATTCATAAGAAATAGTTTCATCAACACTTAAGTCCATAATAGCTGAAGGTAAACTGCTTTCGGCCAATAGACCCGCACTTTCAATTTCCAACAGAAATTCAATAATTGGTCAATTTTCATAATTAAAAAAGGGAAATATAATTCTTTTCTAATATTCAGCAATCAAATATTTATTCTTCCCGAGAATATGTTCTTTAGACACCCTTCATTGAGAAAAATATATGCACCTGAGCCACAAGGAATTTCATCAGCTGATGAAAATATATGCGCTCGGGGTGGAGGGGAAAAGTAGGTCGATGGAGATACACGTGCCTGGGGCTGTCAAGGTTATTAATACATTCTTTTTGTAATGGAACAAGTTCAGGCATTTATAACAAGCTCATCATTTTTTACTGCGCTGGAACAGTTCTGATTAATTTGCATCAATCATCATTTTTTCATAATCCGAAAAATCCACAAAAATCCAATCCCAACTCCTTCTACCCTTGAACAGACAGACTATCGAAATGGATCAACTTTCAAGCAATTAGTTGGCAGCAGTAAGCTGCTAATACAGTCTTGACATTGGGGAAATAAATGCTTTTCAAATTGATATTCACAGGCCGATGCAATTATTTTATAGCATTGGTCTGATTACCATAAGACATTTCAAGGCTGTAGAAGTGAAGGTCGATTAGATTTGAATGACCAACCAAGACAGTGGCTTTATCTGGGTAAGGATTTCACTATTGCCAAAATGAAACCCAGCACCACCACCAGAAGAAGCAGATGCCGAGTCAAGAGAGAATTTGTACATGTACATATAGCAACAGAGTAATGCAGCAACGAAACATTAACATTAAAAATTAAATCACCATAGTGCTTTAAGAAAAGGGAGATAAATCATTTCTCTAAAGTGACTAAAGTCAGGTCTTCACCAATGATGTCAAGGGATGCTACCATAAATATATAAAAAAGCCTGAAAAATCAAAACATAGAATATTGTTGTAGAATATTAAAATAAGATCAGAAGGTTTCTTTTTGAATAATAATTCTCTTTTTAAATAATTCATGCAAGCTTTTTTTCTGTTTAATTTAATGCAAAAGGACTAAAAGTATTGGCTCTATGATTTCATAACAAAAGAAATTTCTGATTTGAATATTTCTAAACACAAAATAGTTGAGCTTCACATCCAAAAGGAAATTTTCCTCCTTTATGGAAGAAAACACATTCCCCCCCCCTTTCCTTTAAAAGAGAGTGAAAGACCCCAATAGTATTTGTAAAGATAGTGTCTGGCTAATCAAATAAGTAAGCAAGAATTTACCACAGTAACAGCTGGTAAAAATGTCAAACATTAACTGAAAGTATTTCTGTACAGATTCACCATGAGCTTTGTCAACACACACAAAAAAAAAATGATTTTATAAAGTGTGTAGGCTACTTAATGCAATGTATCTGCTTATTGTAAACAATTTAGTCATAATATTTGTTAGCCATGCACCACAGAATAGAAAAAAATACATAAAGTTAGAGCTATTAAAAATTAAGGCTTTCACCAAAGTTATAAAAAACAGAAATAAAGTTTTAATTAATTAGTACACTTCCAATGACTTCAACAGGAAAAAAATAAACAATTGTAGGTCATAAAAAATTGTGTTTTGGCAAGGCCATTAACTCCTATATCTATTCCAGGTGTAACAATACCTATATCAACAACCTTCTTAAATCTTCTTTTCCTCAGTTTCCATTAATCCAGTGTGATTTGGGAAACAGTAGTCAAATTGCAATATTTCTTGAAATAAAAAAACATTCTGAAAAAAAAAACATTATAAAAAAATATAACATCATGTAAAATGAATTGTAACATTTTGAAGACATGAGATCTACCTTTACAAACTATTTAAATTAGTCACATTTACAATAGAATGTCACCAAAGCTATTATTATTATTGGAAATTAAAATCCTTATAAACACACTTTTAAATATTCCCATCCTTCATTTTGTGAACATCGCTTGACTATGATGCATTTTATTCAGGCGAGAAAAAGCCTTGAACGATCTCATTTAAATATAGGGTTTCCATACCTATTGCATCATTTATTCTTAATATAGATTAGCCCCATTTCTAAGATAACACCCCTTTTTTTGGGAGATCAATTCACCCAACTTGTTAGTTCCTGCTCTGCATCTCAAATAAGCTTTGGGTTTTGCCATGATGTGTAACTATTTCCCCATGTTAATTCAAATAACTTCCATCCCATCCCTGTGGCACTACAGCCCATGTAGGGCTTTGGCCTGCTTCACCACCTCCTTCCATTCGGGCCTATCCCTGGCTTTCCTTCGCCAAGCCCGTACACCAAGCTTTTGCAAATCTGCTTCTACAGCTTCAAGCCATCTTTGTCTTGGTCTGCCCCTAAGCCTCTTTCCTTTTGGCCTCTGGTGATGTGCTGTTCTGGCTGCTCTGCCTTCTGTCATTCTTTCCAAGTGGCCTGCCCACCTCAGTCTGCCCTTCTTTATTTCAGCTACCACCGTTGGATCCTTGTACAGGGTGTACAGTTCTTCGTTTGTCCTTGACCTCCAGCCATCTAGGTCTTGCACAGCTCCATATATCTTCCGCAGCACTTTTCTCTCCCAGGTATTAAGCAGGGCTTCAATGGATTTTGTCATTGTCCATGTTTCACTGCTATACATCACCACTGGTCTTATTATGGTTTTGTATATTACCTTCTTCGTTCTTTTTGAGATGTTTTTGCTGCGGAATACATTTTGGAGGCTGAAATAGGCACGATTTCCTGCAGCTATTCTTTCTTTTATTTCAGGTAGTATCTCATTCCTTTCATTAAGGCTTGACCCTAAGTATTTGAAAGTATCTACTCTTTCAAATGTGTGGTTCTTGGTTTTGAAGTCTTCCTTATCTTCTTCCTTTGTATCATCCCTCATCAGTACCATGTACTTTGTTTTGTGGTCATTGATCTCAAGTCCTGCCAGCTTGGAGGCATCTTCCAGCTCTGTAAGAGCTTGTTGTATGGCATTTTTATTCTTTCCAAGCAAGGCTATATCATCAGCATATGCCAGATACTGCAGAGGTTGGCTATATAGAGTTCCGCTGGGGCGTATGCCTGGGGCTTCTCTATTGAAGTATTCTGTTATCGTCCCTCTAGTGTCTATGTTAATGTTTCTTATGACTCTCTCTAGTACTAGCCTAGGTTGAATAGCATGCACGATAGTGAGTCTCCTTGTCGTAGTCCTTGTTGAATTGGGAATTCACGCGAGTACTCTCCCTGGGCCTTGACTTTACTTCTAGATCTATGTAGGGTCATGTATATTAGTCTAGTTAGCTTATTAGGGATCCCAAAGAATTCCAGTGTTTCATATAGATATTTTCTATTGATACTATCATAAGCCATTTTGTAGTCTATGTAGAGCTGATGTACTGGTATATTATATTCATAACATTTTCAAGCAGACATCTAATGGTAAAGATCTGGTCGTTTGTGGATCTGTTAGGTCGGAATCCGCATTGGTAATCCCCTAGTATATTTTCTGTATATTGTTGTAGTCTACTTGCTATTAATTTAGACATAGCCTTGTATGTAACATTTAACAGTGAGATTCCTCTATAGTTTGCACAACTAAGTTTAGATCCTTTCTTGTGTATTGGTGTTACTAATGCTGTTTCCCAGTCTGTAGGCATTTTTCTTCTTGCCATATTTTTTCTATTAGCTTGTGTATTTCTATGTGTAGCTCTCTCCCGCCATATTTAATAAGCTCTGCTGTGATAAGGTCCTCTCCTGGGGCTTTATGGTTCTTGAGTGACATTATTTCCTTTGTTGTTTCCTCTAGCGTTGGTGAGTTTACAAGAGGGTCTGGTCCTCCATAGGGCAGGTTATATTGTTGTGTGTCATTTTCTCCTGTATTTGGTTCATTTAGTAGTTCCTCAAAGTATTCTGCCCATCTCTCTAGAACTCTGCTGTTTTCTGTTATTAGTTCACCCTGCTTATTTTCACACATGTGGGGTCTTGCTTGAAAACCATTTTTCTCGTCCTTTATTTTCATGTACATTCCTCTCACATCGCGGCTCCTTGCCAATTCTTCTATCTCCAATAGTTTAGCTTTTTCCCAGTCCCTTTTTTTCTTTCTGCATAATTTAGTGGCTTTCCTTCTAGCTTCTGTGTATAGTTGTCTGGTATTTCTGGTTTCTCTTTGTAGCATCATCATTCTTGTTTTGTTCCTGTCATCTAGAATTTGTCTGCATTCATTGTCAAACCATGCTCCTCTTTTATAGCTTTGTTTGTATCCTATTATTTCTTCCGTTGTGCTCTTTACTGCATTTTTAATTATATCCCAATGTTTGTTAATGCCGTTGTCCGCGTCCTCATTTTCTGTCATTCCTTTTATGAGTTTTTGTTTTAGCTGTGTTTTAAATTTGTCTGCTACTAGTGGATCTTTGATCAGTTTTTGGCTGTCATAGTGTTTCTGTCTTCTATTCTGGCTGTTGTAGATAGTGGATATTCTTTGCTTATATCTGATTTTGACCAGCATGTGGTCTGAGTCAGCATCTGCTCCCCTATAGCTTCTAACATCCTGAATGTCCGACCCATGTCTTCTATCTATAAGCATATGGTCAATCTGATTTTTAGTGTTACCATCAGGTGATGTCCATGTTATTTTGTGGATGTTTTTGTGAGGAAATTTTGTGCTGCTAATGCTCATGCCTTTTCCTGTGGCAAAGTCTATCAGCCTGATTCCATTGCTATTGCTATCCTCATGCAGGCTTTCCTTGCCAATAGTTGGTCTAAATGCTTTTTCTTTTCCGATTTTGGCATTGAAGTCTCCTAGTACTATTTTCACATCATGACGTGGGGCATCATCATATAATTTTTCTAATTTTTCATAAAAGCTGTCTTTGTCGTTATCTTCTGAGTCTTCTGTTGGGGCATGTGCATTAATGAGGGTTATGTTGAACATCTTGCCTTTTATTCGAATAGCACAGAGTCTTTCATTTTCCGGTCTGAAGCCTATGACTTTATCTACTATCTTCTTGCTGACCGCAAATCCAGTCCCCAAGGCGTTTTTCTCCTTACCACTGTAAAAAATTGTGTAGTCTTTTGTTTTTAGAGTATCAGAGTTTTTCCACCTCGTTTCTTGTGGGGCAGCTATCGTGATGTTATATTTTGCAAGTTCTTCCACGAGGCGGGCAAGTGCTCCGGCTCTATAGAGGCTTAGTATATTCCATGTCGCAATCCATAAATCATGTCCGTGTTCAGGCTTGGGTCGTAAACCATTAAGATCTGTCCGTTTGTTTGGAAGTGATTTAGTTTTCGTAACAATTGTTTTTGAGTGACTGGGTTGTTAGCCCTGCGCACAACCTTCTGGGGGGCTGCCCCTTACAGCTCTCAGGATAGCTGCCTCTTTTTTCGGGTGAGGTTCCCTAGCCTTTGTGGATCCCCCTACTAACTGCAAGGCAGCAGTTGCTGATTTTGGTCCGCCCCGGGTATTTTATTTCCCCGGTACCCGCCATATCTGATGGGTGTTCCCCTATCCGCCACCTGGGGAGGCGCCCGATGGGAGTTCAGCAACTCCTCACGAGAATTCAAATAACTATGTAAGCTAATTTATTTTCTATTTGTATTTTGGTAAACTTTTATTTAATATTCTCTTTGATAATATTTGAACATTACTATTTATTTGTGCTCTCTCATGTTATGTTTCTGAAATTGTTTACATATGTTATCCAAGTTAATTTCTCTTGATTATTTTTGTGTAACTTGATTTAGCCATGGGTTATTCTTGTATGCTAGTCCTTTATATTGTAAGACTTTAATCTGATTTGTTGTTTCTTTAGTAGTGGCTGAGATATTTAAAAAATTTATTTGTTTATTAGTTAAAAAGGCAACTCTTATTTCTTAATTTAGAGTTGTTCATTTTATAGTTTTTTTTACTTAACTGTAGAAGAGTGTCCCCAAGCAAGTTCATCCCCTTTTTCCCCTAGACTTTTAAATTTAATTGAACTGATTTAGTTATTTTCCTACTGAACTGCTTGTGCATTAATAGACACATTATTTAAGCTTTCTGTTTATGCCATCGCCTGAAAACTCTAATGTTCCTCAATTGTTCCCCATGCTGGACTCTTTATACTAACCAGGCTATCTAGACCACATAGATGGGGGAACTGGGGGAATTGTTGTTTTTAATCTTATGTGTATAGGAGACCCTTGCATAATGTGACATGGGGTCTAATATACAAAGCTATTATATAAGATAGCACTAGCATTTTGACCAATTATTTTTACTATTATGATCTATTACATCCAAAGATTACTAAGTGGGTTGTCAGATGATCTTACATTTACACAAGTAAGAAAAATTCTGACCAAGAACATGACAAATTTATGTCAGTGAGAAATTGTAAATGAAAAAGTGAAACTCATACTTTTAACTATAAATACAGCAATATCATAAATTGTTTTTTATTCAGAATATAATCAATGGACTGATAAAAAGGCTTAGTTAAAAGATTTCTATTGAAATACAACCAAAGCTTTTAATATCTTTTAACTAAAGCACATATAATTATAAATAATAAATGTAAAAAAAAATGTTGTAGAACTGTCTAGTTCCTTTGAATCTGGTATTACTTCTTCACAGACTAACAATTAATGCCACTTGAGGATCTATGCCATCACTGATGGGAATATGATGATTGCTGATTTTAAACATTTTCAAAGACTGGATGCCTTTAAAAACAGAAAACTATACAAGTGGATTCCATTAATATGGAGTCATAAAGATTTCTCTGTTTCAGTAATGAAGGTGAACTATGAGCATGTCCGAGGAGTTTTTTGCATGACATGTATGTCTGTCTCACTCAGGAGATTATCTCTACTATTTAGTCAAATGACCAAAATCTTTATTGTCAAATAACTCCTCAAGAACTAAAAGGTTTGTTTTAATTTGGGACTTTGATAAATGGTAGGGAGATAATGGTTGTCAATGAAAAGTTAACTGTTTAATGTTTGCCCATAAAAGATAAACTATCTCTCAGCAAATAGAACAATGTTCAAAATAATTACATTTTTACAGCTTAAGCCTATACTAATTGTAAATTAGCTCTTCATAAAGAATTATATCAATGTAAACTCACTCACTATTTGTATCTGTACTTCTCTATAGGAAACAATTAAATAACATTGAAGCTAAAAGCATTTAGGCTATTAGAATCATATATTTTTATTTTTAAAGTTTTCTTACGCTGCAGCTCCCAAGAAGAATGTGCAGGCATGTGTCAGTAGTAAAGTTGGCAGGTTAGTCCAAGAAAACAGACGAGTCTTTTTCATGACTTGTGTATTTCTTACACTGAGAGGCGTGTGTCGAACTTTGCTGCCAGGGTGTCGAAATTTTTCGGTATCACTAGAGATTGGAGAAATAAATGACTGAGTTGCAAGTAAAATTATGACAGAAGGTAAGACATGAATTAAAAAAATCAACTTTGTGAAATGAAACTATGCTTCTTACTCGACAAAGAATGTTAAGCTTTTTATTTATAATATGCTAAGATTTGTACAATATAGGAAGAGTTGTATGATTTGGTATGAGTTGTATGATATGGTATTTGTATGATAAGATATGAGTTGTATGATCTGATAATTTTGTAGGAAATGGTATGAGTTTTAATGTTATGTGTGTGTTGTGTGATATGGTATGTTTTTTACTATATGGTATGTGTTTTAGGATATGGTATGAGTTGTATGATATTGTATGTTTTTAGGATATGGTATGTGTTTCAGTATATGGTATGGTTTGGTATGAGTTGCTTATGGACAGTTAACTTACAAAGACTGTTGTAGCTCTGGTCTACTCGACCAATCCCATATCCAGTCTGTATTAGGGTCCTGGAACAACATTTTTGACAAAAAAATCTAAATATTCTATACAATAAGAATTGAAATATTTTATTAAGTAAACAATGAGCAGAAGAATACATAATATTATTATCTATTAATCAAAATAACAAAGAAATTAGATAATTTTTAATGAGAGCTTTATTTTAGGTGTAGAACTTCACATTTAAATTTAAAACAGAGAAGAAACAAGAAACTCATTGCTCAATTCACTATCAATATGATCTCTAAAAAAAAAAAAAATTTCTATGTAAATAACTAAAGTGCTATTCCCTTTCATCTTTTAAGTAAACAACAATAAGGTGTATGCTGTTGATGATGGTTATGAGTACTAAACTATCAATCATTGTCTTTTTATCAATTAGTCAACAAACTGCCATTGGTGAATGACTATGATACTAACTAATAGATATATTAAGAATCAGAGAAAGGAAGTAAAATTTAATTTTACAACAATGTGTAAATAAGTGCTTTGTGTATTCATGTACAGGTTCATGACAATCATTAAAATGTCTAATAATTCAAACGTTCCATTTAAGCATGATTACATCGCATTAATATCTTCCATTAATTTTCACATACATAATTTGTAAAAAAAACTGTTTCAGTTGTAAATAAATTGTTTAATGTCCGAGTTCAATCGTGGTAATGCTGACAAACAATCTACCCTAACCTATTTACAGAGAAACTCAAAGGGAAACTACCATTGGTCAAAATATTGCAAGGATTAGTTTCCAATGTAAAACGTTTGTTTTTTTTTGCTGTGGAACTGTCAGCTCAGTGTGGGGCTTACCTAATAAATAACAAAAGATTTAAGCCATTTCAATAAAACAATAAATATATGGTAAATAAAAGTACAGAAGCACTAAACATTAAGGTTGCATTATGAACAATATTCCTCTACCCTACCCTGGAAAAATACACAGAAATACATTTTTAAAAAAAAAACACTTTTCATGTTCCATATGCAAGGAGAAATACTATTACTATTAGACATTCTCTCTTCCTGAGTGGCATTTAGATATGAAATAGGTTACCTGAACAAACCAGGGAAACCAACAAGTTAAACTCATTTAAAAGACTACCAGCAATCAAAATGCAGAACTAGACTTAAAAGCACTAACAAGTTGAAGACACAATAATCTTCTGTATAGAAAGACTGTATGTAAGGTGCTAAGCCCATGTTTATTGGTTCATTCAATGAAAGCAATAGATTCAAAATGAGAAAGTACTAAAGATAATCAGGAGACAAAAGTCATTGCACATCCACAGACAAATATTTGTATAAAACAGGAGCAAACAAACTGAAGTTGTCAAGTCAGCCAAGAGAGAGAAAAAAAATCAATAAATGCTTTTTACTGAAACATGAGAAAAAAATTATATTACTTGAACACTTGGACAAAATGTTCTCAGCTGATAAAAACATTGTGCTCAAATGTATTCCTGCATAAAAAACATCTTTAGGCTTTAGCTTTTCAGTCGTCTTTAACAAATCATTTCATTTAAAGGCTAACAGATATTTTTCTTCATAGCTAAATCTTAATGGCTTACCTGTTTAGGTTTCCATGTCTCGTTAGTCCACTCTGTGTTTGGGCTTGCAGGGCCATTAGGACTGTGAGTTGAGAAATACAGTTTAACAAAAGATGTACAGAGGATTAAAATAAAGTACAATCAATTCTAAATAAAAGTGAACTCTCACTTAACTATAGGGCTTAACTCTCTCAGCACTCACATTAGAGTTGAATAAAGAGAAATTACAGAGCTGGGAACAATTACATATTAATATTAAAAAAAACTGCAAAATTGAGACTATGGGACTGAGAATAACTAGAGAGCTAGGAGAAATAAGAAGTGTAAATAGAAATAATATGTTTTTATCAGATGTCAGTATGGTCATTCAAAAAACAAAAACAATATATGATGACATTTAAACTGAATGATTTATTGTTATCATTATATCCAAACCTACAAAGGCATTAATTTACAAGTAAATGTTAAAGTGCTTCTTGGTTTTGCTCTGTTTCTACTTCTGTAATTAATGTAATGACAGTAATAAAAATGAAAGATGACACAATGTTAGTTGACAGATTTATGTCAATAAGAAGCAAGCCAATCATTAATTCATCACACACACAGAGAAGTAGAATGTGAACAATAATTTATTTGGACTCAGTCTGGGCAATGCTAATTCACACATGACAAATGTGATCTAGGGGAATACTGAGCTGTTTCCAATTCAGGGGGCAGACTATTAGCTGACTGTATATTAATACAGAAGTACAACGAGACAGCCATAGAGCCGAAACATTAACAATGAACTAAAATATTATTTTAGTAAGAAATGAGATAAAATATTAATATGAAAATATAGGACTCCAAACCATTATATGAAAATAATAATGTAACAAAGTATCTTTAAATGTTTTTGAAGCTCCCATTCCCATTTAACATGTTCCCAACCCTAAACTATAAAAAAAAGTTAACCCCTTTGGTGTCAAAACAAAATGTTATCTTCATTGTAAAAAGAAGTAGAGTTAGAAAACATAACATAAATCCCTTTGATAATAAACAGATGTATGTAAAAAAACAAAATATTTCCTAGCCTTTTAATCCTTAGGAAAAAAAAAACAAGCGTTATTTTCCCTTGTCAAGCGAGTATAGTTAGAAAAGACAAAGTTACCTTCCCCTGTAAGATGACTCCTTGCTGTTAGGTCTGGAAGGGGTGCGTGATTCTCTCTGTGCATCAATTAAAAGCTTCTCCATGGTGCTCAAATAGGTGGCTTCTGGGTCTGTGCTGGTAGAGGCTGCCAAGTCCATAGGTTGAGAGTTCTCTTGTTGGACATAATGGAGTTCCACCCAAGAGTCTGAAAATGTAAATAAGTAAAAGGCATTCAGGTCAGTGAACACAGACAAGGAAGATAAATACAATACACACACAGTACAAAGAACAAACTGTAGCAATGCTTTTTTTAAAAGCCCTTAACTCGCTAGACTAACTCAACATTGCCGAGTTATTGGTTTTTCAACCTAACCAAATTTGTTTTGCTATTCCAACACAGAACAGAATGCATAATGCAATGCCAAATTAGATTTAGTCATGAGTAATTACACAGACACATACAATATAAGCAAAAACAAACGATGGAAAGTTAACAAAAATTTATTTAGGAAGAAGACATATTTATGCACACTATAGAGCTCATTTGTGTTTTATTTTCAGACTATTGTGTATAAATGTCCTTGTGGAAAGTGAAGAAGTGTTCTAGGCAACTAGGGTTGCCATATACCCTTCTACGTTTTGAGATTATTCGGTATAACACCTTAGTTTCTGGTGATCCTTTTTATTTTATCCTGAAAAATCTGGTGAAATACCGGACTGTATGGTTCAAAACCGGACACCTGGAAAGCCTACATACAAGGAGGTTATGTTGTGGAAAAGTAAAGGCTGGTCACATAAGCCCCGCGAGTGTACCCAGTCTCCGAATTCAAGTCTCTTAAAAACGACATGGGCGTAATATGTCATAGGGTGAATCAAGTCAACTTATAGCTCCAAGACTCTGCCCCGCATGTTAGGACACCGTAAGCACGTGCACTACAACGGCATTCCCCTCGTGTACCTGCACTTTGGTCTGAATTCTGAATGTGTGAATATCAAATAGGCCAAGTCGTCCAGACACCGGGCTAGGCGAGACGAGTACTGTTGCGTATATTTTGTTTCTCCCCAACCGAGTCTCATGGGCTCTTGCTCGTGCAATTATCTTTAGATCCACAAAAGGGGGGGGGGGGGTCGGGACAGCCTCCAGAAACTAGCGTTAATGGCGATTAGAACCCGGGACCTTTACAATGGCAAACCGAGAGCGCCGCCGCTAGATCGCCGTGCCAGATCATGAAGTGTTGTTTTTCCTATTCTATCACCGTTGTTAGCCATCTCCACACAGGTAACGTCCATCTTGAGCAAACAGCTGTTGCAACACAGCTGCCCTGTCACTCTACTATATGGATGTGTTGGCTGTCGCGTCCTTAAACTTGATGCCAATGTCGTTACTGAAGTCAAATAAGGTTGTCTGGTTTTTATTGAAAAACGATAAACTTTATAAAACAACAACGAAACCAAAACAAAATCATTTTTTTAGTCCACTTTAAATGGTTTCTTTGTCTTTCTTTCTTTCTTCAATGCCAAAGCACTATATCACCCAAATGTCCCAGCTCTATGCTGTCTGTTCACTGTGGGGCAGTGTAATATTATATTGTATAACTATCAACTACTACAGTCAGCTAGTAATCGCCTTAGCCTTAATGCAGACATATTGATGTTAATAGAAATACAGACTGCAAAAAAAAATATATAATACGTGCCTAAGGGTTGAAAAAGTGCAGTCAAAATACACAACAAACTGTAAAGAAACGATGGTCTTCAAAGACGATAGCCTTTAAATATATATAGATCTAAAACCATTTAGAAACAAAGAGGTTTGCATTAGACGTGTACATGTACTTGGTGATCTGGTGACATAGTCAAGATAAACTTGACACTGTGCAGGTGTTCAAATTGTCCCAGACTTCACATTCACATTGGTTTTGTTGGTGTATTTATTGTTGTCTTTACTTAAAACTTCAAAATTATGATATTGTAAGAATAGTACGGCAATCAATTGGAGGCCCACAACGGTTGAAATGGCACAGAAGAAATACCCACGGCCCCTGTACATTTGTATAAATAAGTGGCGAAGTCGTGGATCGGACAAAGGTCATGAATGAGCTATAAGTCATAGTTAGGGCATATGACATGGTTAAGCCAGAGATCATAGATGACGCATAGCTCATGGCTGGGGCATATGTCACAACTAAACCACATCCCATGGCTAGAACTTATGCCCTAGTTGCAGCATATGTCAGGGTTGGAGCATAGGTCATGGTTAAGGCATAGTTCGTGGTCGAGACATTTTTCGTGGCTAAAACATATTTCATAGTTATGGATATGTCATGGATAGGGCGTAGGTCGTGGTTGGTTAGGCGTCGCCTTGTCCTTCCATCTATGGCTGCAATCATTCGGAGGAAAAAAAGGGGGGCAAAGTTTGTCTGTTTCTTGTTACCCAATGCAGGGCGTGGCACAAAACGACAGACACACCACGGAGCTAGACAATAAGACAATATGAATTCATCTAAAGAGAACTAAATGTAACAAGCTCGAGATCTGTGGCGAGTCGAGGCCTTTCTGTTGCTAAAAATAGTACCTGACACCATGGTTTTTGGCCCTGGTATCCAGTTTTTCTCCCATATTAGTTAATATGATACATCCTCATTCCAGTTTCATTTACACAGCAAGCAGAGTCTACATTCCACTCTAAGGGATTCGTGAACAGGCTATTGCTATTGGTTCCTGGGTTTTTACTTATTTACAGTGTTTACAACAATCAATGGGCTTGGGCTTTTAATCTAGGCTACTTATTTACACTATTTACAACAGTCAATGGCCTTGGGCTTTTAATCTACCTATTTACACTATTTACAACAGTCAATGGGCTTGGGCTTTTAATCTACTTATTTACACTATTTACAACAGTCAATGGGCTTGGGCTTTTAATCTACTTATTTACACTATTTACAACAGTCAATTGGCTTGGGCTTTTAATCTTCTTATTAACACTATTTACAACAGTCAGTGGGCTTGGGTTTTTACTTATTTACACTATTTACAACAACCAATGGCATTTCGCCTACTTATTTACACTAGGAATAATAATTCAAGGGGTGGATTCTTTCTTTGCTTACACAGTTTACAACATTCGAAACAGACGCATTTACCTTTTTGCACCGACTGCAACAATCAATTGGATTTGGACTATTTACAACAATATAAATGATTTACATCAGCGGTACCCAAACGCCGGGTAGTGACCTGAAACCGGGCCACGAAAGCAATATTACCGGGTCGCAAATATAGAAGAAGAATGGTTCAATTTATTGGTGAAATTAGTGTGTTTGACTTCTGGTAGAATAAACTGAATGATAATAGAACCGGAACACAGCTATTGAGTCTGTATTTTCGAAAATTTATGGAAATGCGTAGGCCCTATATATTATCCTTTTATGTAATGTTAATAAAAGGCCAGTATATGTTAGCTGTTTGTATTAAACTGGTAATACAAAAAAAAAAGTTTGGGAATAGCCGATTTAGACAGTGAACGGAGAAAATACAACATAAGTTTTTACAGCTAAATCATCTTGCTACAGCCATAGGCACACAGAATAAATATTTATATTCGGTGGTGTGCACCGCCGTTACTTTACTGCCGCGAGTTTGTGCAAAGGCAAAATGCTGGACAAGCTCAAATATAAAAAAAATACACGTTGTAAGCCGAGAAACCTACTCTTGGGCCTGCTGAAGTAGGTCGCAGACGATACACTCTTGGCCAATATAAAATCGCAGGTGCCAAAATAATAAAAAAATATTTAAAAAAAAATATTCATGAACTTGTGCCTTTAAGTTTATTTTATTTGCTTATAGTCGAACTATTTTAATTATATCGGAATATACTTTTTTAAGTGGCAAGTTTTTATTAAAAACATAATTACACGTATTAAAGCCCGCCCCAACCCTTCTCTCGCTATTCAATACATAAAAATGTATAGGCTTACTAATGCTCAGTTACAAAAGTTTTTTTTTCTAGTACCGGGTTTTTTTGGATTCACATCTGCCGGGTTTCGGGGAACATTTTTTTTTTAACTTTAGGTCAAAGTTGACCTTTTTTATGACCATGTTGTGGTCCAACCATATATATTTTATTTTTTTGCGAAGTAAAAAATATGTAACGAAATGTTACACGCTATTTAAATGTCAAGAACTTTTCATAAAAGTTCACTTCTGTTTGGTCAACTTATAAGATAGACAGATTTATAGATGGATGGATAAATGGAAAGACAGATAGATAGGTAGATAGATAGATAGATAGATAGATAGATAGATAGATAGATAGATAGATAGATAGGTAGATAGATTTCAAATTTCATATACACAAAGTATTTAAGTGTCTTGCACTTGAGAATATTTCTATAGCCTACTTCTTTATAAGTAGGGGGCCTAGGAAAGAAAAAAATCTGTAGTGAATATAAAGTTTGGTTACGTGTCTACAAGTAAATACAATTACTGTATGTCAGTAGGTCAGATAGAAAGATTTACAACTTAATTATTCCCCTCGTGCTGGGGCTCGCTTTTTGATAGATTACAAGACAATAGTAACTGGCAGTGTAAACAATCGCAGAAATGGCAAGTCTATACCGGGCCATTTTTTATTTTTAGCATTGTTCTTACTCCTACTTGTTAGTCTAGCCCATAGGTTCTCAACGGGGGCGATATCGCTCCCCCCCCCCCCCGGGGGGCGGTGAGAAGCTTTAGGGGGGGGGGCGATGACATTCCCGGGGGCGATTGGGGGGCGGTGAAGGGCAAGTGGGCGGTACAAAAGTACCTGATATAATTTGAACACCTCAGCTATTTGAATCGATTAGTTTTTGGATGAAATGTGATGTAAACGCAGTTGCTGCTAAATATCTGATATTCACATCGATATCACCCAACAGAATGCATGTACATATTATTATATTAATAAGAAATAGGAATCGCAATGACTTGTCGATGAAGTAGGGGTCAGTATTTGGCAAATATGGTGTGCGGCCGGTTGGTCCTGTGGTTGGTTCACCGGACTGTCAACCCTGCTGACCGATCACTGTCGCTCTAACATCTGCTGATATTAATGATATTATGATCTGATCTGTTTTACCGCTTAATGGTTTTGAAACCCTAGAGAATCAAAGCAAACTAAAATTAAGCGGTATAGATCAGTTGTAATCATACAAACTAAGTAGTTATTGTAATGCTTGAAAATGCTTTAGTCATATAACATTTATATAATTTTGAAATATTTTTTACAGTTTGATCATTTCAAAGTTATAAATTGTAAGCTATTTATTTTTTTAAAAGAAAAAAAAATAGAAATATTAGCTCAAATATAACGGGCTAATTATCTCCCTTTAATTAAAAAATGTTTCCACATTTGATTCAATAGTGATGCCGAACAAGTTCTGTTTTGTAATATAACAAATATTACTGATTATTAGACCCAAGGCTTTTGCAGCCAATATTGAAACAAAAAAAGACTAATTGCTAGCAATCAGTGCCAGCAACACACCAGGCAAACGTTTCACATTAATATTGATTTATTTAAACTTTAAACCTTTCGATTATGCAATTTTTTTATCTTTTACTTCTTACAGTATGTTTCCTTTTCAGTTTTTTTAAAGATAATTAAGCGCACAAAAAGTCTAGTCCGCCTAAACAAATTGCGGAAACTATAGTCAGGACGGGCGGAAAGCGGAGGGGAGTGGGCGCTAAAAAAAAAATGGAGGGGGGGCGGTGAGCGGAAAAAAATTATAAAAGGGGGCGGTGAGCCGAAAAAGGTTGAGAACCTATGCTAGCCCAAACCCGTAAGCTCTAGCTATCTGCCTATCTATCTTCTATCAACACTTACAGTACTTTGGTCTATGTTCTATGTGGGCCTACCCAGCTACCGTCTGTCTCCTTGTCCGTGCATCGATCTATCCAGCTATCTAGGCTACTTGCGCTATGCCCTATACCCAGCATGCAAACCACGTCGTATCGACGGGGAAACAACGTGGAAACCACGAATAATTCTCGTGGTTTCCACGTTGTTTCCTCGTCGATACGACGTCGTGTACCCGCTGGGTATCTGCCTGTCTGTTTCTCTAAATATATTTCATACATAAATATGTTGCTTAATAAAGAAAATTGGTTAAAACCCAAACAATGTTAAAACCCAAACAATGTTAAAACCCAAACAATGTTAAAACCCAAACAATGTTAAAACCCAAACAATGCTAAAACCCAAACAATGTTAAAACCCAAACAATGTTAAAACTCAAACAACGTTAAAACCCAAGCAATGTTAAAACCCAAACAATGTTAAAACCCAAACAATGTTAAAACCCAAACAACGTTAAAACCCAAACAATGTTATAGTCATGAGCTTCAGCCGTTTCTTTTAAAATGCCTATAGACGTTCAAAGCCACGCCATTAGGCCTGTGGAAAACCCAAAGCCCTGACATGTAATGGAAATAATGGGCTTCGAAAGCCAGACAAATGATTGGTTTAGAGTTTAGAGAATATAACGAAAACAAAAAGAGAGAGCTAAGAGTATCAGACTCTATCACCTCCCCCTCCCCCCCGCAAATACAAAACAGCAACATCGTTGCATTATGTTTGTTCATTTACCACTGTGGATAGACAGATGAACGGAGGGACGGACGGACAAACATAATAATTGTTATAATATTTAAAAATTAAAAAAATCGATACTATAATTGATATTCAGCATTTCGGACGAAATAAAAATTAAATGAAGTAATTTCAGAAAAAACAAAAATCCTTGTGTCTTTATATTGGCCGTTCATCATTAGATTGTAGCCTAGTTCTGTGTGAAGACACAAGTATAGACTATATATTGCTTTGCATATTTAGTGTTATACATTAACGTGTATACAGTACATAACAATTAGAATATAGCTTAGTCACGATGGGGTATTGAGTCTGCATACCAAGAATGTTGAGTATGACAAACGTCTAGCGATGTGTTACAATGCAGTGCCGTGCACGTTATGTTAAATATTATATTATAATAACATCGCTCCTTACAGATATAGGCCAGTGATAAGGCATGTGGGTATTCTCATCAACTCATATCATGTCCCCGTTATAAAGAGGAAAGTTAAGGGCGGTGGGGGTGGGGTGAAAAAGCGGTATGCAAACGAATGTATTCAAATGGGGAGAGGGGTCAGACCGATACTAATAATTACCAGGCATCAGTGGTGTGACAGTACCACAAGAAAAGAAGGAAACAGGGGGGAGGGGTTGACAACATCATGTAAAAATATATTATTTCATCTGGCAACAGGGACAATGATGGTCGAGCACCAGGGAGAGAAAAAATGATGAGGGGAGGGAGGGGGGGGGCGACACGGTAATGTACAACACTGGCTGACATCCATTCTCCTGATACGATGGAATGACATCCGCTCGGAAAAGGTGATAGTCGACTAAGCATTGCATGGGCCACACTGTAGCCTCGTATTTCAAGGCCAGAGAAACTAATTATCCCGTGTTACTCCTCCCGAGTGTGCGATAAGCCATACATCGTATTTGAACGGTGACTTGCGTTAATGAATTATGCTGCGTAAATAACTAGCTGTTAATACTATGACTATCTGCAGTGGCGCTTTTACACTCCGTGGTGTTGACACAAACAACAAATGTAGGTGTTTGTTAATCTATTAGCAGAAACAGTCAACAAGAAACAGTCAACAACAACACAAGAAGAAAACTGTGACGTATGCCACGTGCTATTTTGGCAGTTAGCGTGGCATGCATATTATTATCTTCTGGAAAAAAAAACACATAAACAATAAAAGTACATAATAGTACATCTTTACACGCAGAGAGAAAGGAGTGGGGTAGGGAAGGAGGGGCTTGGTTGGGAGGAGGAGTCTGGCTAATATTTGACACAAAGGCTTTTCATCCCTCCACACCCTCCTCTAACAAAAAAAAAAACAGTTGTACTTCGCATCCCTTGTCTTAAGCTCACAATAGTATATATTATTATGTTCAATAATGACTGCAGAGACAAAAATATATCTTGATATTCAATGGCTGTGGAAACAAATGAAATACAAAGAATAATAATATTGACAATAACAGACTATTGATAAAAACAGAAAACATAGACCAGCAGATTAGATATCATTCCCCCAAGCAGCTAATTCATAAACATGCATTCACTTAACCCTATTTGAAAATATGATCATTACATGAAAAAATGGAAAAAAAGAAATTAAGAGCACCTGTGAAAGCACTTAATGATTGACCTTTAGTTAAGTTACTTTTTCAAAACATAATTATCATAAGCCTAGGGTATCCCTTATAAAAAATGGTACACTTATTTTCTTTCAAAGCAACACATGTGTGACCTGATTGGCTTAATGCAAAATGAACTGATTCTGGTAGTGAAAACAACCATCTCTTAACACGTGTCCATACTGGTGTATGGGTAATTTTCTGCAGAGTTGGCAGTTCGCACTAAACTATATTCTTTCATGCAAACTGACTCAATAGTAGTAGTAGTACCATTTTATCTTAATGCTATAAACACTAGGTAAACAGAAAAGTGGAAAACGTATCTATCTTTCTCTCTGTATATAAAAATATATATATATATATATATATATATATATATATATATGTGTGTGTGTGTGTGTGTGTGTGTGTATGTGTGAGTTATGTGTTCATGTAATAATTAGTAGATAAGGTAAACCTCTCACTGTGGTTAAAGATTGATTATCTTCAGAGAAAACTAAAACGTAGTTTATAGATAATATGTTTACTTTAATAGATAAATCTGTGACATGAATAAAAGATAGGAAGTGGGATTTGTGGCTTGAACTTATAAGTTAAAGATAGAATAAACAGAAAAAAGTTCAAGTCAAGAACTTCAACTGAGTATTGTCTCTATGGATGTCCATGCTGAGTAGATTGCCAAGCATGCAAAACATACATTTATCTAAGATAAACCATGTTCATAAAATCATAAATCATTTTTTTTTTACTTTTAATCTTAAGTCCCCAAGGCTACACTTAGCAGGAATTTTGATAATCGGTTTCAATAGCGATTATTTGCATCAGACTGAGAACTTTAGAAATTGTTGGCCTTACCATACAACATATTATAGCATATTTATACATAGGCCTACTAAGCTAAATAACAACTAACAATTAAATGAGTGAAGGAAGTTGAATTTATCTTTTACATTTTCGGGTTAAACAAAGTAGAAGATTTTCAGATATCTCATGATTTTGACATTTCAAATTCCATTTCCAACTTATATGAATGTCATGGCTAACTCATAAAACAGCATCTTTATGTATCCACATGTATAAGCTATTCTATGTCAATGAAGGTAGATAAGTATAGTTCAGAAACTATTAATGCAAGCATTACTAGTAATGCCTATAGCCTATAGGCCAAGACCATGGGGGAAGGGGGAGGGTTGCGCTACTACACTTTATTAGGCCTCCAATCCAACTTATACTTTATTAGAAACTAGTTATTAAGATTTTTAAAAATGGAAGTTTGTTTTTTTCACATTACTCTTGTTGATAACATTTTAACTTGTGACGTGATGTAAAGGTGTAGGCCTACAAATTGAAATTAGTTTGATTAATTTAATAAATAAGCCTACAGTAGATTAATAGATTAGTTTAGTAAATAGGCCTACAGTAGATTAGACCAGTAACCAGTAGTAGTCTATATTTTAGACAATTTTAGACTCTTTAAATAAAGAGAATGGACGTCAACGATATAGTTCATATAGCCTAGGCATAATATATATAGGATATAGGTTAAGGATGTATTGTGTGTCATTTTTTGGTTTATGTCGCATTACTACGACGCAGCTGCAGATAAATTTAAGAGTGCTAAGGAACTAAATGAAAAAATATTCAACAAAGGAAATTGCTTGAATATCCCTATTTTTAAACTGTGTAGCCTATCTTACACATTACACCTAGTGATTTAAAAATAGAAAAACATTGCAAAAATGTCAACAAATCCACGACGAATGAAAATGTGAAATTGTGAATATGCCTAGATCCTAATATATGGAATTATGGATGTCTTATAGTATCCTGCTTCAATTTAATACAAAACTTTAATAATTCATTTATTTTTAGCTAAAGCTTTAAAAAATCATTTTCATATCTCAATGTCTCAAACTTGACTAAATATAGTAAATACGCAACCAAATTAACAAACTTCGACTTCAACTAGCCTACTTCTACTTCTCTGGCGATGGATAAAAATACAGAATAAAGTTAAATTTGAAACGAAAAGAATGAGAAAACTTGGAAACTTACCATTTAGATCTTCAGACCTGTCTGGCCTCTGTGTTGAAGCCATTTTATTTTCTCAAAATCAGCTCAAACAGAATAGTCTTAGTAATATGAAATGGAAATGTCAATGCAACGTAGAATTCTATTTTGACTAACAAATTGCGTACGTTCTACCACTCGACTCAAGTCTCGAGGTGGTTTGTTGATATAATTTTTGTATAGCTTTATTTACTAGTGACGTAGAAAACTGGGTCACCAGCAGCGCTCTCTAGTAGTAATAATACTGCATTTGATTATCTCCCATCTAACAAACGAGAACTTTCATAGTATAAGCATGTTTTTATACTTAGATATAGGTTTTTAATTGTTCTATGCATATAATTTACCAGACTTGAACTACAATTGACTGAGGATGAGATTGCTCTCTTATGCGTAGAACGCATTAATCTTGCTTATAGACGGAGCGTCTGTAATATAAAATAAAACCACTGCTGAATTTAAAACAAATTCGACTTTTTCAGAATAAATTAAGTCAGAATTCTCAATAAGCTTAAATCAGCGTAATTGTGCTACTTAACAGCTTACGGTATAACTCTAAGCCTATTATTTTTTATTATTATAAACGTAGGCTTATCTCATTCACCAAAGCGGCAACAATTTTTATCCTTTAACTTATTTTTGTCACACTCAAAAATTAACAAAAAATAGTTGAAAATATAATAATAATTCTTGTATAGCTCTATCCCGTTGAGGACATTCTATGTGCTGACAACAGTTACTGACAGAGTTCAAACAACGAAAAACAGACGAAAATGTATACTGAATACTGCTACTGGAATAGGTGAGTCTTCAGCCGGCTCCTGAAGCTGTCGAAGCTATGGCTCTAACAAAGCTGTAGTGGGAGGGGAATCCAGGCGGACGGGCACGCGTAGGAGAATGCACGTTGGCCAGCGGACACTAGCTTCCCACGAGGGATCCGAAGAGTCAGCGCGTCAGAAGCCGAGTGAAGTGGACGGGATTGGGTGTAGAGTTCGAGACAGGTAATCCGGGACAGAGTCCTTCAGGAACTTTTAGCAGAGAGAAGCCAGCTTGTAGAAGATCCGGTAGTTGATGGGTAACCATTGCAGAGATCATAGCAGAAGAGTGATATGAGTCGCCTTCTTCTTCTTGAGGACTAGTCGGGTATCGCAGTTCTGGACACGTTGGGGGCCCTAAAGGGAGGAGGCCGAGAGGCCAGACAAAAGCGAATTGCAATAATCCAAGCGGGAGAAGAGGAGAGAGATGACAAGCTTCACGCAATCTTTCTGTGTGAGATAGCGACGGATGGCAGCAATACGAAACAGGTGGAAGATGTAGGTTTGGGTGAGGAAGGAGATGTGGGGCTGCATGGACAAAGTGGAGTCCAGATAGACGCCGAGGCTCTTGACAGTTGGGGAGAAAAGCACAGTTGCGTCAGCCAGCTGAAGATTGGTCACAAGTGACCTTCTGTCTCGTTCCGACGACAAGAGTTTCAGTCTTCTCACTGATCAACTTCAACTTGTTCTCAGTCAACCAGTTGCTGTCCCGGAAACAAATGGAGATGGAAGCAAGGAGCTCATCGAAGTCCTCACGCTTAGCGCTGTTATAGAGCTGGGTGTCATCGGCGAAATAGTGATATTTCAGGTAGTGGCACGATGACAAGAGAGATGGGTTGGGTGTTCAGGGTGAAAAGAATTGGGCCGAGGACGGACGGATCCCTGTAGCACACCATAGCAGACCTGGACGGGCTGGGAGGATAAGGACTCAGTGATGACGACGGTCTAGGAGTGATTCTGAAGATAGCTCCAGAACTAGGATCTAGGGCGATGTTATGAATGCCGAACGTAGAGCTGAGGCGATCGATGAGTAGATGGTGGTCGATCGTATCGAAGGCAGCGGACAAATCAAGCATCACAAGGGCAGAGACAAGACCTCTGTCTGAGGCGTTCAGGGGGTCGGTGGTGATCCGCAGGTGCGCTGTCTCGGTGCTGTGATGGTGGCGATACGCCGACTAGTACGGGCGCATCAGCGAGTGCAGAGACAGGTGGGCATTTAACTGCTCAAGGACAACACGCTTCAGGAGCTTGGAAAGGAAAGGGAGGTTGGAGTTGAATACTGGGCGGTAGTTCTGGCATTCATTTACGACTAGTCCGGTTTATTTAAGAATGGGCGGACCATGGCGGATTTGAAGCTGTCGAGATGACACCCATGGAATTAGTGTTCCCACGAGACTCTCATTAATAATAAGAATGGTTTTTACTCAAGGACCCCCATCTCCCATTTTTTTACACTAACCTCTAATAATTGCATATAATATTTTAATACAATAATACTAAACATTTTTTTTTTGCTCTTTTTTGGACAATGAATCATGTTGGCAAAACAACCCTACAGTTAAATAAGAAGTTTACCTGGTTTTTACTCAAGGACCCCCATCTCTCATTTTTTTTACACTAACCTCTAATAATTGCATATAATATTTTAATACAATAATACTAAACATTTTTTTTTTTGCTCTTTTTTGGACAATGAATCATGTTGGCAAAACAACCCTACAGTTAAATAAGAAGTTTACCTATAATGTTTTGTACAGTGTTCAAGTTAATGTTCCTGTCTACATAAATACGGAGTGCGGGGGGGGGGGGGGAGTAAATTAACAATGTTTCAATAGTTTCAATAAGTCAAACTCTAAAAGAGGTGTGCGGGGGGGGGGGGGGGGAGTAAATTAACAATGTTTCAATAGTTTCAATAAGTCAAACTCTAACAAGAGGTGTGCGGGGGGGGGGGGGAGTAAATTAACAATGTTTCAATAGTTTCAATAAGTCAAACTCTAAAAGAGGTGTGCGGGGGGGGGGGGGGAGTAAATTAACAATGTTTCAATAGTTTCAATAAGTCAAACTCTAACAAGAGGTGTGCGGGGGGGGGGGGGAGTAAATTAACAATGTTTCAATAGTTTCAATAAGTCAAACTCTAACAAGAGGTGTGCGGGGGGGGGGGAGTAAATTAACAATGTTTCAATAGTTTCAATAAGTCAAACTCTAACAAGAGGTGTGCGGGGGGGGGGGGGAGTAAATTAACAATGTTTCAATAGTTTCAATAAGTCAAACTCTAACAAGAGGTGTGCGGGGGGGGGGGGGGAGTAAATTAACAATGTTTCAATAGTTTCAATAAGTCAAACTCTAACAAGAGGTGTGCGGGGGGGGGGGGGAGTAAATTAACAATGTTTCAATAGTTTCAATAAGTCAAACTCTAACAAGAGGTGTGCGGGGGGGGGGGGGGGGTAAATTAACAATGTTTCAATAGTTTCAATAAGTCAAACTCTAACAAGAGGTGTGCGGGGGGGGGGGGGGGGGGAGTAAATTAACAATGTTTCAATAGTTTCAATAAGTCAAACTCTAACAAGAGGTGTGCGGGGGGGGGGGAGTAAATTAACAATGTTTCAATAGTTTCAATAAGTCAAACTCTAACAAGAGGTGTGCGGGGGGGGGGGGAGTAAATTAACAATGTTTCAATAGTTTCAATAAGTCAAACTCTAACAAGAGGTGTGCGGGGGGGGGGGGAGTAAATTAACAATGTTTCAATAGTTTCAATAAGTCAAACTCTAACAAGAGGTGTGCGGGGGGGGGGGAGTAAATTAACAATGTTTCAATAGTTTCAATAAGTCAAACTCTAACAAGAGGTGTGCGGGGGGGGGGGGGGAGTAAATTAACAATGTTTCAATAGTTTCAATAAGTCAAACTCTAACAAGAGGTGTGCGGGGGGGGGGGGGGAGTAAATTAACAATGTTTCAATAGTTTCAATAAGTCAAACTCTAACAAGAGGTGTGCGGGGGGGGGGGGAGTAAATTAACAATGTTTCAATAGTTTCAATAAGTCAAACTCTAACAAGAGGTGTGCGGGGGGGGGGGGGAGTAAATTAACAATGTTTCAATAGTTTCAATAAGTCAAACTCTAAAAGAGGTGTGCGGGGGGGGGGGGAGTAAATTAACAATGTTTCAATAGTTTCAATAAGTCAAACTCTAAAAGAGGTGTGCGGGGGGGGGGGGGGATAATTCTCAGGATACATATCGTATATGTGACTTTTTCTTAAATTCGCTGTAAATCTACCTGTATGTTAAAGATAGGGTGACAGATATTTGCTGTATAGATGTAATGGAATAAATAAAGGTAAGAGACATTACACAGGGAAAATTAGATTCTATTTACAAATCTTGGAATTGTATCAATAAACCATTTAGAACAAAATTAAAAAGCAAAAGCTTATTTGCTGTTGGAATGTAATTATGAACAAGAAAGATTTATGTATAGGCACAATATAGCTTTTTCTAATGAGCGATAGGGCCACTACTTCTGTTCTATAGATGAGCCTTAGTGAAATTATTTTTTTGCTTTTACTTGTTATTATTGTGATTATTATGGTATAATTAATTAATCATTGTGGCTTGTTTGGCACTTAACATGGCATATTTTATTTTAATTTCATGTATCAATATTAAGAGAAAAAGTCATACATACAAAATGCTGGTTAAATCATTTGTACATATTATTAGCTAAACATTTTTTTTAAACAACTCTAGTCATACAGAGATATAAATTTTGAACATCAATAGACTTGCAACAGATACAGAACTTACATATTATAATACACTGTTGTGGGCCTATATGAGTGTTTATTTTATATTTATTTGTACATAAACTAATGCTAAATAATGAATTTATGCCTTTATTTTTACATTTTTATAATGTACTTTTGTTGATCTTAAATTTTAGAAGGAACACTAAAAGCTTAAGTTGTTTCCTTTATTAATTTTTATTTGAATAACAATGAAAATTCAATTTCTGCACAATTTTTGCACACATAGACACATACACAGGTCAATGTTGTTGTGAATAAATACACATGCTAAACATAATAGTATTTAATGGTAATTATAGTAGGACATGGTGGTCTACCAGATGCATGTTCAGATCTGAATGACTCAGGTTCAAAACTAGGTCAAAGGCCAGAATTTAATCCCCATTTTCTGGGTAGGGGTATCTATATATGCGTAGCCAGCTATGAAGAATACCCAAACTCAAGTTAGGGAAAGAAATGAAAAACACCCAATCCCCTTGTATGCTGTGGCCCGAGGAAACTGTTGAACACTGCTTTACTAGACCCATAGACAAACATGACATGAATGGGACCTTTGGTTACTTTATTCACACAGCTAGTTCTCTCTCATACAATAGAAAACTACAATTGATCAGCACACAAGAACTAAGAAAAACCTGTGGAGATACAATGAACATTTAAATTATAGTATTGAAAAAAAAAGCTTTTGATTAGCTGAGACAAATCCAGGATTTGATATTAAAGGCGAATTTAATATTTTTATTTAGATTTGTTGTATTTGCTATTGCTATAATGATGACAGCATAAAAACTTTCTTTTGCCATCAAATGTTGCATGCATAGAGTTTTTTTTAGAATTCAATAATATTCTGAATATTGCATCTCAATTATGTGAATAATATTGAGGCATATAAACGTAGATCTTGCATGTAGTTTTACCTCTCATCAGGAAGGGTTATATTCAACCAATTAGCATATATAACATATTGAACAATAATGTCTTGTCATTGAATAATTCTCAGTTACTCCACCATTAAACTTTAAAAATATTTAGTTGTTAACATTTATAAATGATATCAATAAATATAAAAAAATAGATAAACCAATTAATGGTGTAGACTTTCCCATACTAAGAATTTAAGTTCACATTTGAGTATCATGCATATTAATTACATACAAATATAGATTCACATTATATAAGTAGTCTTTAAACTTCATAGTATTCTTAAATTGAAATAAATAGTGTACATTTATTCACAACATAAACTTGTGTGTTGTTTTTTTTATGTTAAGTGGTTTAAATGTAAATCCATAATAATAATACACTTGGAATATTACAAAAATAAAAGTATATCTGTTGTATTTTAGGACAGACATCTATATTTGTTGAAAACCATTAATTGGCTTTCATTATAATAAAAGTATATAGCTTGTTGTGTACGTTGTTATTTAGCTTAAGTTAGAAGCTGCAAGCATTCTTTCTTTTTTGTCCTGCTCTCTCACTTGTTCCTGTGCTTCCTTTTGCATTTTCTCCATCTTTTCAAGTGTCACTGACTTCAGAGGAAGAATTTTAGGTTTGCATAAAACTATTGTGGAAGCATCCTCTTGATAAATTTGACCAGTTTTAGGCAACCACTCAAGGAACTTTTCTTGGGACATCACTCAAGAGCTAAATTACTGAAATTTACACAAAAGGAAATAATAGTAAGACAACTGACTGAGGGAGAAAAAGAGAGAGGTAGCTGATACTTTATATAAAATCATGACAAATGAAACATTCATATATAAAAAAAGAAGTCTTTAAAAAACTATATTGCTTTAAAAGTATATTTAATACCAATATATCAATCTATCTTGTTCAAATAAATTTGTTGGCTTTAATATTTACCTTAACAATCTTGCTCAACAATCTTGCTCAATGCAGAAAGAAAAGATTTTAAACTGGTTGATTATCTGCCTATAAGATTGAAAAATTATAAATAATTGTATACAAAGAGTGACTTTGAATAGTAAAATAAAAATTAAAAAATAAATATGTGATGTAACCCCTACTGAAGTTGGCAAAATGAGATATTTAGTTTTAGGTGTTTAATAAAAGCTAATTCATTTATCTATACAGTGGAGAACAAAATTATAAAATGGATTGATTAGTTCAAAAGTTATTCAAAATTATATAGGTAATGGTAAAGAAAGTCGTTTTGGAGTCAAATGCAAAAGAAAACACTACCGATTTTTAACAGTTTAGCATTATAACAGATAATCAAATATTACAAGGATGAACAAATATTAACCAATCACCAAGAAATTAGACAAACACTTTCATAATGAGTCAATACGCAAGCTGTTAAAGTTTTTAATAATTTAAATAATATTTAGTTGACTTATAAACAATTTTATCTTTAGAAGATATTTTGTTTGATTTTATACAAAAGCTGCATAAAAACATTTTTTTTTTAAACTTGCAAAAAGAATTTTAGTTTGAAACTTTCACAGCTATAGTTTAAGGAATTCAACATTACAAATCAATAATAATCTTAAAAACTACCTAGGACCCTTTTTTCACATTATTTTGCATTTATTAAAAAGTCAGTTTTACCGACGACCGTACCGGTTCGTGGGGTAGCATCACATATGTCTATATTCAAAGTTGCTATAAAACCCAAAAAAGTCATAAAAAATAATAAAATATATTCAAGAAAAAGAACTCATTAGGCTAAACATTATCTATATATATAAAAAGTCAGTTTTGTAGGTAAACCGATCGCCATTGGTCAATTTGAAAACACATGAGTTTTGTGTCACTGACCTATCTAGGCCAAGGCCTATATAGTGTTTAATAATTTTTCACATCGGACATGTGTCTTCGCTAGCTAAGTGGTTAACGTATCGGACTGCCATGCAAGCGACCCAGGTTGGATTCTCCAGTTAGTCTATACTTTTTTTTCTACATTTTTTTCAATTAATATTACTTTTAAAAACAAACGACATTGTAAATCTACGGGAAATTCAGATTTTTGTTTTATAAAAATACTGTACTTGCCTATTTTTTACCTGATTACAATATTTATTTTAAATTACTTTCCTAAAAGTCTTCAGTAAAAAAAAAAAATCATTTAATTAATTAGATTTATAGCTTTCTTTTAATTGTGATTATAAATTTTTTTATCTGCGCCTTATTCAGTCCTGTTTATTTTTTCACCCGGGCAATGTCTGGCAATTTAGCTTGTTTTCTAATATTTGAAATCTTTTAACATTGGTATAAGCCTATTACAGCTAAGAGCCCTCTTTCCAACCTTGCCAAACACAAGGGGTCACCTTGAATGGATTTGGAGATAAGATCATGCAGAATATGCCAGTTTTTACTAAATGTAATCATTAATATCCAATATCATAAGTCATAACCCCATTATACAACCATTTGTGGAGTTTGGTGAAATTTAGCAGAACATAAGTCTCAAAGAAATCTGGATACATACACTATAATCCTTTTAGTCCATAGGTTTGAAGGTTTGAACCAATTAAGAAGTCAAAGTAGATGGATGGGTCACACCATCAGAAATCTCAGCACCTGGTAACCCTAGCCTATTGAAAAAGAAAATGTATACCATAACATAAAGTTTGATAAATGTTATAATCATACTACAAGTACAAGTTAAGCATTTACAGTTAGAAGGAAAAAAACTATGGCTATGGTAGAATTGTTTATTATTAATGTAAGAAGTTTGAAGTTTTAATAAATAACAATCTATGTATTTAACTTTAAAGAAAATCAATAATTATAAAGCTAAATACTGTAATAAAGGCTCTAAAGCCTAGTACTAGTAGATGGCCTCAATAGTACTAATAACTAGTAGGCCTACTAAAAATGCTAGTAGCAGGCATAAACATATACCATATATTGGCGTATATGACCTTAAATAGCCTTAGTTAGGGCCTGCCCTCTATCCTATAGCCATAGGCTTACCTAACCTAGTACTAGCTAATAGTGAGAAACGGGATAGGCTATGCAGATGCTTATTTATGCTCTGCTTTAGCTATAGGCTAGGCTTACATATTTTTTTATACAATATTTTCTGTAGGCCTAATTATTTAGGCCAAAAAAAGTTTTTTCCCTAAAGTAGCCTAGTCTAGTAGTAGGGCCTATTCTGACTATTCATATTCCTTTTTTCTTTTTCAATAGTGACAGACAATAGTATAGTTAGCTACTTTGATAAAAATTTCAAATTAATCAAATCTATTTTATAATGTGTGATTTTGATAAAGCATGATGTAAGCTTTCCAATGATACCAAATTTATGATTTTATCTCAATTATAACAAAAGTTATGAGTTTTTTGGTGACGCGTTTTTTTCCTTATATAGCCTTTGTATTGGCTAAAAAAAATTGAGGCAAAAATTGTGAAAAATTAGCAATTAAATAATTAACTATAACTTCTTAACGGTTTAAGATAACCCATTCAAATTTTCACCATTACTGTATCAATATATTCTCTTTGAGAATTTTATGTGTATTTATCATAGTCTTAGCATCAGGGGGAGGAGAGGGGGCACGTGGCCCCCCACCACCCCAAAAATGAAAAAAATGTAGAAATTTTTTTTTTTCCTTTTCAAATATTTTTTTTTAGAAAATTATGCCAATTTTAACAAAAATTATATAGGGCAATAGAATTAACAGAGTTATAGATTCTGTTATTATATTATTCACATTAATGCTGGATATTGGCTTCCTTTAAAACCTACCGTAAAATCTTGAGTATAAGCGGTACCCTACTTTTTGTAACAAATTTTTTTGGTTTAGGAAGGGGGTGCGGTTTATACACTTGTAAATTAAAATATTTTTATTTCCTACGTTCGAATATCAACTAAAATGAAAATGTGGGCTACCGTAAGCATCATCACTGAATAGACTAGAGTCAGAAATAACGAAAAATATGTTAAAATGACAATGTTTTTGTGTGAATTTTATTTAAAAAATTATTTTCTATCAATGTATTTATTTTACAAGTCTAATTAAGTTCATCAAAATACCTTTATTTTATAAAGTTTTTATCAATTAGGGTAGATCAACGTTTCGCATTAGTTTGTTTTTTAGAGCCCTGTTATTTATTTACCGGCTTCTATAGAGGTTTGCTTTTCAAAATAGTTACAAACAAGTAATGTGTTATTATTATTCAAATTAATATTTGGTACTTTGCAAACGTTTTTACACATAAAAACATTGCAAGATGGTTGATATTGAAAGATTATGTAGCATTCACTTAGTATTATTAATATTAATATGCAAAGTCCATTCACAATACATTGACTAATTTAGCTGCAATTTAAAAAAATATATTTATAATGATATTATACTAGTAATTCAAACAGATTTTGGGAGCGGCTTATAAACATGAGCTTCAATTTTACTTGCTTTTTGCCTTCTGAAGTATACCTGCCCCTTATACACAGATGTGGCTTATAATCGAGATTTTATGGTATTGGTAGAAGTCTGAAGAAGACCCTTAAAAAACAACCATTCAAATTTATGAAAACAATATGAAATTTGACATGTAATAAAAATGGCGAAGTCATAAAACACATGACACATGCATTAAACTATTTATTTAACATGTTATTTAATATTTAAATGTAATATATTTATTTTTTTATTTTTTTTTATGTTTAGGAATAACCCCTTGGTGTGATTTTCCTTGGCAAACAATGTTTCATTTTTATTACAATATTCATAAAATAATGCTAATATATTGTTCCAATGAAAATAATAAATATAATCTTAAATATCTGCACATTAGAAAAAAAGCTTAGTTTGGGAAGATCTCTCAACCAATTACACGAATCCATAATTTACGCCTATTTGTAAACAAAAAATAATACATTTGTCGGACTTTATAAAATTTTATAATTATGTCAAAGTTCTATTTTAAATCAAATTATTTCTTTATCAATTTCCAATGAAGAAAAAGGTAAAGCAAAGAAACCTTGCAAAAAAAAATTCATAGGTAATGACTTCATTTATAAATATTGTTGACAAAACTGAACAACCAATTATTTTACCAGTCCATCTGCATTCTGCATCAATACAATGATGCAAAGCATAAATAGTAAGACATTTCAAAAGTTGTGGAAGGAGATGTATACCCCCCAAGAGGATATTTTATATCATTTTATACATTAAAATAAAAGATATTGTTTCCACTTTTTCCTAAATAATTGTTTATTGTTACCTGTCCAATTTATAAATGTGATATCTCTGACGATTTTGGTTTAATATGTCTGAAATAAACCAAGCACACTGCACAACAGGTAATATAAATGCAGAACTTTTACTAAAATAAATGCAATAACTGGACTATTTTGTAGAGACATGAAAAGTACTGTTATTAACAGTGCTGTGGAGTCGGTAGATAAATGTTCCGACTCTGACTCCTCAATTTTTTTTCCTACTACGACTCCCCGACTCCTCTGTACAACACTATGAAAAGTATAAGTATTGCCGCTACTAATTGTGCGTTGCGTGCCATATAGTGAAGCACATAAGAAGCATGCTTCTTCACTGTCACTTAACGTGTTTGTTTTTCGGTTACATGAGGCACTGCATGCATTGGTCTTTATTCTTACAGTAGAGAATTCATTATTTTATAAGTTTTTGTGAATTGGGACATTTAAACTTGCTTTTTTTAAAATTCCAATCTAAATTTATTAGGAGTAGGAGTAAGAGTCAGTGCATTGTTTGCAGACTCCGACTTCAGGTACCCAAAAGTTACTCCGACTCCTCGACTCCACAGCCCTGGTTATTAAGATAAAATAGTGTCATTTACATAAAAATAATTTTTCAACATTCATTTATTTTATATTCTCAAGAGAATCACACCATTTTAGTGTAGATGAAGATTCAATTATAATAAACAAGTAGTCCAGATATATGTCTAGATTGACTCTAGAGGCTTAAAGTTTATTGTTTGATGAGAAATTTGATTTAAAAAATTCTACCAATATTATAACAGTGCCAAACTGGAACCTTTTCTTCTTCAATCTCATTATCATGTTTTATTAGTTAGACAATTAACTTTTTCTCACTGATGATAACTCCCCCCCCCCCTAAATTTGAACTAAACAATTACAATTTATCTAATTAGAAAAATATAAATTTTAAACCTTGTATTTGTATTATTTCTTTGCATGCTTATTTATTTAATTAACACTATTATACATCTTCCTCCCCCTCCTCTCTCACAGCCTTGCATTATTTGCCCCTTTCTACATTCCTAACCATGCCACTGTGCTTTATCAATATTATAGTTAATAAAACTTGTCACACCCACAATCAGCAAGCATTTCAAACTCACTAATGTTAATATAATAACATACTTTATTTCAGACTCATCCAACAATTAAAATGCAGCAAAATTCTAATCATTTCAACATAATATTTTTTTAGAATAATTCCATTTTAAATGTACGGTAAGCTATACCCTACTATATAAAAAAAAGTCAGTATGAAAAATATTTATTATAAACAATTATATTAAAATATAACCGATTAAAAATACATTATCTGCACAGTGTAAGATCAAACGAAAAAGAAAACATAGGCCTACTCATGGTTAATAAGTTATCACATAAAGACACACATATTTTTTTCTGCATACCCTTTGCATAAATTAGAAAAGCTCAATTTTTTTTTTCTTCTTTTGTACATTATCATTTGATCATTTGATCAGTCATTTCAAATTCTCTTTACAAAAATGCAGTGTTGGTAATAAGTCTTATCTTATCTTATACATTACAGACGCTCCTTCTATAAAGAAGATTATTGGGTCCTACGCTCATCCGTGGTCCGAGTCTAGTCTTGCATTTTTATTAATGTCTTAAATGATGTTAGGTTATTGGTTTTCCTGGTTTGTTCAGGCAACCCATTCCATGCCCGAATGCCACTCGGGAAGAAAGAGTACTTATATGCATTTGTTCTCGCATAAGGGATAAGGAAGGTGTTTTTGTCTTTATGTTTATCTGAGCTTTGCAACAGATTGTTATTGGGTTGTATTTCTAAATTAGAGTTTAATGCCTTATGTATTATTACTACTTTACTCTTTGCCCTTCTGTCCTCTAGTGTTTCTAGGTTTAGTGATTTGACTAATGGTGTTACTCTTGTCAATTGGGAATATTCACTAGTTATAAACCTTGCAGCTCTTTTTTGAATTTGTTCTAATTTTTTAATGTTTTCTTTAGTTGATGGGTCCCATACAGATCCTGCATATTCTAGTATAGGCCTAACTAATGTGAGATAGCATTTTAGTTTTATATTCTTATTACATTTGTAAAAGTTCCTTTTTATGAATCCTAATGTTTTGTTTGATTTTTTAATTACTTCATCAATGTGAGGGTTCCAAGATAACTTATCATTTATTATTACTCCTAGATACTTGGCATTGCTAGTTTGAGTTAGTTCTTTACCATGAATGAAGTAGTTTGTTATTATTTGTTTCTTTTTCTTGGATACCCTTATTAGTTGGCATTTTTCTGGGTGAAAAGACATACTCCAGTTTGATTCCCATTTTTGTAGTTCATCTAGGTCTTTTTGTAAAAGTTCACTATCTTTTCCTGTCTTTATTATTCTATAAATTATGCAATCATCTGCAAATAATCTTACTTTTGTGCCTGTGTTGATGCAATTTGGCAGATCATTTATGTAAATTAGAAATAGTAGGGGCCCTAGAACAGTTCCTTGTGGAACTCCTGAGTTTACTGTTATTGGTGATGACTTAGAGCCATTTATTATCACTGTTTGTTCTCTGCCTATAAGAAAGTCCTGAATCCACTGATGTAAGGGACCAGAGATGCCAAAGTATTTAAGTTTTTTAAGAAGACTAGAATGATGAACTTTATCAAATGCTTTTGAAAAATCTAGTAATATAGCATCAATTTGGTTGTTATTATCTAATCCCTTAGACAAGTCATCTATTAAGCCTATCAATTGAGTCTCACATGATCTATTTTTCCTGAAGCCATGTTGGTGTGGGCACAGTGCATTTAGTTTGTCTAGATGATTTACTATACTACTATATATTATATGTTCAAGTAATTTACATGTTATGCTTGTTAGAGAAACAGGTCTATAATTTCCGGGGTCAGATTTATCTCCTTTTTTGAAAAGGGGGGTTACATTGGCTAATTTCCAATCTTTGGGCACTTTGCCCTGGTTTAGAGAGGCCTGAAAAAGTATTTTAAAGATTGGAGATATTTCATTAGTTAGTTCTTTAAGCAGTCTTGCTGGTATTTCATCTGGACCAGAAGCTTTGTTTACTTTTAAGTTGGTTAGGAGTTGTTTAATGCCTTTTTCATCTACATTTATATTTCCTATCTCTTCTAGTTTGTTTAACTTTATGAAGATTTCTTTGTCACCTGGATTTGAAAAAGATGATGCAAAGTGTGTGTTTAGGATATTAGCTTTAGTTTCATTATCATTATAAGTTTCATTGTTTTGGCAATTTAGTGGAGCTATGCCTGTAGTGTCCATTTTTCTTGATTTAATGTAGGACCATAAGTTTTTATTATTATCTTTAGAAATTACATTGTTTACATATTCATTCTGCAGCTGTCTGCTTAGTTTCTGAGTTAAATGTTTAATTTTTAGGTATTTTTTATGTAGTCTAATTGAATTAGTTGCCTTAAACTTTTTGAATAGATTTTCTTTTTGTTTACACAGTTTCTTTAGTTTAGTGTTAAACCAACATTTGTTAATTTTATTTGATGTTTGTTTTGTTGGCACAGAGTCAGCCATTATTGCTTTTAAGTTGGTTTTTATAAATTGCCAAATATCTTCAACTGGACTATCTATATTGTATTTAGTAAGAAAATTGGTTTGGAATTTTATTGCTGCTTGATGTAGTTCTGTTGTGTTACATTTATTCCAGAGATAAATTATTCTTTTAGGTTTCTTGCTAATTTGGATTTTTATTTTGTTATTTACTCTGACAATATCATGATCTGAAAGTCCAGGGATTATTTCATAATCTAATACTAGTCCTGGTCTGTTCGTTAAAAATAAATCTAGTATATTATGGTTTCTTGTTGGTTTTTTATTAATTTGGTCTAAGTTTAGATTTTGGATGGTATTGATAAACATTTCATTTATTTCTTTTGTGTTTTGGTGCTTTTCTATAGAGTAGCTATTCCAATTTATATCAGGGAGGTTGAAGTCCCCCATTATCCAAATTATAGCATTTTTGTATTTAGTTTCAATACTTGTCAGCTGATTACACAGATCAGACATGTACTCTGATGTTGAGTTTGGTGGTCTGTAAACACTGCCTACAATTAGTGGTTTGGAATTAGGTCTGCTTATTTTACAAAATACTGACTCTATGTTATTTTGAGGTTCTAATTTAATTTCTTCAGCTATTAGGGTAGATTTTATGGCTAGTAAGACTCCTCCATGCCTGTCTGACCTATCTTTCCTAAAAATTTCATAATTATTATTGAATATCTCTGTGTTGTAAATATCTGGGCTAAGCCATGTTTCGGAACCTGCAATTATGTCTGGTTCTTCATTATTTATTAAAAGTTCCAAATCAGCTTTTTTATTTTTAATGCTTTGGAAATTTATTGTAAGAGTTTTGAGGTGATACTGATTTGGGGTTTTATGGGATTTAGTGTTAAAGAGTGTCTTTTTACTTTTTTTTATTGGTGTTGATCTAGCTAAGGGTTTGTTTAGGTCTAAATTATTAACTTCTGGGCTTGTCAAGGCACTGTAGGGGTTAGTGGTATCCAGGTCATGAGAATTAAACAGACCTGAACTAAATTGTGGCAACCCACACTGTACACAGTGCCAAGAGGCATCTTTATTTCCTAATGCTATATAAATTGGGGTGTTCATATGCAAGCATGCAGCATGGTACCATTCATCACAGGTGTCACATTGAATGGCTCTATGTTTTGCTGTGCATGGCTTACTGCAAATGTTACATCTATCTCTAACTGTCTTGACTGGGCCTGGGTTGGATTCTACATCGCCAGCCAAGAGTAACAATAGTACTAAATGATTTTGTCTGTACCTGCAAATTTTGTGTTTAAAATGGTTTAGGGAGATCTTTTTTAGGAGGATATAAGCATGAGTGTTGTCAATATCATTAATGTTATTGCAGATCTATGGCATCTATGGCATTGCAGATCTATGCTGGATTAAGAGAATCTATACAAGTATCCATTCTTTAAAATAAAAATGGGATTAATGTTTACTTAATTCACTTAAGTAGTTTTTAAAACTTCCCTACTGGCTCATTGAATTTGGTTTGGGGGATAGTTGGAACAGCCATCCTTTTACTGAAAATGAAAAATTAAATACTTCAATAAATATTTTAATATATAAAAGCCTAGAACTAACAATGATTTAATGTTATTATAATTTTTACAAAGCATAAAATGTAGGCCTACCCCCCCCCCTAACAAAAAAAATTCATGCCTATTCATAACATAGGCCTACTATACACAAATATGTAGGTACCTATAACTAGCATATATAGGAATATAGGATAGGCTAGGATTAAATATTCACTTTTTCTTTCTGCGTCTCTCTGTATCTAATAAAAATCTTTTCTCTATAGAATTGTAGGAGTGTCTAGGTAGGCCTATATGCTTATAATATAAATATTTGTAAATAGGGGAGTAGCCAGGTTATCAAGGGTTACCATAGAGGGAGGAGGGGGGGGGGGCAAAGTGCATGGTTGGGGGGGGGGGGGAGAACATTGCCAATGTCATTGGGAAAATATTCTGAACTTGTGCACATTTCTTGCAAACTATTTTAAAACTAGTATTGAATATAGCCTAAGTATCAATAGTGAAAAGTAAAATTAGATTCTATAAATATTTCTTTATTGGCCTGTCATATATAAATATACCCTATATAAAATTGATTAAAATAGATGAAACTATAAAACAAAATTAGGTTTGTGAGGATAAAAAGTCTATTATGCATAGCTGTTACTGTTGTAGTCATGCAAAAAAAAATTGAAAAATAGTAGGCCTACACTTATACTATAAATAGATCTATATTCCTTTAGAGTTTAGAGTAAATGGATCATGTACCTACTTTTGGGGGAAAAAATCGTTGGGCTACACTCTTTTTAAAAATAACTTGATAGCCTACTTTTGTAGGCGTACTGCCGTACTATTCTAGGTCTAGACATAGCGACATAGTTCACATAGGACATAGAATCCTAGTGTCACATAGAATAGAGTGAATAGTGAATAGAGTCATAGAGGCTCATAGACTTAATTATTATAATAAATGGCTTAGGCCTACACATTTTTGGGGACTAAGCATGGGTTGAAAATAATACAATAAGTATGACAACTTGTTAATTTGCCATCAATTATATCTATTTAACATTTAGTCGTTTGTTGTGCAATTAAATTGGGGAAAAAATTAATAAATTTCGTAAGAGAAAAAATAGGCCTACAAACTGAGATATTTTATATATTATATAGTTCAGTGCTGACTATTTTTAAAGCAACTTCCTGCTTTGCCGAGTAATTTACTCTGCAACGTCCCATTTGGAGGAACTCGCTAAAACTAATTGGGACCCCGATATTAAAAACAAATTTGTCAGATATACTTTAATTATAATAAAGAAGCTCATCGAGTTAGAATTAAATATCATCGAGACCTCTAAATATTTAAAAAAAAATGGCAAACATACCAATAGTTTTCATAACAGCACTGCGCCATTAAAAAAGTTTATTTACACATCAAAACGATGAAAAAAATTTTGTTTAACAACACTTTGTTGGTTTAAAATGATATAAACACATAGATTTTAGAAAAGATGGGTGAAATCAATAATACAGAACATATACCCATTTCGATCGGCTTCAAAACTGCACAAAAATATATCGCTTCCGCTGGACACGAAAAGTAGGTCAAAATCCAGTTTATCGAAGTAGCTAGTATAGTGAATAGAGATTATAATTATAGACAGTCTCTCAAAAAGTAAAAGAGTAATAATATCATCGTAATATTAATAGGCCTATGACTATGGCACTATCATGACTCATGACTGTCACTATAATTTATAATATGTCTATAGTCACTATAGTCTATGCCCTATGCCTATGCTGCTATGCATTTTTTAATACATTTATTATTTAAATATTTATAATATGAAAATATGGTAGCCTACCTATAATATTAGCTCAATGGTTTAAAACTAGGCCCATATAATATTTAAACCCAGTATATACCATATCTAGAATCGTTAACGTAATTTACCAAATGTCTGCACTGATAAATTAACGCCTTGATTTGAATAAAAGAAATATTTACTCGCTAAAAGAATTGCTGTCGGTGTCGTTGGCAAGAAAACATTTCGTGTGCATTATCCTAGTAGCGTCCCTTGCTATGATAGTATAAAAAAAGGAATCACAAAAAGCCACCGGACTTAAGGCCCAATTCCACATTAAAAAAAAAAAATTCTGAAAAAATATCACTTACACATATTATCGTGTTGTATAGGTTTTATTAATAAAATGGCCGCCAGAACAGATTTTTTTTTTTTTTCAGTTTTTAACTTGTATATGTATTATCTTTTATCCATCTTCAACATTTAATGTTAATAAAATGTTGCAAATATCACTTGTTAGTGATTTTCTGTTTTATGTGGAATGGGGCCTTAATAATACGGACAATTTATATTCTGTAACTGTGTTACCAGTGTCGTATAAATGGATTGTACAGGTTGTGCATTGCACAAAAGCTCGGTGGTCTTGGGGCCTCTAGCGCCGGTCGTAATCAAATTTTTCTTGTTAGATTTATATTTCAATTTGAAATAAACTCAAGCGTCTTCCTCCTCCTTCAGCTTTTTTTTTTTCGGTCATTGTAGAATGTAGGAAAAAATAACGTTATAAGCCAAAAAGTTAATATCTATTAAATTAAAATTTTGCATACTATTTTAAGGGGTGTGCCATAGTGGTTTTTTTTTTCAACCGAAGAGACTCACCGTCATATTAAAGGAAAAAGTGTGCACCAGTTCAGACTTCGCCTGCCATTGCCCCTCCTGACCATACACTATTTTTCAATTATAGGTCTAGCCTACCCCCACCTCACTTTTATAATATTTGCCTCCTCCGCTTATGGTCCCCATTCGACCATTTTCGAAAAAAGGGCCTTTTCGGGAAAAAAAAATAGGCCTATTTAAAGAATAATTTTAACAAGCCACAATTTATGACGTTTGTATTTTTTTTCCTTAAATTACATTTCAACAATTTAACTTATTACAATCGTTTTGAATCATTCAGCGTGCCAACAGCGTGAAAGTCAAACTGATCAACTAGGCCTATATTATTTTATAAGACAATTTATTTAGTGCCGTAGCAAGACCAAGACCAAAATAAAAGAAGCTTAATAGATAAAATCATTAAAGCAGCTTTATATTTTAAAACATCCATTCGTAGCTAATACCAGGGCTGTGGAGTCGGAGTCGGAGGAAATTTGGGTACCTGGAGTCGGAGTCGGCAAAAAATGCACCGACTCCGACTCCTACTAAATTTAAATTGGAAAAAGACAGGGCTTCATTTATTTTAAACAACCGATCAATAGGCCTACATACATTTGTGATGAGAAAGTAAAGTATCTGTTTCTTCCTCTAAGTCCCCATCCCTACTCAAGATCCTATCCCTATTGTCATACTATAGCGGGTCGACACACAAAAAAAAGTCTTTTGAACTAATTTGAAATGCGTCATTAGACTGGGCGTCATATAGTCTGCACGGCGCTGGTATTGATGACGCTATACAAGTGCCCAAATTACTAATTACCATTAACATTGTTTGTAATGATTTCAAATGCTAGGACATGGGACGCGCGGTTTTCTCTGAATGCTAAACACTGCCTTAGTAGGCTATAGGCCTAGGCCATAGGTCCTAAATAAAACGCATCTTAAGCTACTAGTGTACAAGCATACCTTTATAAGAGGCCTAGAGAGGCTTTTACATATTTACGATTCTTTCCATAATGTAATTTGCGTTCAATAGGCCTACAAAAAAAATGCCGCCTTTTCGACTTATAAATGCGCTACGCACACAACGCACAATTAGGAGCGGCAATCAGTGGCGTATTTAGGCATGTTCCACATGTGCCATTGGAACAGGGGCCCCCACACAAAAGGGGCCCCCACACATCCCAAAAAGAAATGTTTTAGTGACATCCCCATATTTCGTTGAAAATGTAAAATAAAATTCATTTATTCCCATACAATTTAAAGCGCTACAGTTCAACCAAGCTACGTGCAACATAAAATGTATGATTGTACAGAATGTAATATGAATTAACGGCCCTTTTCTGAGGTAGGCCCTATGTGGAAGGCAGACCACGAGGGGCCCCACATAAATTTGGGAACAGGGCCCCCACATAAATTTAGGAACACGGCCCCCACAATTTTAAATACGGCCCTGGTGGCAATATTTATACTTTTCATAGTGTTGTGTTCTGCTTAGGGATGTTAAACGAAAACCGGAATACCGGATTCCGGTTTTGAAACCGAAAACCGGTTTTGATTTTCAAAACACCGCGTCTGTGCTTTATTATTAACGGCACTATTAAATACATATTCTTTCGATTCTCTTTCAACACATTTTTTACAAGTTATCATAAATATATGCCTTTTCAAATGCTTCTTAATATTATGGTCAACGATAATCGGTAATTTGATTATCACTATTGAAAAATTGAAAGCTACTATCGGTTTTAATCAATTAGCCCAGATTTTTTTAGTTCTACATAATTTTATTGTAAAGAGTACAAAATCATATTGTATTCATACAAATCAACCCCCTGAATGCCCTGCAAACACTAATTAATTAAGTTTGAAGTATTTTTCAAAAATACCTACAAAACTACGCACATTTGGCTGTTCCGGCATGTGACTTGTGACATTGCGCGGGTGGGGGAGGGGGAAACCGAAATCCGATTTTCAACCGGTTTTGTAGAACCGATAACCGGTTTTAACATCCCTAGTTCTGCTGTTAGGGGGCCCGTGAATATTTAAAATTAAATACAGTAAATCCCAGCCAGTAGTCCTGTAGTAATGACATGTAGATGTATGTTGCCTTTCTTTCCTTCAAGGAATGTACAAAATACATTCGCATATTAATACAGAGGAGTCGGAGTCGGGGAGTCGGAGTCGGAGTCGGAAGTATAAGAAAATGAGGAGTCGGAGTCGGAGTCGGAGTCGGAACATTTATCTACCGACTCCGCAGCCCTGGCTAATACACAATTTTATTACTCAACTTACACATTAACTCATTCTGTGCCGGGGGGTTTAACGCGTTTGTAGACGGACAGCTGAAGGTCGCTAGTCCCTACTACCACCCACACACAGCGGACGGTAGTGTTCAGTCTTCACTCAGTCTTCCTCGGAGATGACCTTCCGACTTGTCTCATTTGCCAAGAAAAACTTTCACACAATAAGAAGTCAAATTTGGAGAGACACTTCACTAGAAAACATACCAGATTCGCTGAATAAATATCCAACCGGTGACACACGGAAAAAAGCTATTAAAGAGCTTCAAAAACAAAAACAACAGTCGAGTTCTATGCTAAGTAACTGGGTGCAATCTTCAAATAATGTAAACCAGGCAAGCATTGCAATATCACTACAAATTGCAAAAAGAAGAAAATCCTTCACAGATGGTGAGTCAAAGATTGTTTCATACGTGGAACTGAAGAACTGTCTCGTGATTTCAAAAACAAAACTGAAATGATGAAGAAAATCAAAGATTTGCCATTATCTGCTATAGCAGTTCAAGATAGAACAGTTAAATGTCTTCAAGTGTAACACATATGTAAGTGAAAGACATTCACCTGGCTTCTGCTTTATCACTTGCTATGTATGAGTCTTGCGACATAAAAGACACGGCACAAGTTACCCTTTTTGTTGGTTATATGTCATCTCAAGGTCCAAAAGAAGAACTGCTAGGATTGATGCCGCTATCAGGGCAAACTCGTGGAGAAGATATAGCAAATGTTGTGCGAAAATGCCTGGAAGACTATGAAAGCCATATAAGTAAAATCGTTTTCATAGCAGCTTATGGATCCAAAAGTCAGAAGTATGACAGGAATACATACAGGGGTAACAACGATTCGGCAAAAAATTAACCACGAAATAGTTTCGCAAAGAGATTTGATCAATTCAAAACAAACGCAAGTACTCTAGCATTCATAGTAAATCTTCTCAACACAAATACAAATGAGATCAACATTGAGCCATTTGGAATTGATGCTGGTTCGCTTCAAATGCAATTACTGGATTTGAAAACCAAACACTTGTTGAGTGGCAAGTTCACAGAACTCAAGAGCAAGTTATAAGAGTTGGAGGTCCAGAAAAGCATGCACAACTGGACAGCTCTAAAAGAAATGCCGCGAGTTGAGGCACTCATATTTGACTCATGTAATAGTCTTCGAGAATGCTACAGTGAGGTGAAGAAGTTGACATTTGGAGTGCTGACAATCTTCGGGTCAACATATTCTTGCGAGCAAGCGTTCTCTTGCATGAATATAATATTTTTTTTAAAGTAAGAATCCACCTAATAAATAAAAATCTAGAGGCGTGCTTGAAACTGAAAACAACAAGTTATGATGTAACTATTGTAACTATCCATTACTCAATAATTTTGGTAATATTATTTGATTACTAATTTTATTATTCTAGCAGAGATAGCTAAAATACTTTAACATGTTTTGTGCGAAACATGTGTATGTTTTTATATGATTAAATATTATTTTATGTTTAAATATATTTATTTAAAATCAAAAATCAATTTTATATACCTAATCCTAATCAAATATCATAATATTGAAACTAAAATGTTAGTGGCTCTTTAAAAACTAGGAAATAGTGTAAATTGTAACATTTGGCTCTACCGTGCTCATGGCCTAGGCCTAACCATGAATGTCGGAATCTTTAATTAGTAAATAAACCGACAGTCCTCAAAACCATTTTTAAATGATTTAAAGTTATTATCTGATGAATAGAAATTAATAATTAGCAATAATAAGTTATTTTATTAGCAAATCTGATAAGTTCCAAGGCCTACATGGGCGCCCGCAGAAAATTTTCTAGAGGGGGGGGGGGCGGCAAAATATTTTTATCAATGTTTTCACCCATTTTCTGCTAGCGTCCCACTTATGGGACACTTCGTAACAAAAAAACTGTTAAATACGTATAAGCCTTATAAATACAAAAATTTGTTTTTTTTTGCAGTGTACAATAAATAGACTTTAAATAAAACTTTGCTTTAAGAACAAAATTTTACTTTTAATAAGATTTACATAATCTTGACCTTTCAACTTGTAAAAATTGATGAAAAAAAAATAAACTTTCTCAAAAGTAAGTACACATTTAACAAATAGTATTATATTTTTATATAAAACCACATCTATATATGTGTTTGTGTCCCCACGGATCCCCATTGGTCAATTTGAAAACACGTGAGTTTGTGTCACTGACCTATTTAGGCCTAGGCCTATATACTGTCTAATAATTTTTCACATCGGACGTGTGTCTTCGCTAGCTCAGTGATTAACGTAGCGGACTGCTTTGCGGGCGACCCGGATCCGATTCTCCAGTTAGAATATAGGCCTACCTTTTTTTTTACAATTTGTTTTTCAAACTTTTAAAAACAAAAGACATTGTAAATCTACCGCCAATTTAGATTTTTGTTAAATAAAAATACTTGCCTATTTTTATCCGATTACAATATTTATTTTAAATTACTTTCCAAAAAGTCTTCAGTAAAAAAAAATAATTTAAATATTAGATTTATAGCTTTCTTTTAATTGTAGTTTATAAAATATATATTTGCACCTCATACAGTCCTGTTTGTTTTTCACACGGGCAACGCCGGGCAATGAAGATTGTGAAATATGTAATTTTATCATTTATCTATCAACTATAACAATTGAAATCATAAAAAAAACCACATTGACTTCGTTTTATCAAGTGTCAAACAAGATTCCCACAAGTAGGACAGTAGCGACGAATGCCCCGTGTAAAACATCACATTTACGGGACAGTTGCTAGTAGCATGCTCAGTTAGTTTTTTTTATTTATTATAAAGTCTTTTTTTTATAAAATGTTGTTTTTTTTAACTTTGGCTGCCCGCCAAATGCAAGAGAAATGCCAGGAACAACATTTACCTTTCTACGCCACATTTGTAGACCTGACTAAGGCATTCGACACAGTCAGCCGCGAGGGACTCTGGAGAGGACCAATGATGGGAGCTTTGCATACAAAGATTCCTGAGCTAAAACAGTCGACGTCCAGTGTGATTCCCATGTAGTTCGCCATGCAGCACCCACTCATTATGCTGACATACGTTGTTTTCTCTTGCATTAAACAATATTCTTGGAGGTCTTTCGCGTGCCACTGAAGATCGTTCTGCTTGCCAAGTCTGGCACGCGTGCCTTAGGTTGCCGACCCCTGCTATAGAGCATTTGCGTTGATTCTATAAATACTTTTCGATACTAGATGTTCATCCCGAAAATGAGCAGTAGATGCAATCAATTTTGCAGAAATTCTCATCACTATTAGCTGCTATAAATCGAATCGTGAATGGTTAAAAAAATGCATTGTTATACAGTTTGTGTATTCTGAGGCACATGGTTTTCTTATCACTCTTGATACGTACGAATTCTTAGTTCTTCTATTAATCTGGGAAAATTGCTGAAAGTGGGGCCTTTTTCCAAAAATTTCGCTCCCCCTAGCGTCAAAACCTGGCTAAGCCACTGCTAATACGCCTACTCTTTTACCATCCAATCTTTCCTACGCTACTGACAAATATACATTTTGTCGCATACACAAATAAAAAAAAAACTGAAATATGTAATCAACCTAATTAATTATTATTATCTTTCAACTATTGAAAAAATAAACTGTAATTTTTCAGTAGTTTGAGAAGGGTAGGGGAGTGGGGGATTGCTTTTCTATCGTGAACTAAAATTTCCTTACTCACACCTAGTTTTACTTTTGCTTTTCCCTAGACAGCTTACACATCCAGCTGTTTGCTTCCTCCCCATGTGCATCCAGCTGTTTGCTTCCTCCCCATGTGCATCCAGCTGTTTGCTTCCTCCCCATGTGCATCCAGCTGTTTGCTTCCTCCCCATGTGCATCCAGCTGTTTGCTTCCTCCCCATGTGCATCCAGCTGTTTGCTTCCTCCCCATGTGCATCCAGCTGTTTGCTTCCTCCCCATGTGCATCCAGCTGTTTGCTTCCTCCCCATGTGCATCCAGCTGTTTGCTTCCTCCCCATGTGCATCCAGCTGTTTGCTTCCTCCCCATGTGCATCCAGCTGTTTGCTTCCTCCCCATGTGCATCCAGCTGTTTGCTTCCTCCCCATGTGCATCCAGCTGTTTGCTTCCTCCCCATGTGCATCCAGCTGTTTGCTTCCTCCCCATGTGCATCCAGCTGTTTGCTTCCTCCCCATGTGCATCCAGCTGTTTGCTTCCTCCCCATGTGCATCCAGCTGTTTGCTTCCTCCCCATGTGCATCCAGCTGTTTGCTTCCTCCCCATGTGCATCCAGCTGTTTGCTTCCTCCCCATGTGCATCCAGCTGTTTGCTTCCTCCCCATGTGCATCCAGCTGTTTGCTTCCTCCCCATGTGCATCCAGCTGTTTGCTTCCTCCCCATGTGCATCCAGCTGTTTGCTTCCTCCCCATGTGCATCCAGCTGTTTGCTTCCTCCCCATGTGCATCCAGCTGTTTGCTTCCTCCCCATGTGCATCCAGCTGTTTGCTTCCTCCCCATGTGCATCCAGCTGTTTGCTTCCTCCCCATGTGCATCCAGCTGTTTGCTTCCTCCCCATGTGCATCCAGCTGTTTGCTTCCTCCCCATGTGCATCCAGCTGTTTGCTTCCTCCCCATGTGCATCCAGCTGTTTGCTTCCTCCCCATGTGCATCCAGCTGTTTGCTTCCTCCCCATGTGCATCCAGCTGTTTGCTTCCTCCCCATGTGCATCCAGCTGTTTGCTTCCTCCCCATGTGCATCCAGCTGTTTGCTTCCTCCCCATGTGCATCCAGCTGTTTGCTTCCTCCCCATGTGCATCCAGCTGTTTGCTTCCTCCCCATGTGCATCCAGCTGTTTGCTTCCTCCCCATGTGCATCCAGCTGTTTGCTATAAACCGTAAAATTTCAAAATTTTCTTGGGGCTCAGTGAGCCCCCAGACTCTGTCGGTCCGAGAAGGGGCGCAGACTTTGTGTCATGTCCCCGGGCGCAGATGACCCTAGCTACGCCACTGGGCCTACATTTTGTATAAGAAGTAAATGCGCAAATTTAGGCTATATTTTTTTATCCTGATTTTAGGCTCGACACTATTTAAAGTCTTGTTATTCTTTAACTTTGTTTTAATAAGGGTTAGGCCCTATGTGAGATCATGGGCCTTTATCTGGCTCTACTCTTTCCACTCAAGCACCCCCTTCCTTTCTTCTTTCATGGTGTTAGCCTACTTGTCAAATTGGAAAACGGATGGTGTTTTTTCTTTATTTGTTTTTTTTTAAGACTCATAAACATACATAAATAACTTGTGCGGGGAGCAGTAATACACTAATAACGTTTAGGCAGTATTGCCTAATTAACTTGCTCAATACAAGTGCAGAAGAGCCGTATTCCACCCAACCATTAGGTCACAGACCTGTCGGCAACGTCAGGATGAGAACTGAGCAAGCTCCGTCTCATAGAAAGCTCGAACCTAAACCTATATGCTAAAGATGCTTTTAAAGGTGTACGGACATTTGATACCGCGACATTTGATACCGCGACAATTAATCCCTGACACTTAATCCCGCCCGCGGACATGTACACTAAGAAGAAATAAAAAAATGTATTTGGAGAACTAGTTGTCACAAAAGTACTCACTAATTGGTAGGAATAATAATTACTAATACAATTTGTTTTCTTATTTTAGCCACTTAAGGAAAACCCTTATGCGTAATGTTCAAGTGACTAGCCCCTGCGACTCGGCCCGATCACCGCCCTTTGTTATCTGTGGACAATCCTCATCCAGATGGTTGTCAAAGAAGGATCCGCGAGTGTTGGTCTGAGGTCGAGCGAGACTTGCTTTGATTGGTATACATAGAGATTGACAGAAAGATATATTATCGGCTTTGCTTATTTGTATGTCCGCTCCTTGTGACCCAAATTAGTAGGTAATATAATGAATTGGTTCATTGTCAACTCTTCTGTATTAATTGTTTTCAATTTAGTTGAAGACTAAATGACAGGTGACCTGGTTGGAAGGGGCGCGGCCTTTGCTTTCATTGGGCAATGAGTTTTGATATGACTAAATGGCGTCGCTCACTAGACCGCCTTCTTTAGGACCCTAAATGTTAATAAAAACAATTTTTGTTTCAGATGTTTCTTAAACTTTTAGCTCTGTACTACGGATATCTTGGATTTATACTTGTGAATATGGCTGATAAGATCACTTTTGGTACAACGTCGAAAGGCAAGCAGTCTTTGCTACACTAGCAATATGAATTCCTCAAACATAGGGAGTGTACGAATGGACCTATATGTCGGGAAGGGAGGGAGTAAATGTCGCGGGATGAAGTGTCAACGGGACTATCTGTCGTGGGACTAAGTGTCAGGGATTAACTGTCGCGGTATCAAATGTCGCGGTATCAAATGTCACCAAACCGCTTTTAAAATCAATTTTGTTCTTTAAATCTGTATACATGTAATTTTTTTTCCCTTAACTTTAACAATACATGTAGCCTAGATGTTTCAAGTGAAGGGTAGCAATTATCCTAAGTCTTACAGTTTCTGGAGTGTTTCTCAGAAGAAGTAGTTGGCGATTTAATTGTGCCTTTGTATACATAATATAAAGATATTGGCTCATATTATCTTTGTTGATGTTGAGTCCAACCTGTGCTGATGTGGCATTTTAGTTTCTTATTCTTATTACATTTATTGTAAAAGTTTCTTTTTATGAACCCTAATGTTTTGTTTAATTTTTTAATTACTTCATCAATATGAGGGGTCCATGATAACTTAGCATTTATTATTACTCCTAGATACTTAGCATTATTAGTTTGAGATAGTTCTTTACCATGAATGGAGTAGTTTGTTATTATTTGATTCTTTTTCTTGCATACCCTTATTAGTTGGCATTTTTCTGGGTAAAAAAACATACTCCAGTTAGATTCCCATTTTTGTAGTTTATCTAGGTCTTTTTGAAAAATTTCGCTATCCATTTCTGTCTATAAATTATGCAATCATCGGCAAATAATCTTATTTTTGTTCCTGTGTTGATGCTATTTGGTAGGTCATTACTATAAATTAGAAATAGTAGGGGGCCTAGGACAGTTCCTTGTGGAACTCTTGAGTTTACAGTTATTGGTGATGACTTAGTACCGTTTATTATCACTGTTTTTTCTCTGGCTATAAGAAAGTCCTGAATCCACTGATGCTAGGACCAGAGATGCCAAAATATTTAAGTTTTTTTAGTAGACTAGAATGATGAACTTTATCAAATGCTTTGGAAAAATCTAGTAATATAGCATCAATTTGGTTGTTATTAACTAATCCCTTAGACAAGTCATCTATTAAGCCTATTAATTGAGTTTCACATGATCTATTTTTCCTGAAGCCATGTTGGTGTGGGCACAGTGCATTAAGTTTGTCTAGATGATTTACCATACTACTATATATTGTATGCTCAAGTATTTTACATGTTATGCTTGTTAGAGAAACAGGTATGTAATTTCCAGGGTCAGATTTATCATATACATACATATAAAGTAGCAGCAATGGTTCCGTACAAAGAATGGCTACAACTAGGTCATATGCAATAGTGGTGTACACATTTTTCATCATTGAGCCATGTAAGGAATTCCAATCAAGATAATGGGTCACATGTAAGGCTCGAACCAATACCTAGCCTATAGGCTACATATTTGTATTTATCAAGTTTATTCTTTAAATCTGTATACATGTAATTATTTTAATTTTCGATTTTTTACAAAATCATTAGATTGAATTTTTTTTAAGATCGTAGTAACTCTGTGGTTAGGGAGGGAAGAGTACTGAGAGGGCTAGTGGACAGTGTTGTAGTTGGGGGGAATTCTCTTTTTTTCAAATACTTCATGTTCAGTTTATTTGTTGTTCACTTATTGATAGTAACGTTTGATTAGTTTAAGTAAAGTGTTGATAAAAGCAGTGCTTTTTTTTTGTGACAGTACGCACAGGTACGGCGTACCGGCACCTTTTTCAATGTGGGAAAAAATTATTACTTTTCTTGTATTATTAATTATTATTAATTTATTATATTATTAATTTGTAAAAAATGAATTATTTTAAAATTGCGCGCAATAAGAATTAAAATATAAAATGAGAAACTGCTAGGCAATCCATCACAGAGTACCGGCACCTATTTTTTTTTACAAAAAAAAAAGCACTAGATAAAAGAATAGGCACATTTCCAATAAAAACTTTTTTTTTTAACAGTTTTATAGCTCGGCATTTTATTTCCCGATATTTGTTAAAGACCAGGTGAAGACGTTTTTCTCAAAGGAACGAGATTTGGAATAGCCTCATACGGCAGTGACGTATCACAAGGGCAATAAATAAATAAAAATAGACGCTATAAATCTATATTTAACCATTTTGTTAAAAATAAGAACCGGGAAAAGATTCAAAACACGTGACAATATTCATTTTTCCTAGTCGGAATCCTTTATGTTATGTCACTTTCCTATATTGCCGGAAATAAAAACATTTCAAATGGCTACGAGATTTGGAGTAATCTTCCGAAAAACACACACATTTAAGTGCAAATATTGAACTAATTACTTAAAATGTATCTTTGATATTTTGTATAAATGTTTTTTTTAACATTCAGATACTGAATACACTATTTACTATCAAAATCAAATGTTAACTCAATTTTGATAAAAAGCTCTTCACTTGGTCTTTAATCTCGTGTCACTGTCAAAGATATTTAAAAGTTCATTGAGTGAATTTTAACACTTTGAAAATGTGGTTGCATCTATTTATAATGTAAGGTTAAGATTATATCAACATTGATAACTCTCGACAGAAAGGCTATTCTCACTTTTCTAGTATCAGTGTTGAAAAAAAAAAGGGATGGGGAGTGGCGTTATTACCTATCTGACGGCACGGCACGTAAAAAAAAAAAAGAAACAAAGATGGGATAGACAGAATAAAAAAAAAATAATAATAAGTTAACAAAAAAAAAACGAATCATATACCAAACTACATTTCTACGGTGGTAAAATAACAATCTTACAACTGTAATATCAGGGCCGAATTGAACTCTGTATACTACAAATAGAGGGAGGTCACACTCCTTCTGTACCTAATAATTTTGGCAGAGAATGTTTAAGCTAGAATCATTGTCTAGTCCAGGGGTCGGCAACCTCTTGATAATGGTGTGCCAAGCTAGGATTTCTAAATCATTCAGCGTGCTAACAATTTAAAAGTCAACCTACTCTATTTTACTTGTTTTATTAATTTTTATTAGACAATTAATTTAACTCCGTAGCAAAACCAAGGCCAAAAGCTAAGGAAATCTAAAGAGATAATCGTTGAAGCTTTTTATATTTAATTTAGTTAAAAAAATAACCTGTTTGTGATCATCATCCTTTTTATTTGCATTTATACCAAATATAAATTTTATCACCAAGCTTTCACGTTTGGGTAACTATTTTGTAAATATTATCATTTGATTGTCAAGATAAGGATCTGGAAACTGCTAAAATTGATTAAAATTTGTTCTCAGTTTTACTGAATATGATTAGTCTATTATAACCACAGTTTTCAAATTATATTATCGTTAAGATGAAGTGATAAAAACTCATCATACAAATTGGGTAATTAATGTAATGTTTGAAAAATTTGCATATAATTTTTTAATTATGCCTATATAATATTTACATAATTATCAGTTATTTTTTGCAGTTTGGTCATTAGAAAGGTAGGCTATAAGTCGTAGGCCTTTTAGCCTTTTATAAAAGAAAAATAAGGAACATGCTATTAGAAATATTAGAGCAAATAAAACAGGCTAATTATCTCCCTTTTATTACATAAAGTTTCTAAATTTGATTCAATAGTGATGCCAAACACGTTATATTTTGTATTATAACAAATATTACTGACTAATTATAATTTCTTTATATAAATCCAACATTGAGGTAATCGTTACAAGATTTAATTACTAGAGATATAATATTAATTTACGTTAAAAAGCTGTAAATAAACATTTCGTGCATTAATTGTTTGTTTTTTTTTAACCTTAAGGAGTTTATCTTTTAAACATTAGGCAAAATTTTTTGCATAATTACAATAATTGCATAATATAATCCTATTATAAAGTCTCTTTATATTCTATAATATTACTAAAAACAAAATTTGTTTTAGAATTACTAATATTTATGTTTAATTATAGAACATGTCCGTAAAAACTATTTTACGATAAGATAAGATTAGTTTATAGATCCAAATAATTGGAAATGTGACTTGATTACATAAATTCCGTCTTTCAGCATACTTAAAACAATATTAAAGAGCCATTTTTACTCAAGCACAATCAGGGGCGAAGCCACAGGGGGGAGGGGAGGGGGTTAAGCTTTATAAAGGGAAGTACATATAGTTAAATGTTTTGAAATTGATTTTACTAAAGATCTATGCAAATCTCTTCCAGTGGTCTAACAGTTCAAGTGCTGTTTGACCCCGTCCTTGTAAATGCGTTCAACTCACTGAAATTTGCCACTCTGTCATTAAGAAACATAGGCTTCAATAGTCAGTTTTCCTCATTCATCACTAAAAAACACCTCTTGGTGGTCTCTCGTGTGCTTTTGTGAAATCGCTCTGCGTGCCAAGTTTGATACGCGTGCCTTAGGTTGCCGATCCCTGGTCGAGTCAAGGAAAGAAATAATTTTTGCATAAGTTTCGATTGTTCTCCTGGTTTATCTCACAAAAATCAGATGATCAAGATGTTCTAACGCTGAGCTTCAAATTGGTGAGTGCCTTGGCCAGAGATTTGACAATGCTGTTGTTATGTCAGGTCACTGAGCGAGTTTGCAGAAAGCGCATTTTGTAAATCAACACACAAGCTTACATTTTTATGCAATTCACAAACTATTCCATGAATATTGATTGTATGCATGCAGCTTCTGTGTTTATTCTGTTGCATATTTTGGTCTACTGCACAGGTTATTGTTAGTCTACACATCACTGGAAGGTCTGTTAATTAAGGTGACTGGTCAAAGTATCAAGCGGGTAGTGAAAACTTGGTGGAAGATACTGTAAATATGGTAGTAAACAAATTATCAGAAATCGTCTCTGCCCTGGAACAGCTCACGGAAAATACAACCATAAAATCAGATGTACCTTTTATTCTAGATTTGGTGTTGTCGTATCCTTTTCTTTCGTTTCTGAACCTTTGGAAAGCTGTACTTCCAGAAGCCAATGAAGCTCATAACCTTTAAAGAAAAAGATTCCACCTTCAAAAAAAGGTTTTGTCAAGTCTACAGCGGTAAGAAATTGCTTTTTTCCGAATAGAGAGAAAATTGTGGACAGTGCAATGGACAAAGCCAAATTTAAAAAACAACAACTCTGCCGAAGAAAAAGGATAAACATGTAACATCTCCAAGTAAAAAATGAATGGATGATGAAGGATTGACTTGTGTAGCTGCTAGCCCGACTCAAGAGGCATGAAGTAATTGAAAAAAAGGGTCTTTACCATTTTGTGTAGGCATAGGCCTATATATTAATTAAAAAATTCTAATAAATATTATCTGGAAATACTAATAATTCAATTAATAAATCGAATTATCAAACACAAATTGACCATCGGCGACTCCAAGAACTATGGATTATTATTTTTTTTAAGGTAGTGCGAGCCAATGAAAACGGAGGCGCCAACCACATTTGGCTAGCAGCGCATATTTTGTCCACCCCGCATTAAATGAATGCTTATACGTATACGAGTACTGTAACAAGATTAACATTAGAACATTGATTGTGAAGTCTTTATGGAATCGTACATGCTTTTCAACAGCAACAAGGTGGGAGGAGGCGGCAACGACCGGACAAAAACCCTGGCTACGCCAATGTTTTCCAGTATCAAGAAAACGCATGGTAACACCATGTTAATAGCTCTGCTTTCATACACTTTGTCTACTTTTAATGTAATGCGTTTAAGTTTGTTTGATGGGCGGTTTTAGTCTTCTGGGGTTCCCTGACTGACTCTTTGAGTGGGAGCCTGGTAGTGAAAGAGTTCAATAAACTGTCACAAAACGAAACGAGAAAGTCAAGAGATAGGTGTTTACTATGCTCTTAACGAATGAAGGGGGGAAAGGGGTGGGGGTGGGTGAAGGCTACTGAAAACCTTTAAATAATTATGTAGGTCATGCTAGACCCCGGTCAGAACCCCCTCCCCCAACCCACCCTTTAATCCGTCAGCGCTTGTAGCTTTTTATGTGTACAATAACTATTAAAAAATAATTGAAATAATTAATATACTACATAGGTGTAGCCTTGTGATATAAGGCACGTACTGGGAATAGGGAGGGGGCGTAAGGTAAGCAATAAGCACTGTTTTTGCATATTCACTGGGTTAATGAAAGTTCATTGTTCAAGTTACGCTCGACAAGTTGTAAATGACCTACAGTGGGCAGGTAAGGCAGGGTCCACCACTTGTCAAACAACTCCACCCCCCGCCCCCGCAGCTAGCTGTCCTTGGTGGGGAGACCTGTAGTAATGTCCATTCAAGTAGTCCAAGTCACGTAGGGAATTATGCTAATGACGTAGTGCTGAGAGTTCTACCGAGTACAGGTGAAACATCCTTTTCAAATCAATTGTCTTGATGTCAGGACGTGTTTTTCACGTCACGTCATATTTCACAGACCGACCCTCGGCTAGTACACTGTGCTTCGTGGGGCTATAGTTCTCACACACTGTGATATTTCACAGAGCTCTGTATATTTGAGTGTGAGTGGATGTGTGTAGCTCTTCTAAGACGTGTAACACAATAATAAGCGATGAGGAATGGGTTTGTCGCAAGAATCGAACACAGCCTTTAAGAATGCTGGATTAGACACACTAGATATCAGTGTTATTGTCATTTTTCTTATTTTTTGTCTGCTAGTTGGTATATGGGTAAGTGAAAATATGGCGGAAGTTGTAACCTATATAAATTACTATTAATGAAGTTGTATTTTAAAAACTCCACTTTCACCCTGTAAAGATTAAATATATATATCTAAGTTGTTTTTAATGTCAATCTTATCAAATCAAATTATAGAGAAATATTTTCTGACCTTTTTTTTTTCATTTATTATTTTATGTAGTTCGAACGTTTTTTGCATGTCAAGCTGCTATTAGCTGACCAACTTTCTTTTTAAAAAAAAAATTAAACCCCCAAAATTGTCACAAGTTCATAAAGGAGTAATAAAATGAAAACTAGTGTTATCACAACGATCCAAACTTCCACTGTTATATATAACCTTAAATAAGTATTTGTGAGTTATTCAAAAGCTTATAGAACATAGCCTACCGTGTTGTAGTCATACATTAATTTTATAATGGTCAAAATAGGCAACATGGAAAACTCAGAGAGGAACGGTCAGTGGCTACTTCTTGGCAGGGAGAGATATACTTTGGTTTGCGGTAAGTTTAGAACACTTAGAGGAATTATAACTTTAGTCTCATGGTTATGGTTTGATCTACGACATATGCAAAACAATATAAATCTATATTAAAAACAGGTGCTGTTTCTTTTCTCAGAAGCTCTAAATAAACATGTATATTGTTTAGTGTAATACTTAGCTGGGGTTGTATTGCCGATGTATATTGTTTAGTGTAATACTTAGCTGGGGTTGTATTGCCGATGTATATTGTTTAGTGTAATACTTAGCTGGGGTTGTATTGCCGATGTATATTGTTTAGTGTAATACTTAGCTAGGGTTGTATTGCCGATGTATATTGTTTAGTGTAATACTTAGCTAGGGTTGTATTGCCGATGTATATTGTTTAGTGTAATACTTAGCTAGGGTTGTATTGCCGATGTATATTGTTTAGTGTAATACTTAGCTAGGTTGTATTGCCGATGTATATTGTTTAGTGTAATACTTAGCTAGGGTTGTATTGCCGGATATTTATTATAAGAGAAATCAATATAATATAACAAAGTTTGAAATTATGTTGAAGCGGAACATAACATGAATAAGTAAAGTACCCTTCGGACCAAAGTGATCATAGGGCCGGTGAAGCAGCGTTCACCAGTTTCTGTGGCCACGGCATACTAGGGGATGTGGGGCCAGCACAATGCCCAGCCGCCTTTACTTTACCCCAACTAATGTCAGGTACCCATCAGAGCTGGGCAGACTCAGGGACACCCTCAAGTCCTGGGAAAAAATCCCGGCTTCACCCAGGACCCTCGGATCGCCAGTCGAACGCGCTGCCGCTCGGCTACCGTGCCCCATACATGAATACGTCTACAATATTTCTTTTATTAAGACTTGAGTCTCAGCTAGAATGCATATCTTCTAGACGTGTTTCTTAATGTAATACCTTCTGTGTTTGTCATTTCCACAGGTGGGTGCATCTCTATTTTCCAGCAACATTGGAAGCGGAAGTTTTGTGGGTCTGGCTGGGACAGGTGCAGCCAATGGTATAGCTGTGGCTAGCTATGAGCTCAATGTAAGTATCTGGGGATAGCTGTGAACTGAAGTATCTTAGGAAAACCATGAACTGAATGTGTCTGTGGCTAGCAGTCCTTGAGTGTATGCCTATTTTTTACCGACCAAAAGATTTTAAACTTTAACCACATAACAGGTATGGAATAACATTCAGAACAATCAATTTTTAAAACTTCAAAAATGCGTTGGTTGTTATGACAACGGCCGCCATATTGGATTGTGTAGGGGTTCTATAAAAGCCTAAAACTCTTTAACCTCTATACATACAAATAAACAATTTGATACATTTTGTAACAAAAGAAATGCGCAACATTCTGTTCTAGACACATTTTTAAAATAAATTTAGGAATATTAATTGGTTATTATTTTTTTCGTAAAGCACCTTTTAAATATTTGATTTTTCACAACTAAACAACTCATTATTTGTGCCTATAAAATAACATTAAGGAACTAATGCCAAAATCTGTATTGACCACTTTGTAGTAATTGGTGCTTTGATAAGAATAGCAAAGTTTCAATAGAATCGGTAAAGATATTTTAAAGTTTTAGTTATAAGAAGGTACACAAATATTATTTTGAGAAAAACGAAAAAAATGGTAAGAAAGGTTTACAAAACAAGAAATTGTTCATAATCTTATTTTAACTTACAACATGAAATTTATTAGCAATAGTATAAGAAATACTAAAACAAATATTTATTGTGATTATTATGTAAATATTTTTTTATAAGAAAAAGACATTTATATATATGTAGCTATTTAAATAAGGAAACAGTAAAACTCACGATGTGTTCTATAAAATAACATTTAACAAATTAATGCTGAAATCTGGCATGGTCAAGTTGTAGCAATAAGTGTCCAGATTAAAACGTCAGCATTTTAATCGAATCCTACATCCTACATATCCCGTAGTCTGTTGGACCGTTGGGGTGCCACAGATGACATTTAAACCAGCCTCCTCCATTCCTCCCGTCTCTCAGCCGTTCTCATTTAATCGAATACGTTTAAGAAATTTAAAAACCTGTAAGAAAATTAATTTATGTGGCAATTGTGGCCTCGCGCCTGCCTTCCACATAGGCATACCTCAGAAAAATGCCGTTAATTCATGTTACATTCTGTAAAATCATACATACTTTTTATGTTGCGCTTAGCTTGGTTGGACTGGAGCGCTTAAAATTGTAGGGGGATAAATGAATTTTATTTTACACTTTAAACGAAGGAATGGGCATGTCAATAAAAAATAATAATTTTGGGATGTGTGGGGGGCCCTTTTGTGTGGGGGCCCCTGTTCCAATGGAACATGTGGAACATACCCAAATACGCCACTGCACACATATATATACATACGCATACAAACGTGTTATCATAAAAAACAAATCTAGGCCTACCTAATTACAGCAACCAACAATGAAAACATACTACAATAGTAAAAGGACAATAGTGAAGGTTTATTTCTAGAAATTCCTTGGTATCAATTCATAATGTGTCGTTTTTTTTTTTCATTTGGCCAAAATTTTTTTTTTTAGGTACTACACACATTGTTTTATTAGAAGATACTATTTTGTAATATACTAGTCCTCTAGTTAATAGGAAACGCATTAGCAGTCCACATGTTAGTAACAAGATTCAATAGTATAGATTGGTGATACTGTGACTCCAAGAGCGGTTAATCTAGCAGCCTCAACCAATTACATTTAATCTAGGTCTATATAACCTTAACCCTTAGTTTGTCTGTACATTAGTCTACAATCAACGCTATCATTTTGTCTTTATGCAATTAATTAGTAATTGATTATTAATAATGAAATTGTTGGGTGGGTTTTTTTTTTATTAAAGTTTGTAATGTAATTACTATTAACTGACTTCAAGATATTTCAATTCAATAACTGCATCTCTATTAGCTTCACAGTTGTGAAATAGACAATTTCTTAAACTGTTTGTATGTATCACTCATTCCTTCCTCTCCGTGCCGATTAGTGCTTAGAGGTGAAAGCCAGAGATCTATAATCATTTCTGACCGCTGTGTCTCGATTGGGGTTTTTCTATACTTCTGTACCCACGGGCCTCATCGTCGGCGAAGTGTGGAAACCATCATTTCTTTTTTTGAGGCAATTAAAGTATAGTAAAGCGAAATTGTGAAGTTAATAGAGAATTTATAAATTATAACACATGACCTTTTTATTTTCGCTAAAGGGTTTGTTTTGTCTACTTTTGCTGGGATGGCTGTTTGTTCCAGTCTACATAGCCAGTGGTGTAAGTTGATGTTTGTCTTTTTATCTGATGTTCTTGTATATGTGTACATAACAGTTGACGTGGCCAAGAGTACAAGAGGGAGGGAAGGGGTAAGGGGGGGGGGGCTAATAATACAAGTTAGGAGAAAATTAGGGCAAGGAAGACAATGGTTTAAAGGGAATTTGGAGATAGTACAAGGGGCAAATAGTTCAAGGTCAAATGTAAAAAAAAGGGTTGGGGCAAATACAGCAGTCTAACTCTAAACTGGTGCAGAATTAATTCGTTCAATAAACTATTGATAATATTTCATCAAATTACTGATATTGGAAACGTACAAATTAGATTAATGAAATATATTTTATAAAAATCAAAATAGAACAAAAAATGGGCGTTGGTTAAAAAAAATCTTTTTTTGTTGTTTTTAAAGTTGGGCAGGTTTAGATGAGGTTAGGGGCCGTGCTCTCATCCCCCCACCGCCACCAATATATAAATATATATGCTATAGACTTAATCTGACATCTATGTTATAGACTTAATCGGACATCTATGCTATATACTTAATCGGAAATCTATGCTACTGACTTAATCTGACACCTATGTTATAGACTTAATCGGACATCTATGCTATAGACTTAATCGGACATCTATGCTAGAGACTTAATCTGACATCTATGTTATAAACTTAATTGGACATCTATGCTATAGACTTAAGCTGACATCTATGTTATAGACTTAATCTGACATCTATGTTATAGACTTAATCGGACATCTATGCTATAGACTTAATCTGACATCTATGTTATAGACTTAATCTGACATCTATGGTATAGACTTAATCGGACATCTATGTTATAGACTTAATCTGACATATATGTTATAGACTTAATCTGACATCTATGTTATAGGCTTAATTTGACATCTATGCTATATAATTAATCTTATATATGTGCAATAGACCAGGGGTGGGCAAATTTAGCCAACAGTGTGTCAAATTAGTATTTCTAAATCATTCAGCGTGCCAACAGCCTAAAAGTCAACTTGTTCTATGAAACCTTTTTTTATTATTTTTTTTAAAGACAATTTAACTCCGTAGCAAGACAAATGCCAAAAGCAAAGAAAATGTATAGAGATATTCGTTAAAGCTTTATATATATATATATATATATATATATATATATATATATATATATATATATATTAATAATGTGTTTGTAATTATCATTCTTTTATTTGCATTTATACCAAATACAAAATTGTATTACATCTACTAAACTTTCAAATTTATGGTAGGCTAATTATTTCTTAACATTTTCATTTGGTTGTCAAGGAAAGGATCTAGTAACTTCTAATACTTATTACATTTAATTCTCAGTACCAGGTGACCGATCATTCGATCGGTAATAAAGAGCAGGCGCTTGTACCTTTCATGTGTATGTTAAACAACAGTGCATACATTTAAAAAATACGTCTTTAACAGACCAATAAATTGTATTTGTCTTTTTATTTTTCTACTATGAATAACATAGGCTTTAAATTCTAACAGTGGAAGCAGATTTTTATTTGTGCAGTTTAATATCTAGATTTTGCCCGATAACCCCCCCCCCCCAAAAAAAAAAAAAATAAAATAAATAAAACAGCTTAATCTCATATATTAATATATACAAAATATATACAAAAATAGAAAATATAACAACTTAATCTTGTAGGCTATAGTTGTCAGTTTTAAATCCAACAGAAATATATCTCATGTATGTCATTATGTATTGTATTTAAAAGACTGAAAATGAAAAGTTTAAATTTAAAATATCGTGAATTACGTTACAATTTTTAGTTCTTCTACCCCTTCCCCTACTTTAACAACTGTCAAACTTTCTAGTGACCACTCTTATAAAATTATGTCAATTTTGTTAACTCCCTTCCTCACCCCATTCAAGCTAACAATGAGTTACTGCCGGCAAGTATGTTCGATATTATTAAAATGGTCTACGAATAAATGTAATACATTTTTACTAGTTTACCAGATTTCATATTGACTTCTTAACATAGTCTAATATTTCTTACTTGGGCACATATATTAATCATAGATATAGTTTGTAAATCACTTGTAAAAAATATCTTATACAAAAAAGTATTTATTTTTTATTTTCAATGTTTTCAATGTATTATTCCCAAACATTGTTTGACAAAAAAAGGAAAAAAAATAGTTTGGTGTAAACCTTATCTAAAATCCTCCATGTGTGTTAATATTTAAAATAAACTATCGCGGAAAAATATAATATCGATTAATTAAAACAATGGTATAATAAACATTGTAAAAAATAGTTTAAATTTTGAACATTACACTAGTTAAATACTAAATAATTAAAGGTGAAATTATGTTATTCATTGAAAAGACTGCAAATGAAAAGATTATAATATAGGCTACGTTAGATGATTTTTTAATTCCTCCCCCCCCCCCTCAATAAAACTAACAGTATATTACACTTCTGACTATTGTTATAAGGAAAATGCGAATATATTGAATACATCTTTTCTAGTTTACCAGATTTCGAATTGAAAAGGTTAACATATTCTAATATATCTTACTTTGGTAGGCCTATATAAGCAATTCATACATATTTTAATGAAACATGCGTAAACATGTGTATTGAATAAAAAAAAGGATACTAATACTAATACAGTGTATACTATTTACAGTGTAGAGTATACTGCTATAGTGTACACTATATACAGCGTTATGTATACTGCTAGAGCAGGGGTCGGGAACCCATGGCTCGCGAGCCAGATGTGGCTCTTTTGATGGCTGCATCTGGCTCGCAGACAAATGTTCGATTATTAAAAAAATGTTTTTTTTTATACTTTTTGATCTACAAATTAATTGCATATCAATATTTCATTCTACAAATGAGCTAAAGTCTACTGCAGCTCAGCATCAGAAGAATTCAAAGACATAATTATTGTACTTTTAGTGTTGAAATTACACAAAATGCACACATTTACTTGAATTTTTTATTATTCCCTTTAAGTTGCATTTTCTGTCTGTCTGTCTGATTGCAATGGTGCAAGAATTGTCTTCGATTTTTCGACCACTTCCCGTGGTCCGATCGAGATGAAATTTGGACAGCAGACTTGTGGCGCTTAACAATACATCCTATCAAATTTTCAGTTAAAACGACTTAATAATACTACACTTATGATAATATTCGTTTTTTAAAAGGAAAGTATAAGAAAAATTTTGATTTCGCGTTAAAAATGCCTGTGCAACTTTTTATACTTTTTCGGCGCAAAGCTAGAAAAAAAAATTATGCGCTAAGATTATTTTTAGAACAATTCATACAGAGTAAGGAGATATTTTTGAGATTTGCGACACAGATATTTTTTTATTACATGATGGTAAACTTAGTTTGCAAATAAAGGGAGTATGATAAAAACTGTGTTTTTATGGTTTTCTTGTTTACTCCCTTTATTTTAAGTTGCATTTTCTGTCTGTCTGATTGCAATGGAGCAAAAATTGGCTTCGATTTTTCGACCACTTTCCGTGGTCCGATCGAGCTGAAATTTGGACAGCAGACTTGTGCCGCTTAACAATACATCCTATCAAATTTTCAGTTAAAACAACTTAATAACTTCATAATACTACACTTATGACAATATTCATTTCTTAAAAGGAAAGAATAAGAAAAATTTTGGTTTCACTTTAAAAATGCCTGTGCAACTTTTTATAGTTTTTCGGCGCAAAGCTAGAAAAAAAAATTATGCGCTAAGATTATTTTTAGAACAATTCATACGGAGTAAGGAGATATTTTTTAGATTTGCGACATATATATTTTTCTGTACGTTTCATTTCCAGTAATCAATCAATTATTTTATTTTAATTACATGATAATAAACTTAGTTTGCAAATAAAGGGATTGTAATAAAAACTTCGTTTTTATGGTTTTCTTGTTATATTGCTATAGACTTAATCTCACATCTATGCTATGGACTTAATTTGACATCTATGGTAGGCCCTATATACTTAATCTAACATCTATGCAATAGACTTAACCTGAAATATATGTTATAGAATTAATCTGAAAAGGCTATTTTATTTATTTTCCAAACGATTTGTTTCTGTGAATAATTCGACACTAATGAACAAATCACTAGACATTGACACAATTCAAGAACATAAACAAATGATTAATTTTCCTTATTCTACAGGTGTTTACCATGCCAGAATACCTGATGAGACGGTTTGGAGGTCAAAGGTTACAGTTGTATATGGCCGTGCTGTCCTTAATCATTTATGTCTTCACTAAGATATCAGTAAGTCCACTGCCTTCACATTAACCTAGCCAGGACGAGCAGAGGCTTAAGTAGCAGCGTCCTTGGCACATAACTCTAACGTTAAACTAAAACAAGTATTTTTGCAACATGCATATAAAGGAAAAGAAAAAATAATAGCATAGCCTCACATCTTGGAAACTTACAAATCAACTTCATATGTATTGTAAGGGCAAACTTAATGCTAACATAATATTTATTACTATTTTAACATAATATACTCCGACATGCATTTAGTGAGATTTGAACTTCTTACTAGACCCAAATGTTTCATTTTAAACGACTATCTTGACTTTGCTTATACATTTTTGAAGGCTTTTTGTGTGTGTGAGAAGTGAGAACAGGAGAATTTGTTTCAAATATGTTACAAGATATAGCACACGATATGTCACTCTAATCGAGTCTAATGGTTATCAATTGAATCTCATTTAAACAAAAGGCTGACATCTATGCTGGTGCTATATTTATCCAACAAGCAGTGCAATGGGACATGTATGTTTCTATTGTTGTTCTCCTTGTCATCACTGCCATATATACAGTTTCAGGTCAGTCTTTTTGCTTGTTGTTTAACTTTTATTTTTCATTGATAGAAAACTGTACATACAAGTTTTATTTTACTCGTCTGAAGTAATGGAATGAATACCATAATATCCCCCCCCCCCCCCAGGTGGACTGCGTGCAGTCATTTATACAGATACTTTACAGACAGTTGTCATGGTGATTGGTTCTTTGGTCTTGATGGGAATAAGTAAGTCTTCTTTGTTAATTATGAGTATTTCAAGAGTAGAAAATATATAACAATATAAATTATATAAGCATAGGCCTATAGAGTTAGATATATAGGTAGGCCCAGATATAAATAGGCCCAGACAGATATCTTTAGATAGATATCTTTAGTATTTGTTTACAATATATTTTATTTTTTTGTGTGAAGTATCTTTATATGCTACTTGCTCAATATCTATATTTTCAAGATATTTTATATTTTGTGTGAAGTACTTTAGAATTATGTTTCATATAAAACATAAGCATATTTTCTAAACGTTAATATCATTATGTCATTTTATTCTTGTTGTCCCTCTTATAAATAGTCTAGTCTCGTCCACATTAAGGGAAAAGTTATAACAACTACTGTCACCCTATTGATTTAGATCGTGGTCTATATATTATATATTAATAAAATATCAAAGAGTTTCATTTGTACTCGGGAAGAAAATATTTTTCATTATTGAGAATGAGATTTAACTATTATGTATCATTATCATTATCATCGTATTCTTTGTTTTTCTTTTCTATAATTAGGTTTTCAGAAAGTTGGCGGAATTCTGGCTTTATATGCTAAATATCCACATGCTATTGCTACTGCTTCAGCTAACGGTACCAATAGCAGGTATGCCTCTATTGCCTCTGCGGGAACTGTAACTCAAAGGGAGATAATCTAAGTTATAGAGTTATTTTTTATATTTACTATATATTATTCCCCTTTGCTATCTATGAAAATTTATGGCGTTATTTTAATTATTTAATTTCTTATTAGGCTGACGGTAAAAAAAAAATAATTAATTACACTCACAAAATATATTTCTGGACGTATAAACATTTTAGCGCTTGAGATTGTATTCATTGTACTTGAACTGCATTTATTTCAGATAGACACAGAGAAGAAAAAAACACTCTATTGCTTCATATTTCAAGGATAAACTTATAGAATTCTCTTAACTCACGAGTGGCGCTTGAGCATAGAACAGGACAAGAAAGCCAAAAACTCGTTTCCGCGTTTAAAAAACATAACCAAAACACAAAAACTAGACTCAAACCGTAGATATGCGATGGACTTATATTCGTTCTAGCTTGTGAAACATTTTAGTTAAACTGTATAGTAATAAATTCATTTTGTATGTGAGTGTGTGAATATTTTAGCAGAAATTTTGTTTGACCTTACTCAACTAGTGAAGAAAATTTTTTCGACAACTCAAACAATTGAAAACTTTCAAAACGCTACGCATGTCATTTTCGGAACAAGTACATGACTTACAAAACAAGTCTTTTTATGGACACGGTGGCCGAGCGGCGAGCGTTAAATGGGTAACTGATATTAGATGGGTAACTGACATTAGATGGATAACAGATTTTGGATGGGTAACTGACATTAGATGGGTAACTGACATTAGATGGATAACAGATTTTGGATGGGTAACTGACATTAGATGGGTAACTGACATTAGATGGATAACTGACATTAGATGGGTAACTGACATTAGATGGATACCTGAAATTAGATGGGTAACTGACATTAGATGGGTAACTTACATTAGATGGGTAACTGACATTAGATGGGTAACTGACATTAGATGGGTAACTGACATAAGATGGGTAACTGACATTAGATGGGTAACTGACATTAGATGGGTAACTGACATTAGATGGGTAACTGACATTAGATGGGTAACTGACATTAGATGGGTAACTGACATTAGATGGGTAACTGACATTAGATGGGTAACTGACATTAGATGGGTATCTGACATTAGATGGGTAACTGACATTAGATGGTTAACTGACATTAGATGGGTAACTGACATTAGATGGGTAACTGACATTAGATTGGTAATCTAACATTAGATGGGTAACTGACATTAGATGGGTAACTGACATTAGATGGGTAACTGACATTAGATGGGTAACTGACATTAGATGGGTAACTGACATTAGATGGGTAACTGACATTAGATGGGTAACTGACATTAGATGGGTAACTGACATTAGATGGGTAACTGACATTAGATGGGTAACTGACATTAGATGGGTAACTGACAATAGATGGGTAACTGACATTAGATGGGTAACTGACATTAGATGGTTAACTGACATTAGATGGGTAACTGACATTAGATGGGTAACTGACATTAGATTGGTAATCTAACATTAGATGGGTAACTGACATTAGATGGGTAACTGACATTAGATGGGTAACTGACATTAGATGGGTAACTGACATTAGATGGGTAACTGACATTAGATGGGTAACTGACATTAGATGGGTAACTGACATTAGATGGGTAACTGACATTAGATGGGTAACTGACATTAGATGGGTAACTGACATTAGATTGGTAATCTAACATTAGATGGGTAACTGACATTAGATGGGTAACTGACATTAGATGGGTAACTGACATTAGATGGGTAACTGACATTAGATGGGTAACTGACATTAGATTGGTAATCTAACATTAGATGGGTAACTGACATTAGATGGGTAACAGACATTAGATGGGTAACTGACATTAGATGGGTAACTGACAATAGATGGGTAACTGACATTAGATGGGTAACTGACATTAGATTGGTAATCTAACATTAGATGAGTAACAGACATTAGATGGGTAACTGACATTAGATGGGTAACTATCATTAGATGGGTAACTGATATTAGATCGGTAACTGGCATTAGATGGGTAACTGACATTAGATTGGTAATCTAACATTAGATGGGTAACTGACATTAGATGGGTAACTGACATTAGATGGGTAACTGACATTAGATGGGTAACTGACATTAGATGGGTAACTGACATTAGATTGGTAATCTAACATTAGATGAGTAACAGACATTAGATGGGTAACTGACATTAGATGGGTAACTATCATTAGATGGGTAACTGATATTAGATCGGTAACTGGCATTAGATGGGTAACTGACATTAGATGGGTAACTGACATTAGATCGGTAACTGACATTAGATGGGTAACTAACATTAGATGGGTAACTGACATTAGATGGGGTAAAGTAAAGGCGGCATGGCATTTGTGCTGGACACACATCCCCTAGTATGCCGTGGCCACAAAAACTGGTGAACGCTGCTTCGCCGGCTCTTGTGATCGATTTGATCCGAAGAGTACTTTACTACTACTACTTTACATAATATATTACTAAATCATGTAAGAGAATTGTGGCGTCAGTACAAAATCAGACAGCTCTTTACTTTATCCTGGCAGATAATATTTAGTGCTGCCTGGAACACCAAACGAATTCCTGCTAGGATTGTAAACTTCACTTCAGTGTTATCTAATAGATCTAGAAAATGTTGAGGAAGTTCTTTGCAACTGTCGCCATCAGGATTTTTCTTTCATCTTAAAATTTTAACGAGATGCTATAGATAGATAATTACCACCAATAACTATAACCACAGTGTCTATCATATTGAAAGTTTTAAAGCCGACTTCGTAATTATAGAACTTTTTCTATAAAAGCCCCCCCCCCCCCCAAAAAAAAAAAAAAAAAAAAAAAAAAAATTCGTGTCTGTAGTGAATTAAGGGAGATCTCACAATATTATTAAGCATTGCTTTTCACATAAACTTGTTTTTTTCTACAGCCATTGCGGTGTACCGACAAAAGAAGCCTTTCACCTGTTGAGATCAGCTGATGCCGGTGACCTGCCTTGGCCTGGAAATATTTTTGGAATCACAATACTCAGCAGTTGGTATTTCTGTAATGATCAGGTTGTACTAACTTACGGCTTGAGTTTAGTGTTTCAACTTGGTCATTTCATGTGTTTATAATGTTTGTACTTGGTCATTATATTTGGTTTAAGTGTTTTAGTTTGGTCATTTCATTTGTTTTTCGTTTTTAAATTGGTCATTTCATTTTTTTATGTGTTTTAACACCTGGTCAATTGGTGCTAATTTTGTTTTTTAAGTTTTTTTTTAATGTTTGTATTCGGTCATTATATTTGGTTTAAGTGTTTTAACCTGGTCATTTGATTTATTTTTAGGATTTTAACCTGATTAATTGATGCAAAGTTAAGATTTTTAAGTTGTTATTTACTTTGTTATTTTTTAAAACTTTATCAATCAAAGTATGTTTAATTTTTAACTTTACCATTCATTTCATCTCTATTACACCAAGGAAAAAAAGTTTGTTATTATATTTTATGCTATCGACTATAGAGTCTACTAGATACCTATTTTCTTTTTAATTGTAAACATTTTAATAAATAAATAGACTAGACTTATAGCTTGGTAATATAAATACTTTAGCTTTTACTTACATTTAATTGAATGAAAGTAGATCTATTTAGAGAGTAAAATAATGTAGTCAAATAAGAAAATACTAAAGTACCGGTAGATCTAAATGGCTTTTAGGGAGAAAAAAAAAGACATTTTATTATTATTATTTTGAAAGTAATACAGTGTTAGCGGGTAAGACCAAATGTAAGTGAAATGGATGACAAAATGTAAGTGTAATGGATGACAAATTTACCAGTAAATTATTTCTGTCTCTATGGAGACGCCTACACGTCAAGACGAGGCTGGCACCTAATTCAACATTTTCTAGACGGTCGTGTTCCACGTTTATTGCTTCTAGGTTGTCTGCGTCTGGTCAAAGTAACCGGTGAATCGTTTCCATTCATTATTTCACGAAATACATTAGGATCTAGACTTAGTGATGGGTGGAGGTAATCTGTGTGAGAGATAGATTTGCATTTTGATTATAAATAAAGTTACTAGATATTTTACTTTAATTACTCAATTGATAACTTACTGGATATTCAAAACGTATTGGAATATGGACTGTGATATCTCACTAAATACCTCAATGGATAGGCTTACCTCACAAGTAACTGGATACTCCATAGGATAGCTGGCCGTATACTAAAATTTTGGTGGTAAAGTTTAATGTCAATTTAAATTAAATTCCATCACCTTTAATAACTACAACTTTTATTTTTCATTATAATTTATGTCTGTTTTATGACACTTATAGGAATAATAAGAATAAACATGTTGGCTAATACCAATAAAGTAGGCCTAAATGTTTATTTATACAGTAATGTACTCTTGATAAGACAAGTATTGTTTAGAATTTTTTACTCTTAAATTTATAGATATTAAATTCGAAAAGTTTTTCGTTAGCGACGGAGAACTAATTAACCCACTTACGCGAAAAACGTTGCTGTTGTGTTAATTTTTTTTTGTTTTGTTTTTTTGTGGGGGGGGGGGGGGTAATTTACTTCCTAGATGTTCGTGAATTCCCGTATTAAGCGCAGAAGACGTTTTTAAAAATGAACATGACAAAATATTATGTAGATATTGTTCTTGAAATGCTAATGATTGCATAATATTTTTTTTTATTGTAGGTTCTAGTTCAAAGAACCTTGGCAGCCAAAAATATGCATCATGTCAAAGGGGGGTCCATTTTGGCAGCTTACCTCAAAGTTCTTCCATTGTTTACCACAGTTTTCCCGGGAATGATCAGTCGAGTTTTGTTCCCGGGTAGGTTTGTCAGTTCTAGTTATTAAAACTAATTTTTGTTGTTCACTTTTGGCTTGCGTAAAAATATATATTAACCATTTTTAAAATGTGTTATATTACTTGGCAAAACTGTGTTTCTCACAACTAAACCAAGCTAGCTTTGGATGACTAATTAAACCACTTAACATCATTCTGTCAATCTAAAACTTGGTGCACAGAGTTGTTAAACACTGGACAATATATTGTATGAATTTGTTTGACAATAATAACAAAACCAACCCACACAAAACAGTTTTAACAACAAGTGTTTGTTTTTTTACACAATAATTTTGACACAAATTTACACACACATAACTGAGATGTCCTCTCCGCAGATGAGGTAGCCTGCACTGACCCAGACATCTGTGAGAAAGTCTGCAGTAACAGGGCCGGCTGTACCAACATCGCGTACCCAAAGCTAGTCATTGAACTTTTACCTACAGGTCAGCATATAGTTGTAGAGAAAAGTTTTGTATGACATATATAGTCCACAGTGTTTACTTCGAAAATTAAAATATCTCTTTCTGATCATGACCATGTGGCTGGACACAAAAAGAAGTACCTAGGAGTGCGCTCATTTGAATCTGTGGCGCCTTCTTTATGGAACTGTTTACCCCAGACACTGAGAGAATCTGAGACAAGAGAGTCTTTGAAAAAGAGCTTAAAGACCTTTTTTTTTACTAGTGGATGTGTGCCTGACATGATATTACATAGACCACTGCAATTCACACCAAGAGCGCACTCAGCATGCTAAGTTTATTAGAATGCATAGAAGCGCTAAATACATTGACCATTATTATTATTATGTTATTCTCCACTACCTGCAAGGGGATTGTGGCGTAAGCGCAAGGCTAATCCGTCTTTACTTCATCATCTAATGTCAGGTACCCACCAGATCTGGGTAGACTTGTTACTTCATTTTCTCCATACACCAGAAAATAACATGGTCGAGACCTTTGACCTCTCTGCCGCTAGACTATCTTGTCCCATAAGCTAGTTTAATCAGCTACTTTTAGTATTTAACAACTGTAGGTATAGTCTAGTCTTTTTTTTACACCATCACAACCAGTATCTGTTATAACGACCTTTTTTTTTGTTATATTTCAGGACTCAAAGGTCTAATGCTGGCTTCCATGATGGCAGCTCTGATGTCGTCCTTGACCTCCAACTTCAACAGCGCTGCCACCATCTTCACCATAGATATCTGGAAGAGATTTCGTGCCCGGGCCAGCGAGGCAGAGATGTTGGTCGTTGGTCGGTGTGTACATCTCACCACGTGATACTTAAGTTTAGCTTTTGTGGTTTTTAGTCCCAGTCATGGGTGGAACATTATCTGTTGCTCAAGGGATTACTTAAACCGGCATATGGCTTAAATCGACGAGTCTAATCAATGATCATTTTAGAAGTGTAACAATCAGTATTATCTGGCATAGACTGTGATGTTCTAACCAGGGATTCAAGTAATACCAACCAGATAGACTGTGCTGGGCTAACCAGGGATTTAAGTAATCCCAACTACATAGACTGTGATGGGCTAACCAGGGATTTAAGTAATCCCAACCACATAGACTGTGCTGGGCTAACCAGGGATTTAAGTAATCCCAACCACATAGACTGTGATGGGCTAACCAGGGATCTAAGTAATTCCAACTATAAGTATAAAAAGTGTTGTCCCGGTCAGACCAATTTTATCAGGGACACCTATTTGAAACGGGGGAAAATTCTAGCTCTTACCGGAATTCGAATACAGGACTTTTAGTACGCCAGTACAGCGCGCTGCCAATGGACCAGTAACAGTAAGAGTTCTATCCTGGCGAGGCATTGGCATGTCAATCGCACGAAGATACTGTGGAGAAATACAATAGATTATTGCACCGTACAGTGTTTTTGTGTTTGTCTATCCCCCTTTTGACGTGTGTTTTCATTGGTGAACTTCATTCAACATTTACTTCATATTATTCATTTTGATTCACAGGGGCATTTACCAACACATCATATCTGAAGAGTCAACAATTACCGTGATGTATGCCCATGAATTGTTCACCTCTTTTAAAACAATCCGGGTTGTCTACCATTTGATATATTTCTCATGCTTAATGCCCTTGTATTAAACCTTTTTTTAGCTCTTGTCATTTTTTTGTTATTGTTTCAGGATCTTTATTATCTTACTTATGGGTGTCAGTGTTCTGTGGATTCCAGTACTTCAAGCTTCCCAGGGAGGACAACTCTTCAATTACATTCAAACTGTAACTGGCTACTTCGCTCCCCCTATCCTAGCGTTATTCCTACTGGCTGTATTATGGGAAAGAACTAACGAGCAGGTAGCAAGAAGAGAAGTTATTATCTTTCCTTTGCTTTATTTTATTTTATTTCTTTCTTTCTTTATTTAAAAAAAGGAATGTGTTTGTCATTCAGTGACACGTGGGTCGCAATTTTCAATTTGGAAAAAAAGGGGGGAGGGGGGCTAGTGATTAATCTCAATGAACTGAGACATGGAGAAATGGAGATTATATATTTTTTTACTTCTTCGCCCTTTGATTAATGATTAATGATATTCAGACACTGAGATAAAAATTTAACTCACAAAAAATAGAAATAATATAAGACCGAGTGATTTATGAAATAAAAAGCTAAACTAGATCTATCAAAGATATATAATTATCACATAATTTATATTGTACAGTGTATCTTTTTATATTGTTAGTGGGCTTTTTACATTCTTAGTTGTTCTTTTAATAGTTGGATGTGTTTGGGGATATATTTAGAAATAAAAGAAGAATTTGGTTGTTTTTTTTACTCCTCTACCTCGCCAAAATGTCCCTGCGTCACAAGGATTTCAACTCTTGTCCATATAGGCTACAAATAGAGAGGAGAAATAACAATATGTTACAATGCTGAGATAAACATAAGAACAAAAACACTTTCCTCATCCCTTTATGCGAGAACAAATGCATATAAGTATGGAATGGGTTGCCTGAACAAACCTGGGAAACCAGTAACTTAACATCATTTAAAACACTAATAGAAATGCAGGCCTAGAATCAAACCACGGATGAGCGTAGGACGTAATAATCTTCTTTATAGAAGAAGTGTCTGTACTGTATAAGATAAGATATTGTTAACATTTTGTAACAAAATTTAATTCTTGTCTATAGCTTTGCACACTACAACCACCAACCGCTTCATATTTCTGTTGTTGTTTTTTCATGGGACTTAGTTGAACCACGTTAAAGTTTTCATGATGAAATTCAATCCTTAAGAAAATGTTATTATTAGGTAAATGAATTTGTAGCGTATTATCATTCTCAAGTCTAAATAATGAACACTGTATTGTTTTACAGGGAGCTTTCTGGGGTCTTATGATTGGGCTCTTGGTTGGGGTCATCAGAATGGCCCTGGACTTCGGCTACGGCAGCCCCGGGTGTATGGACAAAGATGTCCGGCCTTCGGTCATCTCCCGAATCCATTTTCTCCACTTCACCATTCTTCTCTTCGTCATCAGCTTTGTGTCAACGATAATCATATCACTCATGACGTCACCCATTAACCCGAAACATGTGAGTAACCAGATATTACAGTCAGATGAAAAATGTTTTTGATTACTGGAGAAACGTGTGGTTTTTACAACAAGTTGCCTCTTTATTGTATGGGAGATCAACTGAGGGTGTACCAGGGGCGAATGGAACTGAGGGTGTACCAGGGGCGAATGGAACTGAGGGTGTACCAGGGGCGAATGGAGGATTGGTTTTTACGGGAAAGGAGGTGTGGGGGAGAGGGCTAACCTTTCATGTGAGAAACATTTTCGTGAAATTGGTAGGCTACAGGTTTAAAGAAAAAAAAATCTACTGAAATATTTTTTCAACAATTTCACGGAGGGGATGGGGGAGTTTGCTCCACTTAGCCCCCCCCCCTCTCCCACTCTCCCACTTGTGGCTTCGCCCCCCTGGGGTAAACATTGATTTTTTTTTCTAGTTTGCTGAAACAAAATTTAATATAAAGAGAAAAAAGTTTCTTAGATTTCTGTTTTAAATTTTTATTTTATTAACAATGAAGATATTCGATTCTTACAATGTGTCTTATCATTCTGATATTATGAATGTTTAAAAATTGTATGCATTATCATTTTCGATATAAAAATTTTTCCTTTGTCTAATATTTTAGTTACATTTGCATTGTGTTTCATCTAAATACTTCCTGCTCCATGTTGACCTTACATCCTGAACCCATCTAAGACAATTAACAATAGCAACCAATCCAATGCTTTAGATTATCTTTCTTCTCTAATGGCCATGACTTCCGGTGTCTTTGTGTATGGTGATTTCTACAGGGAAAAAGATTTGTTTTTTTTCCCCATAAATTTGTAAAATGCTGTTTTCCAAAAAATATATCGGTTAAACCAAAGATTTTAATAAGATGGACCGCTTTCTTTAATATTTTTGCTATTTGATGACTCGGCTGACTTCTTTTCGGAATTCCCGATTCCTTTGTGTACTGTACACTTCCGGTTTTTTTTTTTAAATCGATATGATTTTCTCAATGAAAAAATTAAAATCGAAAGTTGTATACAGCGGAAATATTTAGGCAAACGTAGGAGCGTAGAAGTAATTTAAGAAAACCTTATTGGATGCTCACGGAAAAAGGAACATATAAGCTCTAAAAATATAGCAAGCGGTCCATCTTTTTACTTATTATAGTCTTTGGTTAAACTAAATAACTTCACTAATAAAGATAATTTAAATGATTTAATTTTAAATTAACGTATCGTAATAAGAGATTACTTTTTAAAATATGTTTAGATTTATAAAAGCATAATTTTACATTTAATAATAATTGTGTTCAATATTTTCATTACTTAAAACACTTTGCATGCACACACGAGCTAAACACCTACAGAAAATTTAGATTCACTTTACCCGTTTGCTCTTTAAACTGTAAATTTAATGTTCACTTAGATTTCGTTCACTGATCCCTTTTTTTTTTCTATGTCTGTCTCTGAGAATAAATAAATAAAAACATCACTGGAATCTCTCAGTGTGGGATCATTTTGCCCCAGTCCAGTTGGTCAGTGCAAGCGCGTAGTTTCGAATCGTTATGATGGCTGTGAGCTCTTTCATGTCCCTCCGCAGACTGTCCGGCTGACCTGGTGGACGAGACACCGCACTGAGCAGAGAGAAGACTTCCCCGCTGAGCACGCCCGACAGCTCAAAGCAGAAGAGAGCAGAGCCGGACACGGCAAGATATCTTCACAAGGTATAAACTTTAAAGCCATGGCTGGGGAAAACGGTTTTTATTTGGTATAACGGTGTAGAAGGAGAACTCAATTATTGGGAAGAGGGAACTAACAGTATTTATAGTTCATGGAGCCTGGCGGTTTATTTCCAACACTTTTTTTTTCTGTTACTGGCTAAAACTGTGTGTGTAAATATTGACAATCTCGTGTTGTTTCACTGCTTACAGTCGTAGCTGGGATGAGTGAAGCTGGGAAAAGTGCAGCCATGAACACCCCCCCACACACACACACACACACTTCTCCATTTTTCGTCTTACCCTTTTTTTGGTCTTAAGTTTTTATAATGTTGATTTGTCCTCAGCTGCACTAGAGGGAGTTGAAATGGGGGGGGGGGGCCGCACAACCTTTTTTTTATACAATGCATCCGCAGCATCCCTCAACTAGCCTACTTAGAATCAATCAAAGGTCTATGGTCTATAGCATAGGTTCTCAACGGGGGCGCTATCGCCCCCCGGGGGGCGGTGAGAGGCTTTAGGGGCGGGGGAACGCTGACGTTCACGGGGGCGATTGGGGGGCGGTGAAGGGCAAGTGGGCGGTACAAACGTATCTGATATAATTTGAGCACCTCGGCTATTTGAATATATTAGTTTTTGAATGAAATGTGATGTACTCGCTGTTAAATTTCTAATCTGCTAATATTAATGATATTTTGATCTCAGTTTTACTGAGATGTTCTTTAATGCATTGTGGACTATGTATTAGAGTGTCGAACTATTGTTAAGTGGAATAGATACGTAGTAATCATACGAACTGTGTAGTTAATGTAATGTTTGAAAATATACATAGGCCTAAAAATTCTTTAGTCATATAATATTTCTATAATTTTCAAATACTTTTTTACAGTTTGATAAGTTATAAATTGTAAGCCTTTTATTTTTTTATAAAAGAAAAAAAAATAGAAATATTAGCTCAAAGGAAACGGGTTATCCCCCTTTAATTAAAAAAAAAGTTTCCACATTTGATTCAATAATGATGCCAAACAAGGTCTGTTTTGTAATATAACATATATTACTGACTAATTATTATTTCTTTATATAAATTCCACATTAGGGTATTCATAACATGATTTAATTATAAGAGGATTAAAATAATTTACGTTAAACATTTGCCAATCAACATTTCCTGCATTAATTGTTTATCCATTTAAGGAGTTTATATTTTAAACATTAATAATTACATAAATTACATAATATAGTTTAAATATAGTGCTACTAAATAAGTCTCTTATTTTTATAAATTGATTTCACGGCAAGATATCTCCAGTTTCAATGCAAATCCATTCAAGTGGTCCTTGTAAATGCAAGTTCAACTCACTGAAATGTGTCAGAAACATCGGCTTCAATAGTCAGTTTTCCTCATCCAGTACCGGAAAATGTTGTTGTTGTTTTTATTAATAAAAAACACTTCTTGGAGGCCTATAGCGTGCCATTAAAAATCGCTCTGCGCGCCAAGTTTGACACGCGTGCCTTTGGTCGACGACCCCTGATTTAGAGTAATCCTACATTGTGAGATTTTCTAAAGACATCAAAATTTTCTTTATAACTGGATGAGTCCACGCTACCAGACAATCAAGCTTTACTTTTAGAATACGTTTATTTGATAAAAAAGAAAGAAAATTTGCTCATTTCGAAAAAAAAAATATTTAAAAATTTATTAGACTACTTGTACTAGAAGATCTTTTAGTGCAAAAGAAATTCCTCCAGTGGCGATGGTATGGCGTATCGTGGATTGATGTTGTAGTTTTAAAAAAGTAGTCTGTTCCAGATGTATTGGCTGTCTATTGTCAACTATTGTGTGAAAACATTTAGTTACTAAAAGTCTTGGTGATTGTCTGTATCGTTCACTACAATATTACAGCAGTTCACAAAAAAGTAATGCATTCAATATTTTTTTAGACAGCTTTGCATTGATACCTTAAATTAATTTATTATTCTTTTTATTATTATTATCTGTACCGGTATTCATCATCATCATCATCATCATCATCATCATTGGCTCAATAGTCTCGAAAGACGATTAGATTTGCGCTCCTGTGATTTGACCAGCGCTGCAAAATTGACCGTGTCTGTGGAGACCTATCCTTGAGAGACAGGCTCTGTCGCATCTCTGGCACTTGAAAGCTGGACCGTTGGAGATTGTTAGGGGCAGCCTGTGTTCTTTACTTTTCTTCGCTGCTCTTTTAGCCTCCGCCATAAGGCGAAGTTTGCCCTCAGCCGCATTTGTACCGGTAGGCCTATTAGGCCAACTATTATTGTCTCGATATATTTTGTTATTGTTTGTCAATTTTATAATTTTCTTGTTATGTCTTTATCTATTCCTTTATTGCCTATTTATTGTTCTTTTTGTTTGTACCATGTGAAAATAAATATTGTTCATTGACGAGGACTACAAGCGATGACTACTACACACAGAGGTGTGTTGGTTAGCAAAAGTTGACCTTTTAACTATAATGTATGAGACTTGGATTCGGTGCTCGAGTTTTTGAAAAGCAAATGCGATTCTTTGGGAGAAAATCAATCAGTTTCTCTAGCTCTGTGAGTTTCGGCAACAATTTTATATTGCATTCTTATCAACCTCTTTTGTGGAAAGTGGATTTTATGCACCATTTGGTTGTCAACAGAAAAAACAAGACAACCTGCAAATAGTGAAGCGCGGAGACTTAAGGATTTTGCAACCAAAATTGAAACAAATAGAGACAAACTATTAGCAAAACACCAGGCAAATAATTCACATTAATATTGTTTTTTTAAGCCTCTTGTTTAGGTAATTTTTTTTTATCTATTAATTCTTACAATATGTTTCCTTTTCAGTTTTTTTTAAGACAATAAATAAGCACACAAATCTAGTCGGCCTAAAAAAAAATACAGAAACTATATTGACCCTTTAACTTCCAGAGTGGTGGGGAGAGTGGATACTAAAAAAAGTTGGGGGGGGGGGGTTATAGGATTAGTGAAGAGTAGTTAAACAGTTTCAGTAGCCTTGGGATGCAAAAAAAGACTGTATGGTCAGCACAATGTTAAAATATAGTTTTCTTTCTCACCACTCTTAAAATGATTCGAGGTATGCCCATCAAAGCCCGGGGGGGAGGGGGGGGGAGTAGGCTCACTAACGCATTCAGTCCATGACCTTGGATGACACTTTATTGATCGTCCTCTAGGCCACGCCCAATGTTCTGAAGAGTCTCAGAAATATAGAATACATTTTCAATGTCAATGCCACGCTTAATGTGCCACCAATGCTCAGAATTATGTATAATTTCTATCATTGCCACGCCCAATGCTCAACCGATTCTCAAAATTATGTAAAGTTTCCTGTGATTGTCACGCCCAGTACTACACTAATGTTCAGACTTATATGTTTCATGTAATTGTTGAAGAAGATTTTATTATTTTTCTAAACGACCTAAATGGTTTCATTTCCACAAAAATAGTTGTGGCTTTTAAAAGACGTGAATATTTTTTACTTAATCAATAACATAACATCCTTTAAACTTTCTTTTACATGTGTATATTTATATTCAACGGTATGGCAGATTAATTGTTTCTTTAAGTTTACAAAAAGTTTTTTTTTGTTTTTTGCATTTACACATTTTTAAAGATTATAATTTTACGGAATAATAATCAAATAATCTAATACGAAACGAAAAGTTGATGAATTCTTTTCATATTTTCTACAAAATAAACTTTGGATTAAATGTGATTAACTTATTGGAAATCTCTGACAACACAGGTCCAACCACTGTACCAAGATGGCGAAAGTTCATGTATTTATTGTGTGGTTACGAACCCTCAGCGGAGATAACTCTGACCCAGGAAGAGCTGAATGCTCAGAAAAAGTTGCTGACTTGTATTGAGGAATCTGGATTTTGGAAACATTTTGTCAACGCTAATGCTTTGGTGCTCATGTCTTTTGGTTTATTTTTGTGGGTTTTCTTTGCTTAGTGAAATACAATTAATTATGTTAATACGATGACTTCATTTTGTTTTATATTTAGATATTTAGAAAGCATACACTTAGTGTTGTAGTAAACTTTGAACAGTAAATACCCAAATCATTAATTTAGTTACACTGTAGGTCATACTAAAATGCTAAATGGTATTTAAACCGAAAAGACAAAAAGCTAGTTTAAATGCAAGATAATAATAATTTAAAAAAAAATTCTATGAGGAATGGGTGTGCAAAATCTTTAGTCATTTGGTCGTATAAGGAATTTTATACAACTAGACGGACCAACATTCTAAAAATGCATTTACATTATAAATAGAAGCTCTTTTGAGTCAAAGGCTTGTCGGGTCGTTTTGTGACCCGCAGTCCGTCTTTTGTATGTCCTCCGCTTTCAGGGAAATTCATAACGTTATAACGTGAAGATGTTGGTTCGACAATGTAAAATATTGGACAGGGCTGCAATTGACTCAACTTTTGACAACCGCTCAAGATAGGCAAAAGTGGAAGTGTCCATTCGTTTTCCCCAACGACCACAACGGTCAAGGGATTGATGGTGATGATGACAACGCAAAAGAAACAACAACACTTTTATTATTTCAAATGTAATGACTTTTATGTATGGTTTCTTTCTTTTTACGGGGCGTTCGGGCTTGGAATGGGTTGCCCGAAAATTAGTGTAGAAATCGAAGAACTTAATACCATTTAAAACCCATTTCAACCTGTAGAACAAGAGTCTGAAAATATAAATATACGTTTTTGTGTGTGTTAGTTTCCTATCTGGGAATGTGTATGTTAGTTTGTTTTCTGTTTGCAAGAGATTTAGTGGGAGTTTGTGAGTATATATACATTGTTTGTATGCTTGTGTAAAGTATCCCACGTGGGGCCAATTAGATACTTAGGGCCGGTGAAGCATCGTTGACAAGCAGTATTCACTTACACAAGTTGTGAAGTTGTGTATGTGTTATTTCTTACATTACATTTTAACTGCTAATTAAGCAAACTATACTTACGGTATCGAAATATTTTTCGTAGCCATAAACATACACAGATACACACATACACAGATACACATACACACACAGATAGGCCTACACACAAAGATAAACACATAGACAGAAACACACACAGTACACACAAATATATTCACACAAATGCACAAACACGGATACACATACACTCAGATACACACACACAGTTATTTCATTTCAGCTGTTATGCACGTGCTGCGAAATCCCCTTGCAGACTTTAGGGCAAAAGACGAGAAGGACAAACAAACAAACAGAAAACCACCAAAAATCTGTAGCTATGGTGAGATGGTGTAAACCCATACATCATAAAGTTTCCCTCCGTCTGTTTAAAACACCAAATCTATATCTCTCTCTCCGATTCCAGATCTCGCATCGCGTTGGCGGGACAGATGAGGACATATTTGAATGCGTGAGAGTCATGACCTTAAAGCCAAACCTTTTTTTTTTAAACATCGTCTGGAAACGGCTCCTTGTATCCTTGGGCATTTAGCAGATTCTCTTTTCTACCCCTCCCTCTCTAATTCTTTAACCCCCCTCCCCCTCCCCCGCCTCCCAGCCCTTTAGACTGCCTGGAACAACTTCCAAGCATTGGATCGTACGGTCGTTCCACGATTTTTTCTCATCCCTCTTCTTCCTGCCCGATCTCTTGCCCCAGGGGCAAGCCAGTGGAATCCCGGGTGCCGCTGTCATCAGGGGCAATGCTCAAGTGACGGTATTCTGTAGTCCAGGTGAATGTCAATCTCAAGTTTGTGAACTAGGAAGCTGGGACAACTCAAGTGTTTCAATCTGACACTTCATGATGTGTCTTCCATGGGATCAGACGGGGAGGGAGGGGGGACTCTTCTATTGCTGGCTTTGTTTATCTCACTCTCCTGGGTTTGGAGTTTCTTTTCTTCCTGTTCCACATTTTACTTTTTTTATTCCCATATCTCTGTTACACACACAACCTATATATATTTATATTAGTATTATTATAGATAGATAGATGTTTATATGCAATATAGGCTTATAGAAGTATACATACAAATGGATGTGTGCATTTTTTTTTATTGTAGACAGGGAAATTAAGAAATAGATTGTGGACAGACACATAAAAAGATACATAGATAGTTAAATAAAATAGTTGTATACATACATCTAAGATGGATAAAAGATGTAGATAAAAAATTTAGAAATGATAGATAGATAAATAGATAGATAGAGAGATAGATACATTGATTGATTGATTAACTGATTGACTGATTGATTGATAAAAAGAAAGGGAGAGAGATCACTATAAATCATTTTATGTTGATAGATCTTTGTAATTTGAATGTACAAAAAAAAATCATATACTTGTTAATAAACAGAAGTAAAATACTAATTTGTTAATAGTCTAACATGGGCACGGCCATGAAAGGGGAGGGCGCCATTTATCCTTTATCATATTCTAGGTAAACAAAGTATCCATATTACATCACTCCTGTCAATGGGGCCAGTGAAACAGCATTCACAAGTTTGGCAAGTAAAACAACATTCACAAGTTTGGCAAGTTAAACGGCATTCACAAGTAATGTCAAACAATGTGTGTTTTGTAATAAAACTAGTATACCGGTCATTATTAATTATTATTTCTTTATACAAATCTGGTATTATGACATTTGTAATTAGTGTTATAGAATTATTATTTTACGTTAAACAGTTGCAAAAAAAAATATACTTTTCATGCATTGATGAATCTATTTAAGTAATTTTTAAAAAAAACATCAATAATTACAAGAATTACATAATATAAATGCTAGTATATAAACCTCTTTTATTTCTTAAAATATTAAAACAAATAAATATGTTCTAGAATTAATTATATTCATGCCTAATTAAAGAAGTTAAGCATAAAAAATCGTTTGAATGTAATTTGTGTGTATCAATTAGTGTGCGTTTTGTCCTTGAAGGTTCTTCGCTAATTGTTTAAAGTCTGTTACATATTTAGTTACTTCTGATTGATCAAAACAACTTTCTTAAACAGCTTCTTTCCAGATTTTTCCGTAAAATGACACATCGCGATACCGATTATTCGGATGTATTATATTCAACTTGATGTATTTTAAAAAGTGTCAATATCCCTCTAAAAAAAATATCCACATCTAAGTAGGTTGTGTTAAGATCAAGCTAGTCATTCTTGATGTTGTATGAAAACATGTGCCCATCAATCTGAAGATCTCGCCTTTAACTAGAAAACCCCGATTTGATTTTTTCAATGTACTTCTAACAAAAATGCGCATCTGTCTCTTGTGTATTGATCTGAATATGCATTAAATTCGGGAATGTTTTGAAATTTATTTCAAGGAAAGATATATCTATTGGTAAATCCAAACAAGTGGCCAAATAGTTCAAGTCCTTGTAAATGCACGTTCAAATCATTGTAATGTGTCGCTATGACATTCAGCAGCATCAGTTTCAACTGCCAGTTCTCATTTAAGGGGAGGACCTAGGTTTGAGCTAACCCCGATGTGTAGCCTACTTGACATTAGTTAGGGAAAAGTAAACGGCTGGCCACACAATCCCCTTCTATGCCGTGGCCACGGAAATTTGTGAGGGCTGATTGATTCCTTTGGCACTTAGGAGATTCTCTACTCGATTACCAGCCCCCCCCCCCCCACCATTCCATTATGTTTTTCAAAATACCCACGGGGTTAAAACGAGGAACAACTCGCAAACATCCACCACTGGATCAAACTACGATTTTTTATTATTGCCCCCATGGGACAACATGAATGAAATACTTTACTTTTTTTTCAATGTCCATCTTAGCTTTCTCAGGCAAAAATATTTTTTTAAAAGACATCTTTCTTGCTACTAGAATTACATTGTTGGGCGTGTCAATAAAGAAAACTACAAAAAGTGTCCAGTCGCAATAATAAACGTTTAAATGGTTGGGTCCATCTCACCACATATTGACTTTTTACTGAACTATTTATTACTAGTAGAGTATAGAATTAAATATAAGTTAAGTAAACAAATTAATAAGTATGAGCATGCAGAAAAAAAGGTTATGTAACATCCTAAATAGGGCAATATAAAGGTGATCTACCCTTGTATCGCCTTTGAAACGTTGAATAATTTATACTCAGTACCTTACTAATCTCAGATCAGACACCATACACCCCGCCCCCCCCCCCCGAACCCATACACCCCACACACACACCATACACACACCCTGATACCCTCCCCCATTTCCACACACTCACACACAAGCACGCACGTTCACTCGCGTGCTTTATTTGTGCTACGGAAGAAAACACAAGGCCTTAAGACAACTTCATTATGCAATTAATTCTTTTCTAAATAATCTCCCTTTGATCCTGGTTGTCTCTCTTGCTTGGGCTTTTTACTTTTTCAAAAAAAAATATAAACTGTGGTAATGGGTGGAGTTGGAGGGGAGGGGGTGTTTGTTGCTGTACAAGATCGTTTCCCTTGTAGCTTCCAGAATTGAGCACCACAAACTCCCCCTCCCCCACCCCCACCTAAATGTGTGTGTGTTGACAGATTACATTGTACAAAACACGGACCAGGGTGAGCATACGGGGGAACCTGCAGCAGATCTGGCGGCTCTAAGACTAGCGATCAGTTCCTCCCCTCCCCCGCCCCAATTGTGTTTACCTTTACTGTGACCACTATTTACGCCCCACCCCACCCCCTTTTCCTTTACCTCACCTCCACCAACCCCCTCCTATTACTCCATGCATTTCGCTTGACTTCTAAAACCTACAGGGTGCTGTATGGGGGAGGGGAGTGTGAGTATGGGCGGGAGAGGTTTCCGTGAGGGAAGAGTAAGGAGCAATGGAGAGGGGGGGGACAGTTTTACTCGAGGGGAAATACTGCCCGGGAGTGTGCATTTCATGTTATTAGCCCCCCCCCCCCCTTCCCTTAAAGGTCATTCTGTTGGTTTCCCCAAGGACCACCCTTCCACTGACCATCGGTCATTATTTTTCTGTTTTAGCATGGCAGTATTTATTTATAGGTCAGAGTAACGGCGTTTTAAATTACCTAGCAACAGGTTAACAGACACATTCAATCAATAAAAGTAAGGTTATTTGCAGATGATTGTATAATTTTATAGAATAAAGACAGAAAAACTTGAAAAAGATAGTGAAGTCTTACAAAAAGATGAACTACAAAAATGGGAATCTAACTGGAGAATGTTTTTTTCACTTAGAAAAGTGCCAACTGTTAAGAGTATCCAAGAAAAAGAAACAAATAATTACAAACTATTTCATTGACGGTAAAGAACTAACTCTAACTAAAAATGCAAAGTACTTAGGAGTAATAATAAATGATAGTTATTTTGGAATCCTCATATTGATGAAGTAATTAAAAATCTAACAAAACATTAGGATTTATAAAAGAACTTTTATAAATGTAAAAAGAACCTAAAACTAAAATGATATCTCACATTAGTTAAATCTATATTTGAATTTGAATGTGTAAGCCTATCTTCTGTATGGAACCCATCAACTAAAAGAAAACATGAATAAATTAGAACAAATTCAGAAAAGGGCTGCAAGGTTCATTACTAGCGAATAATCACAATTGACAAGAGTAACACCAATACTTAAATCATTAGGGAATTGTGTGGCCAGCACAATGATTTTACTTTACCCCAGCTAATGTCAGATACCCATTTGAGTTGGACTCATGGATGCCCTTCATTCCCAGGAACAAATTCTAGCCTTCCACAGGATTCGAGCCCAGCACCTTTGGTACGCCAATCGAACGCGCTGCCTGCCCCCCCCCCCTCCAGATTAGGGCAAATATTAAGAAAGATAGTTGGACTTTTTCAGAAGTACATCGAAACACTTAAAGCACAGTTTTCTAACCATTTTTTTTTAAAGCACATCAAGCCTAACTGGTTAGGTCATACTACAACCTTATTAGATGTAGATAAGTTGAATTTTAAAACATTAAAAAAATGGGCATCTAATTATTATTGTGCCCATTTGAGGAAAAGATCTGGATTGAAGCTGCATAGGAAAGTAATCTGTTATTATCAACTACTAGGTATTCGCTGTTCTACTTTCAGCTTTTGGTTCAACTTACACTTGTCAACAAAATTTATTGCACATGAAAGCTGTTTAAGCAAACAAAGAGGTCAGATTCACTTGACAACTCAGGAGTGACTAAATATGTATCTGACATTATATAATTAGCGAAGAGCATTCAAGACAAGGCACACAGTAATTGATACAGACTTATTACATATAAAAGAGTTTTTATGCTCATCTTTTTTAATAAAACCAAAATATAAGTAATTTTAAAACAAATTTATTTGTATTATTAATTTTAACAATATAAGAGATCTATTTAATATCACCATATTATGTACTTTCTGTAATTATTAATGTTTAAAATATAAACTCCTTAAATGGACAAAAAATTAATGCAGGAAATGTTTATTTACAACTGTTTAATATAAATTAATTTTAATTCTCTAATAATAAAATCATGTAATGAAGACCATAATGTTCGATTTCGATAAAGAAATAATAATTAGTCAGTAATATTTATTATATTACAAAACATAACATTTTTTGGCATTACTGTTGAAATAAATGTGAAAGCGTTTTTTTTTTTTATTAAATGGAGATAATGAATCCGTTTTCTTTGCGCTAATATTTATAATTGAATTCTTTTATAAAAGAATAAATGGTTTAAATTTATAACTTACAAATAAATGGTCAAACTGTAAAAAGTATTTGAAAATCATGTAACTATTATATGACTAAAAAATGTATATGTATATTTTTAAACATTAAATTAACTACCCATTTAATATGATTACTACGTATCTATACCGGTCAATTTTAATATCAAGATACTTAATAATAATGTTAATACATTAAAGGACATATCTGAGATATAAATATAAATAATACTAACAGGTGTTGACGCTCCTTCTATAAAGAAGATTATTGCGTCCTACGTTCATCCGTGGTCCGAGTTTAGTCTTGCATCTTTATTAGTGTTTTAAATACTGTTAAGTTACTGGTTTTCCTTGTTTGTTCAGGCAACCCATATTATCTATGCCCAGAGGCCACTCGGGAAGAAAGAGTAGCCTACCTATAGTATATGCATTTGTTTTCGCATAGGGGATAAGATAAGATATTTCTTCTATCTATCCATTCAATATATTATATCTATTCAATCTATTATATCTATATCATGTATCCATCTATCTATTCTATCTATTCTATCTATTCTATCTATTCTATCTATTCTATCTATTCTATCTATTCTATCTATTCTATCTATTCTATTCTATCTATTCTATCTATTCTATCTGTTCTATCTGTTCTATCTGTTCTATCTGTTCTATCTATTCTATCTATTCTATCTATTCTATCTGTTCTATCTGTTCTATCTGTTCTATCTATTCTATCTATTCTATCTATTCTATCTATTCTATCTATTCTATCTATTCTATCTATTCTATCTATTCTATCTATTATTATTATATCTTTTTTTTCAATTTTATCTATTTTATTCAATCTTCATATTATTCATTGAGGTAAGCCTGGTGAATTATCTGACAACACAATCCCCTCTCTTGCCATGACCAGTGAAACAGTTACGCCAATCAGCACCAATAGATTCTTGTTGTCTGACAACTATTTCAACGAATGTTGCTGTTTTTATCAATATTCATATTTAAATGTGTACATCTCTGCCTATGGCTGCCAGCTCTGTACCCCCCACCTCGCTCTCCCCCTTCTCCATCCCCAACCCCAGATAAAGCGCATTGTCTGTGGTCCACCTTGAGTCCAGTATCTGGACCATGCGTCTTTGTGTCATTTGTTCTTCTGCCTCCATGCTCGTTTTCTTATCTGGAACAATGTTCCGCCCTCCCATCCACATCCCACACCACGGGCGCCCTCCATCTCGCCACACACAAAAAAAACAACAACAGATCCATTGTTTATCTAAACAGCCGCCCTCTCTGACACATTCAGAACCGCCTCCCTATTGTCACCCTCATCTATTATCCTCCCGCCCCCCAGCTCCCAGCGGCGACCACCTTAGTTGTACGAGATAGGACCAGATACTTCTTCACGGAGTCGGTTGCCTCCATTCCAGATTAACAGTGCGGTACCGCGCTTTTAACATGTGTTATTGGTAAACTTGGTAGTGTGTGCACGGGACTGTCTATAACTGTATAATATTAGTTTCAATGAATTCAAGTACATTATATTTAAACATGTAGTCTATGTATTTACCGCTGAGCAAAGAATGTAGGCCTAAATACACTATATAATTATTTTGTTTTTAATAAAAGAAATACTCAAATGGTATCTGATTTTTTCCAATGCTTCTAAGAGTCCCATACACTGGACAAGAATTACAGCTCTCGATTCAAAGACGTTTCATATTGGGACCACCAATCTATTTCTCGTATAAGAAACATGTTTATGCCATTCTAGGGCTCTTCCGCGTGCCAAGTTCGGATATCAACTGTATTTTAAATCTAGATCTAGACCTAATGAATTATAGGTAGAAAATTCTTTTTTTTTATTGTAATAAAAATAAAAACACTGTAGGCCTATATTCACTTATAGCCTATTTGTACGTTTTATGAGTTATTTGTAAAAAAAGAGTTTTTATGGAAAATAAAAATATGCATCAAATAATTATTCAGTAGCCTAAAACAAATATATTTTTTTAGTGCGGCTTGTACACATGAACTTCAATTTTACCTGGGTTTTTTTTACCTTCCAAAGTATACCTGCGGCTTATACACAGGTGCGGCTTATACTTGAGATTTTACGGTATAGTGGCTTGCAAATGCAAACACTGACAAATACGTCATCAGTCACACCAGTTGTGATTGCCAGTTGGGGTGTTGTTTATACTTTCTTCTTGCTTTTGTTTTGTAAACTCGATTCTGCTATCTTCAGTATCGATATGCACATATTTCAGGAATCCTGGCATGGAGGGTGAAGGGAAAGAGGGAAAGGGTGGGACACATGTCAGGGGGTCGGGGGTTAAAGGTCGTCCGCGTTATCGAATCCCTGAGAGCACATGGAAAGTGTTTGGGCGATACCGCGGTCGCCTCTTTTTTGTCATGTGGAACTAAAGTGTGTTGCGTCTTGTGGATGCCCCCAGCTTCCTATCAAAAAACATCCCTCCTACTGCCCCAGCATCAAGACAGAACAAAGCTGTGATCCAGATAATGGAAACAAGTTGTATATGTATAGTTGGAAGGTAGGGGGAGGGGGGTACAGTTAATGAATTGCATTGTAATTGCGATCAAGGCTGCAACTGCTATGTTTTTTCCACACAGATCTAGGGGTGTTGTTTTTTTCTGTTATTTTCCATTAATCACTTCTTTTTTTTTCCGGTTTTTAACGCGTTCGACTGGCGTTCCGAAGGTTCTGGGTTCGTATCCTGGTGAAGGCAGTATTTTTTTCCCGGGACTGGAGGGTGTCCTCAGTCTACCCAGTCTATGACTGTGCTGGCTGGGCACTGCGCTGGTCACACAGCCCCTAGTCTGACGTGGCCACAGAAACTGGTGAACGCTGCTTCACCGCCCTATGATCAATTTGGTCTCAGGCGTACTTTACTTACACTCAGTAATGTGGACTATATATATTTTTTATGTCACATATTTTTTTTTATGATTTCGGTGTTATTTATAAACAATGTCTAATTTTTTTTTTAAAGATCTATTTATTATAAGCCTACTTTTTATGCTTTTGTGTATTTGTTGTTTTTCTTTTGATTTTATGTATATTTGTGTGTCTGTGTGTGTATTTGTTTATGTGCATTACGTCTATACCTCAAATGCATTACGTTTTAATTATCGAAAAGAGAATTACGTTTTTTTTAAATATATTTTCTTTCCAATATTTTCATTAAAAATTAAAGACCAAGTGAAGAGCTTTTTATCAAAATTGAGTTAACATTTGATTTTGATAGTAAATAGTATTCAGTATCTGAATGTTAAAAAAAAAACATTTATACAAAATATCAAAGATACATTTTAAGTAATTAGTTCAATATTTGCACTTAAATGTGTGTGTTTTTCGGAAGATTACTCCAAATCTCGTAGCCATTTGAGATGTTTTTATTTCCGGCAATATAGGAAAGTGACGTAACATAAAGGATTCCGACTAGGAAAAATGAATATTGTCACGTGTTTTGAATCTATTGCCACATGTTTTGAATCTTTTCCCGGTTCTTATTTTTAACAAAATGGTTAAATATAGATTTATAGCGTCTATTTTTATTTATTTATTTCCCTTGTGATACGTCACTGCCGTATGAGGCTATTCCAAATCTCGTTCCTTTGAGAAAAACCTCTTCACTTGGTCTTTAATTTGATCTTACATTATGTTTTGTAAGTACTATTTATAGAACTTGTGTGATTTTGCAGCCAACATATTATTTTCGTTAGAACTACCGACGTTGTTTTTTTCATTGACTATAATATAGTTTTTAGTTTTTTTCTATTGTTCCAATGCTACACTAGGTGGCGCAACCTAAGTACTTATGTTGTTTTTTTCTTTAATTTTATATCATTGTAGTCTATAAAATAGAATGGATTAGGCAGAGTAACAAATATTTTTATCCCTAGCGGCCGCCATATTTAATCTCCATTACTGATCATATATATGGGGCACGGTAGCTGAGCGCGTTCGACTGGCGATCCGAAGGTCCTGGGTTCGAATCCTGGTGAAGCCGGAATTTTTTTCCAGGACTTGAGGGTGTCCCTGAGTCTACCCAGCTCCGATGGCTACCTGATATTAGTTGGGGTAGAGTGGCCACAGAAACTGGTGAACGCTGCTTCACCGGCCTTATGATCACTTTTGTCTACTTTACTTACTGATCATAAACAAATATATAGTTCAATATCATTGACCTATAAAAGCATATCAACTGACCATCATTTCATAATGAGTGAACAAGCTTTTAATTATTTCTAAATTTTAAAAGAAATAAATGAAAATAAATAATACATAAAAAAAAAAACACAGACTAAAATATTTATTTTGAACAAAGAAATACTTCCGCTTTTCTAAAGGTGCAGATCTTAAAGTTGAATTATATTTGTGCATTATTTGTTTTTTTTTATCGTATAAGCTTGTTTCTAATTATAGATGGCGTTTTCCTAATATAATTTGTTTACTCGCTTATATTGATCAGTGAAAAAGAAATAAAATGGCGGCTATGTAGTTTCTGCCCATCTCACTTTGCACAAACAAATTTATTCAGGATGTACTATCTATTCTTTTAATTTTTCCACGGTAACCAGCGCTTAAAGTTGTTGTTTTATAAGCGAGATCTATATAATGTACAGTCTTTATAACTAGATTGAGGTATCTACAATTAGTGGTTGTTACAAAAGTGGTTCTGTAATAATGCCTTATAATTCTGATGGAAATGTTTTTACATTACGGATTATTTGTGTTCAATTAAACACAATTTGTGTGCATGTACAGTAATTTACATTGATTAGTACAAATGTGATAAAGAAAACAGAGAGTATAATTTATATATAAATGCAGATTTATTTCATAATATCAATTGAATTTGTATAAAAAAAACAAAATAATATAAATGTAAATAGTGTAGTATATGTATATATAGATTAGACAAATTGCATAGCTTCATGTTCCAATCATTTGCCATATTTGTCATGAATATAACTATCTCTCTCTTACTCTCACTATCTCTCTCACTCTATCTCTCTCTCTCTCACTCTCTCTCCCTCTCTATCCCCCCCTCTCTCTCCCTCACTCTCTCTCCCTCCCTCTCTCCCTCTCTCTCCCTCTCTCTCCCCCTCTCTCTCTCTCCCTCACTCTCTCTCTCTCCCTCTCTCTCCCTCTCTCTCTCCCTCTTTCTCTCCCTCACTCTCTCTCCCTCTCTCTCTCTCTCTCTCTCTCCCCCTCTCTCTCTCTCTCTCTCTCATGCATGTGAGTCATGTCAACAATATTTACATTCAGTTGCTGGACAATACAATAAAATGGAGTATTGTACAACTATAATTCACTGACATACACACTCTCAACATTCGCAGATATACCCACAAACACACACACACATTTTGCACACATAACCCCTTGCTACACATACACAACTCCCCACACACTCACGTACTTTTCTTTTCGCGCCCCTTCTCCCATTCGGGCGCCCCACGACGTAACACAAAAAAATATTCTAAGTTTTCATTTGAGGCTGTATGACCTATCAAGGCCCCGACATAAACAATGATGAAGTTGATTATCAGATAGAGAGAAAAGAGATGAAGACATAAAAAAAAGCGAAATAGAAGGAGGGAGTAAGAAATGTTCAATAGGCAGTGAGTTAGAAAGATGTACATGTTATGTGATGTAATGAATTTTGGTGCAAAGATGTACTGGTTTAATGGTGTTTTGATATAATGATGTAATGATGTATATAACAAGTTTTAGTAAATTGTCCAGTGTCGGTAGTTTTATCTGTTCAAGAAACTGTTTTGTCCTACTGATGAATCAACCTCAATGTTTATTGCAACGATACAGTCTATCTGTTGTACATCCACGCCATTACACACTATATCTATGTAAAACAATACACATGTAATAAATCTTTTTTTTTAACTTAAATATTAGTCCAGTGTTTTGCTTAGCGAACAATCTCACTAGAAATAACAACTGTGTGAAGTTGTACCAGCAAGTTTTCATGACGAAATAAATGTCTTTTAATCATAGAATCCAATTTTGTAATTATACATCAAAAATGTATTCATGAAAACACTAAGAGCTATTGATACTGTACTGCTAGGTTTTCATGAAATTTAAAGATAACAAGCTGGACAAATAAACTGGTCATCTCGTTGTACTTCTTGAAAAATAAAAAAAAAGCAGTACAGATTTGATATTATTGTGTACAGTTAGTTCAGAAAACAATTGAGTGAGTTCGTAATATCAACATGTTGAAATAGAATAATACTTTGACTAAGAGAGTTTCGAAGTTCGAAGTATCAACTTTTTGTACCAAATAGTAGTAAATGTAATTTTGTAAAAACATGTAGATTAATCAAGACAGAAACGGAACAAATGTTGTCTTCAATTTCAACATTTTTCACTATCACTATCTTTTGTTGTTTATACACAAGTTTCTATTCTATTTTTTATGTCGTAATAATAGTTACATTTTTTAATTCCTATTTTTGTTATATTCAAGTAATGTTTTTATCCAATGGAGTCATGTACAATTATATCATTCAATGTGAGTTGAAGCAGCTTAGCACATCCAGTGAAAAACAAAAACAGATGCATATCATGAAGAGAAATGCTATACAAAGTAACAGATAAATATATGTGATTTGCTTGAAACTGTTTTTTGAAACACAAAATGCATTCTGGAGATCTTTGTGACATATTTACCACAGTAATGTTGTATAAATCATGATATTCGACGTCAATAGTCAATAGTGATGCATCAATATTTGCTATTTCTTAGAAGCTAGGGCTCATCTTGATTCCTTTAGTCCATATCTAAGACCAAGTCCTGAATCGATATAAGGACAAGGACGTAGTAAACAATATATTATTATTATTGCAAGACTCTGCGGCCGCTTCGTGTTTATCCTAAAGCTAAAAGGTCTGAGAGTCCTGGAATATGAAATGGCATTTCCGGTTCTTTGTTTAGCCTCGAAGGAAATATACACATAAACGAATGGGTTTGTAGAAGTCTAGCTCGTATCCTTTGGTGTTTTTACCAGGCCCGTGTCCATTGGTGTGTTTACCAGGCCCGTGTCCCTTGGTGTAGTTGTTGTTGAAGGTAACCTTGTTGGGTCATCTGTCCTGATTGAGTCATGTGACCGCCGACGTTGCCGCTGTTGCAGTAGCCGCTTTGGGAAGTACTGTAGGCGAACGGGTTGACGTTGTAAGGCGCTGGATACGACGTCGGTGGAGGCCCCATGCAGGGCTTCCCGTCTAGAACGAGAACCGGTACAGCAACTCGTCTCGGGGTCTGCATAGCTTGCATCTCCAGGGTTTTATCCTGACGCTGACGCTTGCATTTGTATCTCCGGTTCTGGAACCAAATTTTGATCTGCGTAGACGTGAGCTTCAGCAGACTGGCCATCTGCTCGCGTTCAGGGGCGGAGAGATACCTCTGCTGTTTGAATCGGCGTTCCAGCTCGTAGACCTGGGCTTGTGAGAAGAGGACCCTGGGTTTCCTTTTCTGGCGTTGCTTCAACAAAGTACAGTCACTGCTGGCGTTGTCGTTGCTGGAGGAACCCGGGGTCGAGGAGCTGGACGTCAGGGGTGAACAGTTGGAGGAGGTGTTCTTGCCTTTTTCTTTTTCCCCGGATGTTGGAACTGGGGGCTCGTCCAGAAACGACGGCGTGTTGGAGTAATGCTGCTGCTGCTGCTGGGAGTTTTTGTGTGCGGAGCTGTGGCTGACGGAGGTGCCGGGAGACTGCTGGGATGCATTGTGGGAGTTGTGCTGCTGTAGTGACTGACGATGATGAATGGAACCAGTTTGTAGAGAGGCTAGTTGTGTACATGTCAGCTTACCTGGAAATAAATGAAAAAACAAGAAAATTAATAATCATGTTTAAAATCACACAAATCTTGAGATTAAACTAAAAATATTGTTTAATGTAAACAAATTTTAAACAGCAGTTCATTGATATGTAAAGACACAGCATATTGCGAGAGATCAACAACTAAAATAAAATGGACCGCTTGCTCTATTTTTGGAGCTAATATGTTCTTTTTTTCCGTGCGCAACCAATTAGGCTGTCTTGAATGACTTTTACGCTCCTACGATTGCATTTAAGGTTTCCGCTGTATACAACTTTCCATTTTAATCTTAATTTTTCATTGAGAAAATCATAGCGAATTACTCAACCGGACGTCTAGAAGACTTAGTGCAATCGGAAATTCCAAAACATAGTGTTTCAAGCTATCAAATAGCAGAAATATCAAAGCAAGCGGTTTATCTTATTATAGTCTTTGTAGAGAAATAGATCTATTACATGTCCGATCAAACAAACTCGTGAAGCGACACACGGACTACACCGATGTTTCCCTAAGACCTGCTGTCCGACAGCGTACGGTACGCTAATATATTGACTACACCCCCACCCTCTCCTTAATTACGTATCCAGTGTAGACTTAAACGTCAGCCTTTGTTGACTTGATCTGGCTTCTGTTGACCAGCCACTTATAGAGAACTATTCAGTACGGGGTGAGGAGTGGCCACCAGCCCATCATGAAGACTAATCCTGTATTAACACACAAAGGCATCCAGTTACATTATTCTGGTAATCTAATACAAGACCGGTGTCTAGAATATGCCTGCGCCTTTGTTGAAATATGTTTGTCAGATACAGGATCTCATTCGCTGGCTTTTATTTTTTCATTCATTTTTTTCTTAAACAAATACTTGTCAAACATTTTCGCGAGACTTTAACTCCCCCCATATCAAAGCTTAATATTGCCGCTTTATCCAACACGACAAGGGCACGGAATATGGTTTCTTATGGCCTGAACATATAACCCTTTCCCCATACAACCCCGTAATAGGTTTACCAATGTTTGCTGGCTGAGACAAGGCGAGCATTGATAGGGCGGGCACACAGGACGGGTGGAATATTCAAACAAACATAGCACAACTGATATTATGCTAATCCGAACCAATGGTTTCATTTCTCTGTCAACTCAGTATGTGCGTCTGTGTGTTTGTGTGTGTATTTTGTGTGTGTTCAAATGTCGCGTATTGTGTACATAAATTGTGTACACAACGAGGGCCAACTAACTGATTTTGATTTTCAAGACCATCGACAATACAATGCTTCTTGTTAAAAAGAGGGGAGTTGAGGGTGTGGGTCTGGGTAGGTTGGTGGGGGGGGGGGGGGGAGTGTGGTCTCTAAATAAAAACGTTTACCAGTTGTTCCCAAAATTTGTCCACTCACGGCCCCCCCCCCCCTTTTTTTTTAATAAAAAAGGAATGATTTTCAAAAGGCGCCCTTTCTTAAGTTACAGCCCTAGAGATTGCCCTATACCACATTACCACATTGAATTGAGCATCGAGAAGAAAGGTAACATGAAAAGCCTTTGCGATAATCCGCGGCGCCCATGTAATGAGGCCGCGACTGCCCGGGGTGCAACGACGAACACCCTGCAAGCCACTACTGTACATCGTTTTTTTTTTTACTGTGTTGACTATTATGCTATCCGTGTTTGAATTAAACATAATGTGAGAATGAGCTTTCTATAAACACAATCAGAATCTGAACGCATTTGAGTTGAATACATTTAAAAGGCAAATAGCAATCGCGGTCGAGGTACAAGAGAAAGTAAGGTTAAGAAAATAGAAGAAAGAAAAAGAAAGAGATGAGATAAATCATTTTCTGAAGAAACATTTCCTTTCAATAGATGTAGATCAATAACTGAATTGATATTTACGGTAGTGATTATAAACCAAAATGTAACACATAAATAGAAAGGGACTGCACAGAATGGCCTTTAGTTCAAGAAAATATGTAATATGTAATAAGTAACTCTCTTTAATTTATTATCTCAAATGTATATGTCTATAAGTTTTTCTACAAGTTTCCGTAATGATATTTTTTAATGTATACGCTTATGCCATCTTGATTTCTGGTCAATATGCTATTTAACTCATTTCTTCAAATATACATTATGCATGTGCTTTCATGTCTAAACGTGTGCTAAGTGCTACATTTCTCTCTCTTGCTCTGTCTTTGTCTCTCTCTCTCTCTTTCTCTCTCTTCTCTCTCTCTCTCTCTCTCTCTCTCTCTCTCTCTCTTCTCTCTCTCTCTCTCTCTCTCTATATATATATATATATATATATATATATATATATATATATATATATATATCAAGGACTACTGAAGACAGGACATGCAGAATTGAATTTCTGACTTCCTAGCTAAGGCCAGTTTTTTTAACAGTAGCGATACACTCACTCCGCAGTGATATAATGTTAACTATTATTAAGTAACTAACAAAATTCTTTACTACTATTCTACTATGATTCATTGTATTAATGGTTTATGTCATTGTCATTAATTTAATTACAAAGAACGATCTAATAGCCATTAAAATGTCTTAATAATTACCAAGCATGAGCGCACTATTTTTTAAGGAGTATGAATAGAAGGCGCAATTTGGTTCCAAAATGGATACTTCTTGTTGGATTTTACTTCACTGTGTTTGTTTTTAATTTTTCGATCGTGTATTTTTTATCAAAATGCCTTATAAATGTGGTGTAGTTAATTGTAAAGGTAATTATAATGCTGCCAACAAGTGTCGTTTGTTTAAAGTGCCAAATAGTGCATGTATACCATTATTGAAAGCAGAAAATATGAGAGGAGAGCACAATGTTTGTTTATTTTTAACTATCACAGTCAATTAATTTACATTCTTTATATTCCTTGGTCATGAAAACACAAATAAATTTTGCCATAGATATAGAAATCAAATTATCGTATTTATAATTATGGTATACATGTACCACTTGGCAAAATTCTCAACCCAAATAATCGACTTACTTCATAATCACTTTTTTTTAGAGGCTTTGCATTTGTCTCTTAATTATGAGCGAGATAAATTTTATGGGTGGGTTACGTTTTTCCCTTTTTAGGTCAAGAAATAACGATTTTTTTGAATTTTTTTTTCACTTTATTTTATTCCTTAGGTGACCCCCCACACGAAACCGTCAACACCAACCGCATATATATATAGGGTATCATGTATACGGCCCTAATCATTCAATCATCTAAATAGATCTTAAATAATATTCAAATGCTCTTTTAAACCCTCTCAATCCTAACCCCTCATTAGTAAACGGCCCTGCACATTAACATTATTGACATTATTGACATTATTGACATTAATTATGTTAGTTACTTAATAATAGTTTACTTCATATATAAGCGCGACAAAGAGAGTGTATCGCTACTGTTAAAAAAACTGGCCTTAGCTAGCTAAGTCAGAAATTCAAGTCTGCATGTCCTGTCTTCAGTAGTCCTTGATATATATATATATATATACATTATAATGTTCTTCCTTTTTAATTCAAGGTTTGACTACAGACACACACACACAAAAACAGCGTGACATTAATTTAAGAGTAGTTTCTAGACTTGTCATTTATTTCTTTCAGCAGCTATGACAGACACGCCGGGTAGACGAAAGTGACATATCCATCCAGACAAAACGCACGCTCCCAATGTCAGTGGCACCCCGCCTGCATACAGGAAATCATACATTATCTATAATTTTTTGTCTATTTTAACCATCCAGAATTATAAAGTCTCCGAAAGACAAAGAATGAAGAAGAAGAAGAAAGCTAACAAGGAAATTAAATTTTTAGAGCTGCCTCAGCGAAAAAGACTCAATCTCTTTCAGTTGGTGCTTCAGATCGTTCTCGTTACGCAGCTCGCGTTATGAGGGAGTAGATAATTACACACCAATTTCCTTCTCGTGATTGTCTAATAAGGAATTCATAATTTTCCCGCAGTGCTAAGCTTTGTGTGAGGGTTAAGTGTGGAGTCAGAGGGAGGGAGAGAGAGAGAGAGAGAGGGACGTCTTATGGAAGAATGTTAATGGCTCCAGAAAAATTATTCCCATCGCTACTCCACCTCCCTCACTCCCACCCAACGCTAACCTCCCTCTCAGCAATGGATCACACGGTCTTAATATGTTGCCATTTTCGTTTTAGGTTAACACTGTGCGCAAGTTGTTTTTTTTTTTTGGGGGGGGGGGGGGGGGCGGGGGGGTGAAGTAAATATGGTATCCCGTGGAGCTCAATAAAGGAAGTCGTGGATACCGGGGGTTTTAAAAATATTAACGAAAAGGAAAGAGAAACGGAAGAAAAACAAAACATATGTGCATGGCCGTTACACTAACTCCAAGATGTCGTAAAGAAGGTGGGAGGAGACGTTAATGTCGTCAGAGCACAAGAGATGATTTTTTGTAAAACTTTCCCAACGATACTTTTCCTTGTGTGAAATTATTGTCAAATTATTCCGAAATCGCCGAAGAAAATAAATATTAAACAAGATTTTCAATGAAATATCAACACAATCTTGGTTGAATCTTGGTTGAATCCTGGTTCAATCTTGGTTCAATCTTGGTTGAATCTTGGTCCAATCTTAGTTCAATCATGGTTCAATCTTAGTTCAATCTTGGTTGAATCTTGATTCAATCTTAGTTCAATCTTAGTTTATTCAAGATTTGCACGCTTTGTTGACAAACAAATGCGTGCAATTATTTCCATTGCAATAAAGCATATTGAAACAGTTCAAATTTTTCGAGAAAAAAAATACATTTACTACTATAACATATACTTAAGTGAAAATTACTGAACAGTACAAAGTTATTGTACAATTACATTGTTTGAAATCCTTTCTCCCACCTAGTCCGAACATTTTATCCCATTCATTACATGACGACTTTGTCAATTATCCCAAGTTATATAGTCTAGACAAAGATGTCATAATCCAATTCTAACTAACAAATCATGACAAGCGCAGCATGGCTTAAACCAGGTTCTTCCTATAATGAGGCGCGGCGCATTCGTGAAGCCGGCACTAATAAAAAAAAGAAATGCTAGTCGTGACATGCCTTTAAACCGTCGGGGCGTACTGCTCAAGAAGGGACCGGCGGAGTTAGGGGCTTGGGGGGACCCCTGAGGAGACATCGGATGTGTGGTATTCATCCGAACGGACTTGTGGCGGATGGCGCCGACGCCTTTTCTAAAAAACTTGTCGGAACATGGAGACATGTAGATCTAGACCAAGTGCTCGTCTACAGCCTTGACGGTACGTTATGACTTGGATGGCCCTCACGCTCTCAAAGAGCGAATGCTTTATTGCTCAAGCAAAGTCATGATGAAATGATAGATGTCTGTAGGAAATTATAGACATGGAAACTAAAGGTGTCTATGGGAAATTATACAGACATGTAATAGTATTAGTATAGTAGAGGTCTACCTATGGGAAATTATACAGACATGTAATAGTATTAGTATAGTAGAGGTCTACCTATGGGAAATTATACAGACATGTAATAGTATTAGTATAGTAGAGGTCTACCTATGGGAAATTATACAGACATGTAATAGTATTAGTATAGTTGAGGTCTACCTATGGGAAATTATACAGACATGTAATAGTATTAGTATAGTAGAGGTCTACCTATGGGAAATTATACAGACATGTAATAGTATTAGTATAGTTGAGGTCTACCTATGGGAAATTATACAGACATGTAAAAGTATTAGTATAGTAGAGGTCTACCTATGGGAAATTATACAGACATGTAATAGTATTAGTATAGTAGAGGTCTACCTATGGGAAATTATACAGACATGTAATAGTATTAGTATAGTAGAGGTCTACCTATGGGAAATTATACAGACATGTAATAGTATTAGTATAGTAGAGGTCTACCTATGGGAAATTATACAGACATGTAATAGTATTAGTATAGTAGAGGTCAACCTATGGGAAATTATACAGACATGTAATAGTATTAGTATAGTTGAGGTCTACCTATGGGAAATTATACAGACATGTAATAGTATTAGTATAGTTGAGGTCTACCTATGGGAAATTATACAGACATGTAATAGTATTAGTATAGTTGAGGTCTACCTATGGGAAATTATACAGACATGTAATAGTATTAGTATAGTAGAGGTCTACCTATGGGAAATTATACAGACATGTAATAGTATTAGTATAGTAGAGGTCTACCTATGGGAAATTATACAGACATGTAATAGTATTAGTATAGTTGAGGTCTACAGGTAATTAACAGCAACGGTTTTTTAATTTTCTATACGTCTGATGGAGCAGTGCTATTTAATTTCATTGGTCACGACATACTGAGAGGATTATGTGACCAGCACAATATTCAGTCGCCTTTTCTCTTTTCCCTTTGCAGTTTCTAGCCTTCTTTCTGTTTAATGCTAGTAAGCTCAATGGGTGGGGGGGGGGGGGGGGAATCTATTCATACCGGAATCTGACTCACCAGGGGAATCATAATAAATCCCTCTTCTACTACACCGCCCCTGTCCATTCCTTCTACAAACATAATGTCATTTTAAAAAAGCCTTGAGCTAAACGTATACTTTAGTGTCAGCGTGTTTGTCAATGCCTTACATTAAGACGTCAGTGTAAGCGTGTTTGTCAATGCCTTACATTTAGACGTCAGTGTAAGCGTGTTTGTCAATGCCTTACATTTAGACGTCAGTGTAAGCGTGTTTGTCAATGCCTTACATTTAGACGTCAGTGTAAGCGTGTTTGTCAATGCCTTACATTTAGACGTCAGTGTAAGTGTGTTTGTCAATGCCTTACATTTAGAAGTCAGTGTAAGTGTGTTTGTCAATGCCTTACATTTAGACGTCAGTGTAAGTGTGTTTGTCAATGCCTTACATTTAGATGTCAATGTAACTTGCTATGTCTAATTTGTTCACGCCTCTAATTTCATCCCCATATTTTTCTATTCCGCAGTTTGATTAAACCACTAACCGGATCTACTTCCTCTAATGTTTAACCTTTGACCGCCACGACTCGAAAGGGTCAAAGTTTACTTGTAGAGGCCCTCTGCTTGGTTCACTCACACACACAGACGCACACAGACATAGTTCCTACTTTCGATGACCAAGTAACAAAACCACGCCCAACCACGTGACTAATTTGTTCTTAATTAAATAAAATATTATGTTCTGTGTGTGTGTGCGTAAATGTGTGCAAGATAATTAACGAACATCATATATAACAACAAAATATCCCTTCAAGGCAATGTAAGCATGAGAAATATTGGCATTTAATAGAATATTATATTGTGAGATAACGCGCCATTAGGGAATCCAAACATACTAATTTGACTAAAGGCTAGCGGTCACTATTGATACTGTTATAGTAAGAAGATGTGTATATATATTACGTGGTCTTTTCTATTGTGCACGGCTGCGCACACGTTAGTAGGTATGTTACCATAATTTAATCACACACAAGTTAGTAAACATAATGACAAATACAAGTTAGAACAATTTCGACATAAGTAGCATAAAAGCGGTCCACAAAATAACAATAAAAAAACACCTTCACCTATCCCATTTAACCCAAGTGAGGGTCGATGGGGTACCATTTGTTGACAAGCCGACAAGAAAGTACCAAAGTCCCTTAAGTCATACATTGTCTTATTTGCTCCTGTGATAGCGTGTTGCTCATCAGGGAGAGCAGAAACATACATTTTGTTTAATACAAAAAGGACTCTAATAAAGCTTAAAATTCAAAGCTCATAAATTCGTTCTCCTCTTATTATTTGTAAACCATGAAACCTTAAAACAATGTTTTTCGTTGTTGTTTTTAAGAATCGTCTGTAACATAGAACATGAAATAAAGTAGATCAGAAACTTGAATACAGAAACTCAAAGTAACAAACAGAAATTAATTGAAATGAAATCACAACAAACAAACAAACAATGTCTAAACTGTTTTTAAACTCACACACCTACATTTTCTTTTAATTATAAAAAAAGTTCTTCTCTCTCTTTCTCTCTCTCTCTATAACTCTCCTTCTCCTCCCCCTTCACCTCTCTCTCTTTCTCTCTGTGTGGTTAAATATAATTACGTTTCAGAAAAAGGAAAAACCAAAACAAAACGGTTGGTTATTTGAAACATAACGGGGGGAAGTAACTCTAACTGCTCACGATCATCCTGTCACCGGATGAAAACCGGAAGTGTCATCTTCACTCTACCCTGCACTGAATGATACTTGAATAAACTGTGACGTTGACTAGTTTTGGGGGGAGGGAGGGGGGTAGTGGAAGAGGTAGGGAGAGGGGGGTGAAAGAGCAGAAGTGTAGGAATGGGGCCATTCTTAACAAACCAGGCCCACCATTTAATTGTGATTCTTTTTTTAAAAGCACTTAATCATGTTTCGAGAATTGATTAGCTGGTAGATCTAGCGTGATGGTGGTTTCTTGATTTGTTATTGTTTTATCGGAATAACGTATTTTAAAAGTTTATAATAAAATAAATAAAGAATATCGACTATTAGAAAGCTAGACCATAGACTATAATAAGATAGACCGTTTGCTCTATTTTTAGAGCTTGTATCAACTTTTTTTCCGTGCGCAACCATTAAGGCTGTCTTAAATTACTTCTACGCTCCTCGTTGTTTCTTAAATGTTTCCGCTTTATACAACTTTCGATTTTAATTTTAATTTTTCATTGAGAAATTCGAAGCGATTCAATGAAACGGAAGTGCAAAGGAAGCAACGAATCGGAAATTCCAAAAATCAGTGTTACGAGTCATCATATAGCAGAAATACTAAAGCAAGCGGTCCATGTATAGACTATTATAGTCTATGGCTAGACAAAATTCATTTTAAAAAATCTCTTTCAGCACCAAAGATATTTATTTAGTTCTATAAATAAAACACAACAATTAATGAGGGCGTTTTGTTTAAATGTCAACACACTTGCCTGCCCTAGCGCCATAACCCTAAAAATTGGTGAGGGGAGGAGGGGGGGGGGGGAATAACGCATTCAAATGCCGTCATCAAATCCAACTTTAAAATTTTTTAAAAAAAGTTTTAATTACCGTTTCAAATAAGGTTTTGATTATAATTTTAGTTTGTTTTTTAATGGGGTTATATACAGGGCTTAATAAGGGTTTTTATAAGAGTTTTATTAGGGTTTTAATAAAGGAGGTTTTAATCAGTCTCAATTTATTTTGTTTAAATGCGCTATTATTATAGGCTAAAGACAGGTCAGCTGATCACATGTAGGGATAATAAGCTGGTGTACAATAATTAACCATATTCTCAACTGTTTACATTACAAAAAAGGTATATTTTGTTTTCTTTTGCTTGGAGTTTCCCTGAGTGCGGCCAGCGGGCCATACCCGGCACGCCAGAGTGCTTTACCCGGCTTAAGGAATTCGTTCGTATTGTTTTTGAAGTTGATTGCCTGCCCCTAGCACTATATATTCTTATTTCGTGTCATGTTCACAATTGCGCATTAGTATGTGTTGGATTTAATGTAAATGGCGATTATGGGGGAGGGGAGAATTCAAAAGACAGTAACATGGACAATAACCATAATCATATAATTCCATTTACCTAACATTACTAGAACAAGAGATTCTACTATCAGATAGATTTTACCAGCAATCCGACACTGCTTACACATACTCATACAATTAGCTAGACCAGGGGTCGGGAACCTATGGCTCGCGAGCCAGATATGGCTCTATTGATGACTGCATCTGGCTCGCAGACACATGTTCGATTATTTAAAAAAAATGTTTCTTTAGACTCCTTTGATCTACATATTATTTGCATATAAAAATTATATTCTACAAATGAGCTAAAGTTTACTGCAGCTCAGCATCACAAGTGGTAAAGGAGATAAACTCCGCTGACCTAAAGGACAGAAAAATAGCAACTGTAACTGTAATTATAGCGAAATAACTCTTGCACACATTTACTAACATTTTAAGTTTTAAACATAATGTATGGCTCTCACAGAATTACTTTAAAAAAAATATGTTGTGTTCATGGCTCTCTCAGACAAAAAGGTTCCCGACCCCTGAGCTAGACTATACCATATGCCTGAATTTACCATAAAACAAGATTCTACCGTCAAACATCTCTACCACAAGACAAGACTCTACCTTCAAACATCTCTGCCATAAGACAAGACTCTACCGTCAAACATCTCTGCCATAAAACAAGACTCTACCGTCAAACATCTCTGCCATAAGACAAGACTCTACCGTCAAATGACTCCACAAGACTCTAACTATAAAAAAAAGACTCTACTTTCGAGGCATGCCCCTACCCTAAGACAGACACCACCGTCGTACGGCCCTGCTCTTTTCATCAGCGCTCACAGCCACTTAACCCAGTGTTTAAACTCCCTCCCACCGCACACCGAGACAAGCTACAATACCAGTTGTTTTTTTAAAGTATATAATTAACTTAATTCTTTGTGACTAGTTCTTGAAACGTGCACCCACCCCCCCACCCCCCAGCATAGGGCCGCGTCTATCTGCACTCACATCTATAGTCTCATCACTGGTACATCTGAGGTCAGTTTTTGTAGGCACATTAAAGTTTTTAAAAATCCTTTTTTTTTTCATTTCAGTTAAGCAGTAAATGTTATTTCAGTTCAGCAGTAAATGTAACTCGTGAGAGAACGCATAATGCTTTTCTTCGACCAGTTTCAACCCAATAAAAATCCAATAAAAACTCAATAAATGTACAACAGAAAACCCAGTAAAACTCTTGAGAAAAAAAAAATATATATATACAAGCTAAATTACCCGGCGTTGCCCGGGGAAAAATAAAACAGGCCCGTATAAGCTACAGATAAAAAATTTATAAACTACAATGAACATAAAGCTATAGATCTAATTATTATTGAAAATAAAATGTACGGACCAATTTAAGAAAGCTATTTAAAAAAAAAATTTATCGGGTTAAAAAATAGGCAAATCTTTTTAGTTAACAAAAAGCTAAATTGCCCGGTGTTGCCCGGTGTTGCCCGTGGATTTACAATATTTTTATTTAAAGTAATATTAATTCAAATAAAACTATTTTAGACAAAAAAAAAGTACATACTAACTGGTAGTATGTAGTAATATTTCGTACTGACTGTGAAGCAGCATTCACTACTAATTTGTTCACCATCTACTGAAAATGTATTGGTCCTACAAATTTAATTATTTCAACCAATTACCAACCATATTTTGTACATGACTACAATAATAATAATAATAATAATAATGGCTCCTTCTGTCTCCAGAGACGATGGCTACAACTTCTTAGGTTAATAACTAGTTGGGAAATCTTTCAGATCACGCACGTCGTGTTTCTGTGGTCAATGTACACAAAGGGATTGTTAGCATAACACAACGCCAAATCTCATTTTAGTCTCTATTATTAGAAATGAAATCAGGTTTCGAACCTGTTATTTCTACCTTGGCAACGGTTTGTTATCACACTTGACCACACTTGGTAGATCAGTTTCAACCGTGTACTTTATATTATTTAAAAAATCCAACTGTTCAGCTGAAGATTAACTCATCCACCATGTTAGTTTAACTCCAGGAGACACTGGCTAATTAACGTTTTATTGAAATAAAACCTTGCACAGCTGCAGAGTATGGCAAGAGTTAACCCAGAGCTCAAGTGATCTAGGTCTTTAGCCAGTAGCGTAAACGTTTGGTTCTGTAGCGAGTACACATTTGCTCTCGGCATGTCATTAGTACAGAACTTCGTTAGACAAAGTATGGGATTTAACTTTTTTTTAAATAAATTATTTTAAACTTTAACCCTTTCCCACAACATCCTCACCCCTAGAAATTCACCTGATGTTTTAATTATGCGAAATGACAAAATCAGGAGCGAAGTTCATCAGAAATATGCAGTAGCTAGTCATGACATTGTCCATCCGATAAATCATGGAAAAGTTTATAACCTCTAAATAATGAGTGGAATGAACTTTAAAGACGTTTACAAATTATCATGGTGACCAGGCAGGGGTCGAATTCAAGTAAGTATCCTAAAATAAATTCATTTGCTCTAAAATAACGGTCCTCATTTGATAATCCCTGAAGAATTTTTTCACATTTGGCAATTTTGTATTGTGATCCGAGTATGAAACAATTACAAATGTGAATCTTACACGGACTGCAAATAACCTTATCAAAATAAAAATGTTGCTACATCAAACCTCTCTCTCTCTCTCTCTTTCTCTCTCTCTTTGTCTGTCTGTCTGTCTGTCTGTCTCTCTCTCTCTCTCTCTCTCTCTCTCTTTCTCTCTCTCTCTTTGTCTGTCTGTCTGTGTGTGTGTGTCTCTCTCTCTCTCTCTCTATCTCTCTCGTGCGCGCGTACTCTGGGTCTTTCATTTCGGTATTCGCAGGGTTATGTTGCAAATTAATGGAATTAAAAGTTAAGTTTCTCTTATCCCAATTCAATGTTGAATAATAAGATGTGTCTGTTCTATTGTTGATGGCGGGCGCCTGTACAGGCTGAACTTAAACACACATTCAAAATGATATTAAACATTTATTTAAAGTAAATGAAAAAAAACAATTATAGCAATTACTTTAAGATTAGATAAGAATGGCCTTTTCGTAAAGATGTGTATTAATGTTTGTTTAACATGGTGATTCCCCAACTGTCCGAGGTAACGGTACGTTGAGCTGAGACAGAAAAAAAAATATTAACAAGAGAAGAAGTAAATGATTCCGATAAGCCGTTCCGAAATGTAACGAGAGCAATAGTCCGTCAACCGCTGACGTCACTTGGCTAGCCGAAGTTCCCCGACCATTATAACGCCACAATGATGGATTCCGGAAAAAACTGTTGCTGATGTATTTTAAAGAGTCTGTGAGAGTAAATATTGCACTAAGAAGTCTGGAAGAATGCTAAACTGTGTTTGACTGGCATCTGTCAGAGGGGGGGAGGGGGGAGAGAACCGCGCCAATTAAACCCTTCAGCTGGTATTACCGCTTGTGGGGATGCTGGGATGTTAGCAGCAAATAGAGTGTGATCCTGCAGAGAATTTCCCGGCATGCCTGCTGCTTCCCACCGTTACAGGATCGCTTGATGATGCATGAATCGTCCATGATCATTTCAACAGTGTCGAGACTTCTGGGGGGGGGGGGGGGGGTATTCCCTCCATGGCCTCATCTCACACTTTAACCAAGTCAACAATATTTGGTTTTAAATTTCTTGCATATCTTTAGTTCATTGATTTGTATTTCATTTGTTTATATAGATATCTATATATATATAGATAGAGAATGAGATCTTTGTTCATTTCCTCAACTGTCTGATTTGTTTATTATTTAGTGATATAATGTTTCGAGCTTGTGTGTTGTTTGTTAATGTTCTTATATTATTGATCTATAATTTAGTAAATTTATTTATTACTTTAAAAAAAAAAAATTTTTGTTTTTGTTTAGTATGTGTGTTTTGTTGTTTTTTTTGTTTAGAATTCTTTTTGCAATTTATTGTTTTGTAAATTTATTTCCACGATTTATTGTTTTGTAAATTTATTTCCACGATTTATTGTTTTGTAAATTTATTTCCACGATTTATTGTTTTGTAAATTTATTTCCACGATTTATTGTTTGTTTTACTTTGTGTATATTTTTTTTCAGTTCTGTTGATGGATTTCTTTGTAGGCCTACTGTATAATTTTTCAATATTTTTGCGTGGTTTTCTTGTTGGAACGTACATCCAGAAGACAGTTAGCTATGACTTCTAACTGTCAAACGATCTTGTCCAATGAACCGATTCGTATTAACTACTTTACCGCCCTGCAACTTGTTTTTACTTAAATTTCCCCGTTGTTCCCCTTTTATTTATTACATTTTTAGCACGACGGTACAGGCAGAAAGAAAACTTGTTATTACAGATTTTTCGGCAAGGGTTCGGCAACATTTGGTACGCGTGTCCAACTTGGCACGCAGAGTGATTTTTAATGGCACGTCGAAGACCTCCGAAACGGCATTTCAAGTCTCTTCTACAAGAAATTGAGTGCTAGAGCCGGATGACTTTTAAGCCGTTGACACGCTGAATGAATTAGAAATCCTACTTTGGCACACTATTATTAAAGAGTTGCCGGGCCGTGCTATAGGCTATAATTTTTTTTATTATAATAAGATAAAGTTTAGAAAAGAAAAGAAAATATGGATGAAAGGTACAGAGTGAATTATTTGTATTTGTGCCATCGTTAAAAATCTTTGAAAAATTATTGTCTTTTCGTCAGGTCTAATTTATAATCTAGGTTATATTCTAATAAACAGGGCAGTAGATTTTTTTGTGTATAAAAATACCGTAACGAAATGTGCAAAATAGACTAAAAAAAAATTCTTTTTTTCTTTTTTTAAAAACCTAAAATTTACTTAATTGTCTATATATAGAATAAACAATTCGATTCAAAAGGACTATGTTTTGAACTTATCTATTGAGAACTGCTTTACTTACTTCTCTTGTTCGGAAGGTTTATTTGTCAAACTGCTTTATGTAGGCTTATGCGATTTTCTAATCAAAAAATGGTCTAATAATTAGGCCTAGGCCTACTTATAAATAAAGTTTGACAACAATTCTCTCAATCCTATTTTTACTAGATCTATCCCAAACGTAGAAATTTTCCATCGCTTTTTTATAATTTTTTCTTTTTTTTTTATTGTACAATTTAAACCTATGTATCTATCTATCTATCTATCTATCTATCTATCTATCTATCTATCTATCTATCTATGTATCTATCTCTGTATTTGTCTATATTTCTATCGCTTTCTTGGTTTAACTTTCATTTTATTTTTCAACCCTCAAACACCGACTCATCCCATCCTCACCGCTTAATCCCCCAGGCCCGCCAATGGGTGCAAAGACTCACTGACCAGTATATCACACGCGCCGTAGACAACAATCTCCCTAATAGATTCCTCCCCCCCCCCCCTTTTAAAACCAACATCACACAAACTAAATTAACAAGATAGAAACACTTTCATGGGGTGGGGAAATAAAACAAAACAGCAAACAGCAAAAACAGCAAAACAGCAAAACAGCAAACAGCAAACAGCAAACAGCAAACAGCAAACAGCAAACAGCAAAAACAGCAAAACAGCAAAACAGCAAAACAGCAAAACAGCAAAACAGCAAAACAGCAAAACAGCAAACAGCAAACAGCAAACAGCAAACAGCAAACATCGTGGTCTTGTGGGTCTTACTAATAACAGGAAAGAGAGACGAAGAGAAGAAAATAAAACAGCGCTTCCTCCCCACCGACCCCACCCAAACATACACACACAAGTATACAAGCCCCGGATGCGTTCTCCTTTGAAGTTCTTTGATCCCCAGTAGCAGGCACCTACAAATCTACGGAGATCGCGGTCCGGGGCCCAACTTTTTGCCCATTTAATCCAAAGGTTTTCATCAAGGAAAGATAAACCTTGTAAGTCTATCAAGTCTATCAGAGGGGTGAAGGTGGTGGTAGAGTGTGTGGGGGGGGGGGGGGGAGCCTGCAACTGTTCAACACTAGACTTGGTTGGTTACTTGTTTTGGTCAAAACTGATCTATCTCCCTCCTTCCTTCCACCACCACCCTGCCCCCACCACCCTCCAGTCTCCCTCTCTCATTAGTTCTCTTCTGGTCATGTTGGTTTTGTTTATTTCATTATCGTTTTGCATGATTATTCAGTTTTTGTATATTTAAAAAGAAAAGGAGTTTAACCCTATAAAAAAGTAATTTTTTTTTGTACCGATAAAGTTTTTTTTAGTGGTTAAATACAGCGTCCGTGAATTTCTGTGTCTGCCTTTGTCTGTATGTGTGTCTGTATGTGTGTCTGTGTGTGTGTCTGTGTGTGCGTGTGTCTATGTGTGTGTATGTGTCTATGTGTGTCTGCATGTCTGTCTGTGTGTCTCTGTGTCTGTGTGTCGTTGTGTAGTCTATACGTGTGTATTTATGTGTGTGTGTACTGTATTGTAAGTTTCACTAATTGTCTGTGTGTGTTCCGATCTGTTTGTGTGTGTGTTTGCGTGCATGTTGGTTGCTTAGGTGTATAATATTTCTTTGAATGAAAGCGTGCTTGCGCCCTCAATCTATATGTGCTTCCCCTCCACACGCCATACACACCGCTTCCCTACGCACCCCATACACACCGCTTCCCTCCGCACCCCATACACACCGCTTCCCTCCACACCCCATACACACCGCTTCCCTCTCCCTTTCCCACATATCTCTAGAATCAAGTGTTGGGCAAATAGATTTAATGGCGCTTGTAAAACAAACAAAACACAGTACAAAAAAATGACCTAGAAAAAAGGTTGGGGAGGGTTGGGAGGATGGATAGATTGTCGCCTCCCATCCCAACTACTTTTAACTCCTCGCCGCTATGCCGTTACAACAAACCCTCGTTTCTAACTATGCGTACATCATGTTCAGGGTCCGGCAACCTATGGCACGCGTGCCAAACTTGGCACGCAGAGCAACTTTTCAATGGCACGTGATAGATCCCCAAAAGACAATTCAAGTCTCTTTTACAAGAAAAGAACACGACGACTCTTAGGCTATTGGCACGCTGAATGAAATTCTACTTTGTCACACTATTGTGAAAAGGTTGCCGAACCCAGAATTCTAGTGGACCTCATTGTGACAATAATCTTATACCATTCTATGTAATAATGCGACAACGGCGACGACATTTACTGAACCAATATATTGTGCGGCAAAGAAATTGTGTTTATTTATTATTCATCAGTTCTTTTTAGTAGGTGGATGAATGGAGTGGGGGAGGGGAGGGGGAGCAGTAAATGCTGCGTACTCACATTCTTACGAAATATAATGAATGTCAAAACGAAAGAAAAAAAAAACGTTTAGCGTTTAAATTTTTCATTTCTTTACCTCCCACAGTCAAAGTGTAACCTCGTTTCTCTCCCTTCAACTACAACATATAGAGAAATACTTTTTCATGTTGCTGCTTTGTGTGTGTGGAGTATTTACAGCCAATAGAAAACGTTTCATGAATTAGGAAGTTTACTGCAGCACGTGCATACTAAGGGGAGATGTTGAGGGAATGGGGCGGAAGAAGGGGAGGCGTCGACTACCTGAACTAACTCTTCCTTCCCACCCGTGCGTGGGGTAAGTTGGTCAGAAAATGAACAGGGCATTGTGGGACATTTTTTATCCAGGGAACATTCTGGCAAAGGCAAGATTGTCCCGAAGGGGAGGGGGGGGGGAATTCTTACATTAATCTTAAATATCCCCCGTCTACCCCGACAATAAACCTAAACCTCGGGGAGGATCAAATTTTACACGAAACTGGCGCCCTGGTAGAACCTTTCCAAAATAACAACTTACTACTCTAGATGGAAATACTTGGCAATGCGCTTTGCTCACTAAATCGTTCATTATATTGTTCATTATATTGTTCATTATATTGTTCATTATATTGTTCATTATATTGTTCATTATATTGTTCATTATATTGTTCATTATATTGTTCATTATATTGTTCATTATATTGTAGTAAGATACACAAACAAAAGACATATTAAATGTGAATTAATCATTATATTGAATAAATTTGTCATAAATGATGCATCTAAAAAGTAAAAGATGAGGAGAGGGGGAAAGGTGGAAAATGGCGCATACGTCTGCTGGAAGAAAGTGTTGTGGAAAATAAAACTGTCCATGAAATCAACTCGACCACCTAGTCTCTTTTCTCGCAGCGGTTTATTTTTTTTTTTCATGAGAACAATAAAGATAAAACTAAAAGATAAGTAGATTTGATTTTACGTTGCGTTATTTCAAGGGACATCACTGTACATTTTTTATTTGACTGAAGACGTTGGAAGGCAGATGGGGAGGGAGGCTTGTAGAAAGTTGTTGTTCTTTTTAAACATTCATCTATGTTATAGTGAAACGTATTGTTGGAATGAAAAGGGCTACAAGAAACTTCTTTTAGATCTACAAGGTGATACAGTGTTGGATGGGCTTTAAACGTCATTTATATATATATTGTAGCTTAAACGTAATGTCAAAACTTTTAAACTAAGTGTGCCGGTGTAATGATAAAGAAGATAGAACATGAAATTATAATCTATTTAATGTTCTAGAATATATCTCATCATTGTTTTTTAAACATGACCAAATTTTAAAAAGAGCGTATTACTGCCTATAGATGTATTTAATGGTGTAACGTTATTAAATAGTTTGAGTATTTGTCACATTGGTCTACCTCAGTGACTTAAGGAATATCTAAAACCCTGAGACAACAGAACTCTATCCCGGAAAGTCTAAGGCTTTGCCAGTATCAGCCCATATGACTCTATATCGGAAAGTCTAAAAATCCTTGGACAACTCTGGGTTGAATGCATGCAAAGTAGAAGGCCAAAGTGTAGAATAGGGAAAAATTCCAAAAAACTGTCAATCTGTTGGCGAGGAATTTATTGTATATTAACCTTAACATTTTTTCAACATGAGTAATTAAGTGGATGTTATTACTGATGTCAATTTACTTTGATAATTTGATAAATTACTTACAATGTATAGATTTAACATCGGCACTACTTACGGTCTATTTTTATGTTAATGAACATTTTAAAAAACAAAAACAATGCAAGTGATTGGTCCACAACAGGGGGAATCTCAATGGCAGGAGTTAGGCTTGGATGTTGGTCTCGACTCTGATAAAACATCCCTAAACTAATTTAGACTCTCCGGCTGCCAAAGTGGAAGAGAGTAACAAATGTACAGGGGAATAGTCATCTAGGGGAGGAGTTGCAAATCCTAGAAAGATATCAACTCCTTGATGTGGAGAAAACCCAGAACAAAGGCTGTTAGGAGATCAATTATCTTATGGCAGAATATTGGATTCCAATTCATTCAATCAAATGACAATATAAATCTAAAAATAGATCTCATAATGAAGCATCATAACAAAACATAATCAATTATTGAACAAAATATTTATTTGTAAGTCAAAAAATTATGCCAGGTCGCAAACAACGTGTTTATATGCTTATGTATAAACTATAATATTGTCGCATACAACATATTTGATCAATCAAATTATTTTTCATAGTGTTTTTTTCTTGTAGTCTAGTTCATTTGCTGCTGCTCTAGTTCATTCACCGTAACCTACACATACTCTTATCTTTTCTTATACATTACATACAATAAATTACATTACATTATATACCTTCTATAAAAAAAAGGATTTTTGCTGCTTAAATGACTTTTTGTAACTGGTTTAAACAAATATCCATGTGAAAGTTTCAGTATATTTTCCATCGCGATTTTTTTACGCTTTTAATAAAATCGGAAAATCATTTAGCCTTTTGCAACATTTAAACGAAAGCTTTTTTAAAATGAAAACATTACTGGAAAATGAACTTACCATACAAAAAAAAACCAACTCAACAGAGTTTTGGTCAAATGTTTCCAATCGAAATAAGAATTAATGTATATTTTTACACTCTTTTTTTTTTCCTAGTATCTACAGCAACTTGGTAACTGGTCAATTATCATAAACACATTTTTACAAGACAATATTTGTGTGGTGCTAGAAACGTTTAGCGTGAGATTGGACTACTTCAGCAACATGGTGACTGCTATATGGCGGGACTAAAACAGAACCAATTGAAGAACGTCAAGCAAAGTCTAGATCCTTTCACGTTTACAAATCATATATTCACTATCGTATACCGTTTCGGGACCCGCAGTGGAACCTAGACAATCCAAGATTCACTTTGTAACCTAACAAATCTAAGACCCACACTGGAACCTACACAATCCAAAAATCCTACACTGGAACCTACACAATCTAAGTTCCACACTGGAACCTATACTATCCAAGATTCACTTTGGAACTTACACAATCCAAGACCCACACTGGAACCTTCACTATCCAAGATTCACTTTGGAACTTACACAATCCAAGACCCACACTAGAACCTACACTATCCAAGACCCACACTAGAACCTACAGAATCCAAGTTCCACTATCCATGATTCACTTCGGAACCTACAAAATCTAAGACCCGCACTGGAACATACTCTATCCAAGTAAACTCTCCAACTAAGCCCAAACTTCCAACTCCAAGAAAGTAAAATATCCTCAGAATTATCAACAACCTATTGCAACAGAATTCTACTTCGGTGTGTTCCGATATACACTGAAAAAGGTTTTTAAAAAAACATGTTTAGCGTTCAAGGGCTGGACACAAGTAGCGACTTCAGTGTATAACATTCTTCAAAGTTCAGAGAGAGCCTGGCAGTGACATCAAGTTCCTGATATCTCAGAGTATATGCGCCTCACCATCCCTCTTCCTTTAAATTTTATTTATCTCAGCACCTCTTAGGTCCGCACTTCAAAATATGTTGTATGTTTATATATGTGTGTGTGCGCACCAGGGGTGGGGGTGGTGCTGTTAAATTCAATAATTAAATAAAAAGTAAACAGAATATATCAGTGGTGAAGCCCCCCCCCCCTACTCCTTTTTTCTTCCAGTTCTCTACCCCCCCCCCCACTCCCCTTTACCACCTCTTTAGATTCTTGCAAGTCTGAGCCAACCACTTAATCCCATCTTGATATAATCGGCTGTCTGGATTAGAGCTACTTTACCCGTCCACTGGTCTTGAGTGACTCTTAGACCTTGGGGCGATGGCGGGAAGGGTGGGGGGGAGGTTAAGAGGGAAGGGGTGGTGGTTGCCTATCTAGTCTCACTTCTGGTCCAAACAAGAAAAAAAAAGGGGGGGAGGGAAGCGCCAGGAGGCTAATGACGTCACTCTGGAGTGGGTTCATTGTTGATGGAGCTCAACATCTTCGTTTGTGTGGCCGGAAGTGCCTTTGTTAGCCACGGGATCTCGGGGTCAATACAATGCTATTATCTAACATGATGGCATCGTCTTGGATACATCTTACAGTAACATGTTTATCTAGCAATCATTGGCTTTTGCAGATTTTTTTTAACATAACATGTATAAATAACTGTTGCGTGGATGGATGGAGGGAGTGAGCTCAAATTCATATAAAACCTAATTTGCGACGTCTTATTATGATCTATTTATTAGAAAAATATTTTGTTTAAATAATTTTCCACTTTGGCATTATTTATGTCACGTGTATCCCATTATATACCATAACCTTAATTATCAAATATCGGTGTCAGTGTCATCATTGGTATGTTGGACACTATCAGTATCTATTACATTTACTTTTTATGTTTTTATGAACGCAGTAGATAAGCATATCGGATCACCCGTGTGTCTTAAAGTATATTATATTATTGGTACGCATAATTGCATATTCCTCCATCAATATACAAAATAAGGTTATGGCTCTCAAACCAACAACTTTAGTGCAACTATTGCACACACAAAATCTGCAATCTACATGTCCATACACGTATTTCATTATGTCAGACTTGCATAAGAGGAGAATACAAAGTTGCAGAATATACAAATATGTAGGACATATTCAAAATAAAATGTCCACTATTCCTTTCTTTGTTTTAAACGGTGCGTACAATAAAACGTTCCGTAGTTTGCCTTTTGGGTTTAAAAAGCCTATAGATGGGGACCAGTGTTTAAACGTAACCAATTTCTTAAACCCGGAATATTAATAATGTAAAAATATTTCTCATTTGTCAATTGGCTGTGCCAAGATGTATTGAACGTCTGTAATGCGTTCCAATGTCCAGGTTGTATTCATATTGCCAATAACACACTTGGATATTGACAATTTGTGCGCGGAATACGTTGTTTGTTGTTTTTATATGGCAGACTAATTAAATGGGGGTGTCGTCTGCTTACGTCAACAATTTTTAAAAGGCATGCTGGGAGAAAATGATGCATCCTTCCCGGCGACCACCAGTCTTTCCGTGTGGTGACTTCCCGTTGACTGGCTGTGACGATAGAAGGCAGAGAGAAAGAAGTAAAGGGGAGAGTGGGGGAGAGGGGGAGAGGGGGAGGGAGAGACCGCGAGAGAAAATATGATAAGATGGTGACGAGAGATGGGATGGTGTCAAATAGAAGGACTAAATATAAACATAAAAAATGTGCGCAGATTTGTAGCTTGTATGTTTACGAAATTTACATAAATAGCCATTTCTATGTACGTGTGTCTGTGTGGGTGTAAGTGTGAGCACGCTTCTGGGGTTTTTTTTAACCACTAGTTCATGTGTTGTTGTTTTTTTCAAACCCAAGGAAAATTTGTAAACCTATATTTAAACAATATTCTAGATCAATTTGTAAACCTAAAATTAAGCAATATTCTAGATAAATTTGTAAACCTATAATATTAAAATGAGTCCTTTAGATATTGTAGAGAAAGCGCTTGATGTGTTTATAATCACTTTCTACTGTTACGATCATCCTATTCATGTTACAATCAATCCTTTTGTTTTCACTATTGTAGGCCTAATGGGCTTAGAATTCACAATGTATAACAAATATTTTAATTATTATTTGATTAGCAAACTCTAATTCATAATGAGTAATGAGAGATATATCTTAATTTTAAACCATTGTTTTCGTCGATATTAAAAAAAAAAGACATATTTAATGTTTTGGTTATTGGTTTCTTTTTATAGTTTGTAATATGTTTTTCCACAGGTCAGTTAGACGTTGAACTAATTATTGGGATTTTATAAAAATGATACATTGCTACTATTATTACCTCTAAAAATTTCCTTTTTCTGTTTGTTTAATTTGTCAACATCAACGGTTCCCAAAGTTGTTATTTTTCCGCGGAGCTCTAGTGCGACACTGCAGGATCACCGCGAATTATCGCAACGGTTTTAATTATGTTTTCGATTTAATGTAATAAAATTGGGCATCCGATCAATTGATTTATGGGTAGTGGCCATGGGAAATTTTTTCTTGAAAATGTTCGTTAACCACTGCGCTGTATATCTGATGCACGAGCACACTTCTCTGTGAGCAAGAAAACTAGACAAGATTACTCTCGCGGAGAACGAACTCTGCTGTAACTCGCAACATAGACACATCACCATAAAGGCTGGACACAAACACTCGTTTCTATTCACAGGAAACTCCTGCAAGGCAGGGCAGTCAAATAGCATGTGCTCGTCCGTCTCTTATGTATTCTTACAGTTTCGACACCTCCAGTTAAAATGCCACCTAAACCTACTAAAATAGCCCCCCCCCCCCCCCATCGGACGGTGTCCAGTGCGGAATAGAGCAATTGTAGCTTCTGTATATCAGATACACGACCTGTATATCAGATACACGACCTGTATATCAGATACACGACCTGTATATCAGATACACGACCTGTATATCAGATACACGACCTGTATATCAGATACACGACCTGTATATCAGATACACGACCTGTATATCAGATACACGACCTGTATATCAGATACACGACAACAAGAGAATGATTTGTTACTCACCTTTTTCTTTACCATCGTCCTCCATGTACATGTGCTCACTCATGGCGGACACTGGGCTGGAAATATCGGCCACGTGACTCTCATACTCTTGTTTGATTGGTAGGCTCATGCCGTCCTGGACGTGGCCCTCGTAGTCCTGCTTCATGGGCAGGGGCATGCCGGACATGACGTTTACGTCGTATTCTGTGCCCTTCATGCAGTGTACTCCCCCCATGTGCCCCATGGAGCCCGAGCCCATCATGGCGGACGAGTGCGAGGACACGGGGTACGATATGTTCGTGTACGTTGGTGTGCCGGTGCCGTACAGGCAGGCCGGGTTGTTGGGCAGCGATGAGATCGGGTCGTACGACCTTGGGCTGTAGTCGGAAGGGTAGCTTGGGGCCGGCATGTAGCCGGCTAACCCGGCATAGTCCTGCTGTTCCGACCAGCTGAGGATATCTTTGACGGAGAAAGGCGTAGAGTAGGCAGGATGGTTGGAATACATGTTTGGTCCAGGTGTAGATGCTGTAGACGCTGTTAATCAGCCAAATATAACGCTTGACTTGTACACAGTTTACAGAATAACAATATTTAATTTGAAGATTTCTTTTCAAGATGTTGAACTCACAATCTCATTATAAACTTTACTAACGTTCATAGAACAAGTTTCTGTGGAAGAGACAAAGTTTGAGATCAATTATTATTATTGTCGAAATTATAGTTCGTTTTTGTGTGCTGAAATATTTGTGGTACAATCTTCGGAAAGCTAATTGACCCTCTTCCCTATATTCTATTAAGATGAAACTTTGCACATTAACAATACATTTTATCACATTTTTTGCATCGCCCGGGCGCCCCCATTTCCACCAAATTAGTATTTCGTGTGTCTTTTAATGGAAATAATTAAGGAAAAAAGAAAAAATTCACAGTTAGATAGATGAATAATAGATACGGTAGATTAGATAGATAGATAAATAGATAGATAGATAGATAGATAGATAGATAGACAGATAGATAGACAGATAGATATATAGATACATAAATAGATAAATAGATAAATAGATAGATTAATAGATAGATAGATAGATAGATAGATAGATAGATAGATAGATAGATAGATAGATAGATAGATAGATAGATAGATAGATAGATAGATAGATAGATAGATAGATAGATAGATAGATAGATAGATAGATAGATAGATAGATAGATAGATAGATAGATAGATAGATAGATAGATAGATAGATAGATAGATGGATAGATAGATCAAAGACTTCGTCATGTAAACCTTCCCCCTAACAAAATGTAATTACGGCACAGATTCTCCTGCTTTCAAGCAAGACTCTTCACAAAATCTCAACCCTAACAAAACGTCTTCTACCGTGGCACCCTGTCCGACGCCACAGGAAGTTGTATTGTTTAACCTGTGTATTTCTTCTCTCCCTCTCTTTTTCTCTCTCTCTCTCTCTCTCTCTTCGTCTCTTTCATTCTCCCATCAAATGTTTGTTTGAATTTGGTTTTTATCAGAAGCTGAAGTTTCATTCTATAGTCTACTGTGAAAGAAGAAGAAGGAAAAAATTCTTCTCTTTACTTGTAAACATTGGTTAGCGTTTCGTGTAGCCGCGTCACGTGACACAGAGCACCGGCTACAGCTGTGTTGCTGTAAACATCGACATGAACAACAACCACAAACAGGTTAGATGGAGAAGGAGGAGGGGACGCGGCGGGCAGTAAAACACAAATGAGGGGCGCAACATGGACAGTTATAATATGTCCTTCAGTCATTAAGAGCCCGAGGCCTTCTTCCAACGCCCCCTCCCCTCCCATTCAGACACACTTCACCTCGAAGATTCACTTCAATTGTTTGCCAACAGTTTGTGATGCAATCAACCTGGAAATCTTCAAACTCTTCACAAATCAATTTTTACGAGTAACGAATTTTCGTTCTAAATCTTCTAGTTGGTTTTTTGTTTCCATGCCTGTTATCTTTAAATAATCCGCCGCAATTCTGTCCCCCATTTTAAAATGCCCCACTTAATAAAGCCTTTACTAATTCAATATTTCATGACCGACTAGTTCTGTGCTTCGTAACAAATAAAAATGGCCGAAGTTCCCTTTTTAACAAAACACTTGCCAAAAACACTGAGGCATTAGACTTCCGATTCTTTTATTTTTAACATCAAGGGCAGTATAAATACATAATTTATTGACTGAGTGTTTTCCATCGGCCATTTTTTTCAATTAAATCATTTAAAAAAATAATAATAAATAAACTAGATCAATGGGCCCATTAACATGAAAGCAAATATCCCTGTAGTATTTGCTCCTTCCTGTTATTTCTATAACACTATATGGGTAGTAGGTATATTTCTTTCTTTATGCCTATATTTTGTTAAAGTTATATGGGTAGTAGGTATATTTCTTTCTTTATGCCTATATTTTGTTAAAGTTATATGGGTAGTAGGTATATTTCTTTCTTTATGCCTATATTTTGTTAAAGTTATATGGGTAGTAGGTATATTTCTTTCTTTATGCCTATATTTTGTTAAAGTTATATGGATAGTAGGTATATTTCTTTCTTTATGCCTATATTTTGTTAAAGTTATATGGCTAGTGGGTAGAAGTTTTATTTTATTTAGATCTAAAGTTTTAGTAATAAAATCAAATGGATGGTGGGTAGATTTTTTTTAAAATTTAGGCCGACAGTTGGTTTAATTAAGTTATATGGATTTTGGGTAGATTTCTTTCTTTAGGCCTACAGTTTAATTATATTCAAGTTTCTTTTATGGGGCCTTTAGTTGATTTCATTTCAGTAGTATAATAAGTGTGTGTTGATTTTTGTTTTCAGAAGAAAAGAACAATAACTAGACTTTTAAAAAATCTTTACTTTATGTTGGGGTGAAACAAAACGAAATCTGAACCCACCCTCGCCGGCACACGTAGTAAGATTAGTGCTCGGTTCATCGGAGATTAGATGGAACAATTTCTGGAAGAACAAAATAACTATGGGAGGAGGTGGTGTCGGGTAAGCGGGGGGCTGGGGGTAGCAATATGGTTTTTATCACAACGCACCTTGTGGGATGGGGTGAGAAAGGTGCTAGATTGTAAATGAGGTTTGTATTTTTATTTTCGGGTGAATGTGAGTTTGGACCAAGTTAACTAATGAAGTCAGTAGTAAATTCTGGGAGAGTTGTGAATTGGACCAAGTTAACTAATGAAGTCTCTAGTAAATTCTATGAGAGTTGTGAATTGGACCAAGTTAGCTAATGAAGTCAGTAGTAAACTCTATGAGAGTTGTGAATTGGACCAAGTTAGCTAATGAAGTCTGTAGTAAACTCTATGAGAGTTGTGAATTTGGACCAAGTTAGCTAATGAAGTCAGTAGTAAACTCTAGGAGAGTTGTGAATTGGACCAAGTTAACTAATGAAGTCAGTAGTAAATTCTGGGAGAGTTGTGAATTGGACCAAGTTAACTAATGAAGTCTCTAGTAAATTCTATGAGAGTTGTGAATTGGACCAAGTTAGCTAATGAAGTCAGTAGTAAACTCTATGAGAGTTGTGAATTGGACCAAGTTAGCTAATGAAGTCAGTAGTAAACTCTATGAGAGTTGTGAATTTGGACCAAGTTAACTAATGAAGTCAGTAGTAAACTCTATGAGAGTTGTGAATTTGGACCAAGTTAACTAATGAAGTCAGTAGTAAACTCTATGAGAGTTGTGAATTTGGACCAAGTTAACTAATGAAGTCTGTAGTAAACTCTAGGAGAGTTGTGAATTGGACCCACCCACACCCCACCACCCTCTATCTACTCTGCAGTTCCCACCGGGGAGTTATTTAAACATATCCCAGACGTAGGCCTATTCTAACAAGTTGGATGTTGGAATTTAAAGCTTTACTGTTTGATCAATTAGATTATTGTGACCAAACAATAGGATTATATTGTTTAACAACTTGGTTGATTAAAAAAAATCCCTGTACACGACGCAATCAATAATTTACAAAAATGATTAACAAATGTATGTATGATTAAGTAAGCAAATACACGATATTCAGTTAGCGAATAACATAATCATAAAGTTAATACTCATAACAATTATTTATTAAACAATTATACAATTAAGTAATGATTAATTATATATGTGATTTTTATATATAAATGTGCTCAATTAGAAATTAGAAGGATTAAACGAGTGGATTTATTTGACCGTTAAACTGTTTATGTTTCAAATGATTAAGTTTAATAATATAATTCAACATTTGGATCAATAGAAGAAGATTGTTGTACCACGAATAGAATATAAAAAGAATGTTGACAAATCATAATGTTTCATTACTTCCATTCAGAGAATAAATGCCTATACAACTGATTTTAAAAAATAATAGTTATAGCGTACATAATGATCCAATATAGCCGACTATCGGATGTGACTGCTCTTCTGTCAAAATATGGAACACACAATAAGCTCACATGTTAGAGAAATATAACATTTACATAATATTTCTCTTCACAATAATGAAGTATATTAAAGAGGAAAAGGGGGTCTTACGCGGCTTTCACATTCCCATACGGTTGTCTATCGCCTTGTGATAGCCTACCACACTAACGCAATTATGCCAATAAATTACAACTTTTGAAAAATTGAACTGCGTTAGTCAGTTAAGAAAATGACGTGGCCTTACGTGACTATGAATAAAGTTATTAAAACTAAAATAATTTCCATGTCAGGATGCTAATGATGCATCACAACGAACGCCATTTTAATTATACGTTTTAATTAATATGTCGGTAAAATAAAATAGAGAGGTCCAATTTTTTTTAATACGTTACGTTAGCTAACATACACAGAGAATTGTAAGGAATCGATATGAAAGGAATTGATATGAAAGGAATCGATATGAAAGGAATAGATATGAAAGGAATAGATATGAAAGGAATAGATATGAAAGGAATCGATATGCAAGGAATAGATATGAAAGGAATAGATATGAAAGGAATAGATATGAAAGGAATAGATATGAAAGGAATAGATATGAAAGGAATCGATATGCAAGGAATAGATATGAAAGAAATCGATATGAAAGGAATCGATATTCAAGGAATCGATATGAAAGGAATAGATATGAAAGGAATAGATATGAAAGAAATAGATATGAAAGGAATAGATATGAAAGGAATCGATATGCAAGGAATAGATATGAAAGAAATCGATATGAAAGGAATCGATATTCAAGGAATAGATATGAAAGGAATAGATATGAAAGGAATAGATATGAAAGGAATAGATATGAAAGGAATAGATATGAAAGGAATCGATATGAAAGGAATCGATATGAAAGGAATCGATATGAAAGGAATCGATATGAAAGGAATCGATATGAAAGGAATAGATATGAAAGTAATAAATATGAAAGGAATAGATATGAAAGGAATAGACATGAAATCAACAATAATCCCAACTACATAGAAATAAATGTAACTCACACTTGATTAAACAAAAACAGAATTAATTATGAATTACGTATTTTTTAAATAGTGATTTAAATATGGGCCGGGCCGACTTGATTGCTGAATAAAAAAAATGTTTTGATTGAATAAAGTATCATTAAATAAACCAATATTAAATAATAATTTATCTTATCTAGAGATATAAAAAGTAAAAGGGAGTTGGAGTTATGTAACGTGGGAGATGAGGTTTTGTAAGAAATCTAATTATAAATGAAAATAAATTTCATTACTAAAATGCTCTTATAAAATAGAATTTTTTATATCGTACCCAAAAAAAAAAGTGATCAAATGTAATGAAAATTAATTAAAACTTTTTTTTTGGTGCACTTTGTATGAAAAACACGACGTCCCATAATTTGTATTTTTAAAAAAAATAGGGTCGAATAAAACAAACCCATTACAGTGAATTTACAAGCCACTTTTTTTTTTAAACGGCCAATAAGTTAAGACTATCTTACTACATATGACATAATGTATTATCCCTGGACCTTTCTACGGCAATCCACTATAGATGTTTATTTACTAGACGAATATGTTCTTGAATGATAATAGTAATTGTACTAGTATTTTTTTATTCAGGGTCTAAAGGATTCACTAATAAATTTACTTGTACATATTTAAAGTAGATAGACTTTCTAAAATCAATATTTTAATAATACATCAATTCGTTGCTGTAGATTTGAATATTAAAACAATTTTTATGTAAAGATTATCAGATCATAATAATTTAATCATAAAACATATTGGACCAAATACCATAAAGGACCAGTGTGAACTATTTCTCCTTTAAGAAAGTTGATTACATCACAGTCTAATCAGTACTTTGCACACATAGATAACTATAGATATATCTAAACGTTGTAAGTAATGCAGCAATTCAAATTCTCTTACTTAGCAAGTTTAGTTTTACTGATGGCTATCGGTTTATCAATTTATCTTGTCATCAAACCATTGAATTAAGTGCATTTAAACACAATACATTTAATTGTTGATGACAAATGTAGTCGTCCACTTATATTTTATAAAAATATATAGGTCTAGGTCCATGGAAAGCTATATTATAGGCCTATATGGTTTTCCAATAGTTTAAAAAGATATTTTTTGGTTTGTCTAGATCAGCGGCCTTAAATTGACGGCCCGGAGGCCACAACACGACCCCCCCCCCCCCCCACAGAAGCAGCAGTTTTTTTTTAAAATTGAAATACATTTTTAAAATGTTCCTGCTCTCTGGTTGTATCAAAAGTCCTTAAAATGCCAAAGACGAAAATATGGTACATCTTTGGTGCAGATATTTAATATGGGTGATTGGTTCTGAATTATTATACTTCAAACTATTGTTTAATTTATGGATTGAAATGAAAACTATTAAAAGTAAAAGTTAACTTGTTTAAAGTTGTTGTGCCGACACAACTAAATATTCTAATTTTAATTTCAAACGTATATGTTATGGAATAAATTTTAGTCTAATTATAATGCAAAGGTTTGTTATCGCATTTCACCGAGTATAACTGAAGTATACTGTCTAGTTATATAGCACGAATGCGACTAGGAGAAATGCAGGATTGAAAAACCTCAAATTTGAAAGTGTACAGGCTAACAAGAAAATTTTTGATAAAAATGTTGTTCAAATTTCCTAAAAAATTCAGCAAGTAAAAAAAAAATAATTTTGATATTTGAATATTAAAGTAATAATTTTATGTATATATACCTACTAGGCCACTTGTTTTGATTGAGAACTAATTTAAATTCACTTGCCGTATAAGTGTGATGTTTAGTCCATAGTTCTATTCAGATTAAGAAGTGTAGTTTTACTTAAGTAGACTTATTGTTCACTCGAGGAGAAAACACACTAAAAGTTCATCCAAGGAAAATTTCGATTGAATTTTGTTTTAATCTTACACCATTAAAAAAATTGAAAGTGTATAAAGTGAAAACGGACTAAAACTAAACCTTTAAATATATAATTACAAATATAAACTAATTATTATTGTTTTAAATATTCCTTCTCGAGCTATTGAATAAAATACTCATATCAGATTGTTCTTAAAGAAAGCCGAGGATCAGATGCAAATGAAATGTATTTCAAAAACTCTACAAAGGTATTGTAGGGTTATACGTCTAAGTAATATTTTGTATGTAAGATCTAGCTGTGTTGTTATTATATAAATAGTGAGGTCAAGTCTGAAATCATTTTAAAAACATTACACAAATGCAATTATTTTTTAGTCTGATGACAATATAACGGTCTAGTTAAAACTAACGAATATAGTCTAGTCTAGGCTAAACTTTAGATGCTCATCTGTACAGCAATACATTTTGTCAAACTTACACTGTCTAGTGGTCACTCTGTCTTCGAATTATCTTGGAATTTAACGCTCCTCTCCCCCCGCCCTTTTCCATGTCTTTTTTTTTAATTGTTACTCCTAAAGGATTCCAGACACTAGAATAAGTTTTTTTAATGCATTTCACAAGTCTCTACTCGAGTGTATCTCTTATGCTGAGTATGACTTGATGAGATAAACCATTACATTGCAATGGCCGACACTTCAATAACAAATCATCACCTAGGTAACCGATTCGTCGTGCCCAACTTTTAAAACAAGAGACATAGGCAATACGCACGCGCGCACAAACACACAAGTATAAGACACTTCATCACAACTTTATCAAAAGATGTGTCCAGATGTCACATTTTGATGTTGTCGTTTGTTCATAAATACACCGGGGGAAAAAGAAGGAATGTGTATGTTGTTGTTTATTTTTATCCATCAAAACTCGAGAGCCTGCAAGCACGCACGCACATACTAAGAGCCGCGTAGATTAAAAAGTAAATCTATCAATCTGATTCTAAGATCCCCTGCCCACCCCTCATATTCTTATTTTTTCAAGAACGGTTTTTATCTAAGTCTCGCCTGCCATCTCCTGAGCGCATATTATGATGACGTCATAAGAGTGGGTATTCAAGTTGGGGTACCTGTGCTAAAGTACTGCCGCCCCTCTTAGGGCCCTTTGTATTGCCTTGAACAGAGGCATACGAATCACTCCGACACACTTAAAACAGACACTCACGGTTGTAATGCTTAAGACGCGAAGAGTCACTCACCCTTATGTAGATGAAGAGCTAGTGCCTCTGTAGAGGTGAAGTCCTAGGAATGATTCTGTCTCCTCAAACTTCTCATCCTCCAAGAGATAATAAAGATAGCACACGCCCACCGTATTATTGGTTTTTGTGTTGCTGGCACCATGTGCTGGCACCATGTGCTTATACTTAAACTGTAGTTCAGTCCGTAGGCCACTACAAGAACAAGCAGAAGGTACGCTATCCGCCTTTAGAGAGATTTCAAATACAGTTTTGAACCTTGTCAACAACGCTTGTGTAGCTTGTTGTGTTTTTTTTTATCCTTCTTCCTCTTCTTCTTCTCTGCTTCACAATTCAAAACCAAACACTTTACCCGCGTTTGATAGCACGAGTGGTGATCCTGATGGGGGAGGGTCCACAGGGGGGGGCTGGACTTTTGAAAGTTTTCAAGAAGAGAGAGGCCTGCCTGTACCCCCTCCCTCCTTTCCCAACCCTTCCCTTTTCACCCACCCCCTCCCCCTCCATTTAGATGTGCGGTTGCGGAGGATGTTTTCCAGGCAATTAACGTTACGGGCGGCCCAAGTTCCGGTTACAAGTCGCGAGCCAATCACAGCAGGGTTTAAAACTGAGCCGGCACGGAAGAGAATCCGTGATAGCGGAGTGGGCGGAGCTAGACACACGCACAACAAATATGTCTAACGGCATCGTCTCCCTTTAGCCGTTTTCATTTTTGGCACATCGCCAAATGTCCGGACCAGGGGAGATATGATTTCTAGATGGAGGTGGGGACAGGAAGAACTCACATCCAGTTAATTAGTACAGTTTAGTCTGACCACGATTTGACTAGGTCACAAAACTTCTCTAGAGACTAGAGAGAAAGAAAACAGAAAAGAAAATCAATAATAACTTATAGTAGGCCTACTTGTAGAATATGGCCGACAGTAAAATTTCCTAGCCGGCTAGCCCATAATTTAATTTTGGCCTTAATATTTAGTAGTAAAAAATAGTATAGTTATACTATAACTTACATTCTATACACTGTAGTATAGTCAAGACCGACTTGACCCTTGGCTATAGAATAAGTTTGCCCTCTGATTGTGGCTGCGTGTTTTTATTTAATATTGCAAAAATCCTGTTTGAAACTATAGCACATATTGTTAGAGTTTATAGTATACACTTGACTAAACTATGTATGCTATTCAGTATAATGTTTGTGTATGGAAAGGTTGCCTTAGAATATCAGCGTTTGCCAATTATTCTTTGTTCGTTGCCCAGTACTTCGTAGGCCTATTTGGTTTATTCCCTACTTCTCCGTCATAACGCTCTAATAATAGAACAACCTTGTTAACATTTCAGATCAGTCAAATTATTATAATAAAGCATAAAATGACATAATAAATACAATCTGGTTTCAATATTAACAAAATATCCTCTTTGAGAGGTTGTGTGTGTGTGTGGGGGGGGGGGTAATATACAGTGTTATGGATATATCATGTCACTCATGTTAATTTGAATATAATTTTTAACATATTAATTTTGCTTTTGGGGCGTGTCTGTACCCGGCCTCTACCCGGTATTTGAGAAAAGTCTGCACCTAGTCTGTTCATATCTATATAAAATTACGAGTACTGGTAATTAGATCGAGTGAATTTTGTGGTTTACAAAATAGGCCTATATAAAAAGGGCCCTCTCTAGATTTTATGATTCCGAAGTGTTTTGTTTTTAGGTTTAAAACATTACTATAGTATAGTACTAAATAGTGCTTCTCTTATTGAAATATTACAATACTATAGTACTAAATATTGCTTCTCTTATTGAAATATTACAATAGTATAGTAGGCCTACTAAATAGTGCCTCTCTTATTGAAATATTACTATAGTATAGTAGGCCTACTAAATAGTGCCTCTCTTATTGAAATATTACTATAGTATAGTAGGCCTACTAAATAGTGCCTCTCTTATTGAAATATTACTATAGTATAGTAGGCCTACTAAATAGTGCCTCTCTTATTGAAATATTACTATAGTATAGTAGGCCTACTAAATAGTGCCTCTCTTATTGAAATATTACTATAGTATAGTAGGCCTACTAAAAAGTGCCTCTCTTATTGAAATATTACTATAGTATAGTACTAAATAGTGCTTCTCTTATTGAAATATTACAATAGTATAGTAGGCCTACTAAATAGTGCTTCGCTTATTAAAATATTACAATAGTATAGTACTAAATAGTGTTTCTGTTATTGAAGTATTATTATAAATATATAATGTGTATATAGGCCTCTACCTACTGACAAATTGTTGAAGAGTTATACTGTCTAAACCAAGCTTAATATAAACTTTAAAAAAAAACCTTGCGCGTAATATGATCTCACCAAGTTCCTGAGCCATTTCATACACAAAGGAAATACTCACCTTAACAACTAACAGTCACACACCACACCCCACCCCATACCACTCTTCCCCACGCCCCCCCCCCCCACGCCCCTCCCCCCAAGAAAAAGAAAGTGAGAAACAGGACATTATGATGAGTGGACTCAAAGAATAAGAAAAATAGAAACATCAGAGACACGATTTAAAAATAAAACTAGAAAATTCCCCAAAAATCTGGAGAAAAAAAAAAGCAATTCATGACTGGAGGGGGGGAGGGTCACTAAGGTGTGTGGGGGGGAGGAATTGATAGGAGAGAATAAGAGGTGAGTAAGTTGTATGAGAGCAATCGTACTGAAGGTGTTTGATGTTTCTTTACTCACAAGATAGCGTGGCAAATAATGTAATTGATAAATGATAGAGAGATTGAGAAAGAGAGAGAACATCTTTTATTTACTGCTCCATATTTTTACTTCTTTTATTATTTTATCCATAAATATGGAGTTGTAAAAAATATTTACTTGAAAGTGAGGAAAAAATGTGAAGAAACGATAGAATAATATTTTTTGTAAATTTATTCTTTTAGAATATCTCCTTAGTTTATGTTTTTTTTTCTTCCTTTCCTTCATATCTCCCTTCTCTGTCGCTCTCTCGTTTCATCGCTCTATTTTCTATCATTCAATCTTGTTTTTCTCTCTTTCTCTCTTTTCTGTCTTTCCTTTCGTCTTTCCCCCCTTTCTTTCTTTCTCTGCCCTTCACTCTTTCTTCCTCTCCATCCTTCTCTGCACTGTTTTCTTCCTCTAAGTTCCCATTCATCTCTTCCAATCCTACATATTTATTCTTCCCTCCATATACCTTCCTTTTATCCTTCTAACTCGATTGTGCCTACAAGTTGAGTTCTTCTAGTAAGTTATTGAAGTAAAAGATTTGTCTGTTACCCTATCACAATGTAGCAAAGTAAACTACCCGTCAGATCAAATTGATCATAGGGCCGGTGAAGCACCGTTCACCCGTTTCTCTGGCCACGGCATACAAGGGGATGTGTGGCCATCACAATGCCCAGCCGCCTTTGCTTTACCCCAACTAATCTCAGGAACCCACAAGAGCTGGGGTAGACTCAGGGACAACCTCCGGTTCCGTGACCTAATCCGAGCCTTCACCAGGATTCGAATTCTAAACCTTTGGTACGTCAGTCGAATGCTCTGTCACTCGCCTACCGCGCCCCCTCCATCACATTGTAGTGAGTTGTAATGTTTTGTATTTACCACGCACAGAGTTGTCAGGATAACACAGTGGTCATGTCATGTCTTTGACAAGCTATTTTAGAAGATTAGATATAAAAGTGCTAAGTTTTATCCTGGAATGTAAAGAAACCTACCTCCCCCCCCCCTCCCCCACAAAAAAAAACAAAAAAAAACAAAGCTACTGATTAATAACGCTAGAATTAGTGCTACAATTTGTATACTGTGTAATACCGCAGTGCTACAATGTGTATACTATGCAATACCGGAGTGCTACAATGTGTATACTATGCAATACCGGAGTGCTACAATTTGTTTACTATGCAATACCGCAGTGCTACAATTTGTATACTATGCAATACCGCAGTGCTACAATTTGTATACTATGCAATACCGCAGTGCTACAATTTGTATACTATGCAATACCGCAGTGCTACAATTTGTATACTATGCAATATCGCAGTGCTACGTCCTTTAGAAGAAAACGAACGATATCAAAGTGATACATTCTAAAGAAAAATTGAGAATTGCTACATCTCAACCAAATTATAGAACACTGTAGTGCCAGGCCACTTGTAGGCCTTCTATGTAGATTCACATACCGTCATATTTCCAACCAGTGCTACTTTTAGAAGGCAGTATTAACGGCTAAGCTGTCTAGCGTCATCCCCCCCCCCTCACACACACACCTCCAGATCGGTGGAGTTAATGAAACAGCGCGTGAACCGAGCGCCCTCTATACAGCACGAGTCAGAAACTAATCTCTTTGCCCCCCCCCCCCCGTCCCATCCCCTCCCTCCTGTGTGGTTGGTGCACTCGCCAATGATAAGCCTATTATCATATCCATGTTTAAGTGATAAGGGGGGAGGATTCTTCGCCCGCCCCCCCCCCCATGCCCTCCCCGGCTTCTCCCTATCTCCATGTTTCCATAGTGTAATGGAAAAGGGGTGTGGAGGGGGCGGGGGTGGGGGGAGCGGAGTGTGAAACGCAGATCCTGAACAATTACTTTTATTCTGTGTGGGAAAAAAATGACCCAACTGTATGTGCGTGTGTGTCTGTGTGTGTGCTATAAATAGATTGGTATTTCTTGCATCTTCAGTGATATACATAATACAGAATTTAATATGTTTCATACGTGTCCTCATCCAGGAAACAACGTTAGATTTTAAATGGAGGCCAAGGGATTAATAGCGCTGAAGCCAGCTGTAAACAGATTTTTACTCTTGTCGAGACTAAGGTCGATGCATTACCAAGGTCAGGTGCATTAGAACAGTTATCTACTCAGAGTTCCAGTGCGGAGAGACACGAATAGAAGTCAGTGGGGGTTAGCTTCTGTGAATGTGTCACAATTAGACAAATGAACAAGACTGAGCGACATTGAATTTGAAACAAAAGAGTCCTTTTTTAAAGGAAAGTTTAAACTTTAGAATTTAGAACACCTTCCTCTTCAAGAAGTTTATTTGAGAGGCGCAAAACAAAATGGCCATCATCATTATACACGATGGCAGTGTAGTACCTCAAACACAAACTGCCTCTTAATGTATTGTAAGACGCACAAGAGAGGGAGGCATACACTTGTATAGGAAATTGGAAATTAGAAGTGTAGAGAGGCGGGGTGGGGGAATAGAAAGGAAGACTGTTACAAACCGGAATCATTATTTTTAATACCATTTTTTGATGACAATTTGAAACGAACCATTAAGGCCTCAGAAAGGTACAAGTTGGATGACAGTTCAAGCTTCAATTCAATGGATTCAATTTCGTATAGTCAAACTTTTTCATAATCAGCTGAGGTCTTGAACACTATAATGCTACGCGGTGATCCATGAGTACATAATACTCTTGTCAATCTCAAGAGGATGAAACTCCCCTATCCACCAAACCCCCTCCCCCACCTCCCCAGGTCCAGTGGTCGCATAGTGTTATGTAAGAATGAGGAAAGGAGACTGTTAGCTGTGTGTGTGTGTGTGTTTGTGTGTTGTTGAGATTAAACTCTATCTGGCGAGGTAAACAACGTGTCAACTTGGCCGGTCGGCTGGTTGACGCTTGGTGGTTGCCACGGTAACAGCAGGACGGTGTATGCACATTGCAGGTTTCTTAATAAAACCTAGGGCCGAGTCGCCATTAACATGACAAAACACACACACAGAAACAAAGAAAAGGGGATGGGGGAGGGGTTAAGAAATCGCCCAAAGATAACAGACGTATAAATATATAATATTATTTGTGTTAGTTTTAGAAATAGCCATCGTAGTAAAGAAAACCAAGGATGGACGGATGGCACAGGCGACCCATCAGACCTGTGTTAAATTATGTTTATAAAATTATATATATAAACTATAAATCATAAAAGCATTTTCTTGAAAAAGAAAATGTATTGCGTCCTACGCTTATATATATAACATATATATATAAGAATGGTGTAATGGTGTAATGCAGGGATGCGGACTATTTTTTGTCATTTGGGTAGCACAAAGAAGTTGATACAATAAGATTTTATTACATTTTTAATACAATTACTTTGTTAAAACTTTGATACAATAAGGTTTTATTACATTTTTAATACAATTACTTTGTTAAAACTTTGATACAATAAGGTTTCATTACATTTTTAATACAATTACTTTGTTAAAACTTTGATACAATAAGGTTTTATTACATTTTTAATACAATTACTTTGTTAAAACTTTGATACAATAAGGTTTTATTACATTTTTAATACAAATACTTTGTTAAAACTTTGATACAATAAGGTTTTATTACATTTTTAATACAATTAGGCCTACTTTGTTAAAACTTTGATACAATAAGGTTTCATTACATTTTTAACACAATTACTTTGTTAAAACTTTGATACAATAAGGTTTTATTACATTTTTAATACAATTACTTTGTTAAAACTTTGATACAATAAGGTTATATTACATTTTTAATACAATTACTTTGTTAAAACTTTGATACAATAAGGTTTTATTACATTTTTAATACAATTACTTTGTTAAAACTTTGATACAATAAGGTTTTATTACATTTTTAATACAATTACTTTGTTAAAACTTTGATACAATAAGGTTTTATTACATTTTTAATACAATTACTTTGTTAAAACTTTGATACAATAAGGTTTTATTACATTTTTAATACAATTACTTTGTTAAAACTTTGATACAATAAGGTTTTATTACATTTTTAATACAATTACTTTGTTAAAACTTTGATACAATAAGGTTTTATTACATTTTTAATACAATTACTTTGTTAAAACTTTGATACAATAAGGTTTTATTACATTTTTAATACAATTACTTTGTTAAAACTTTGATACAATAAGGTTTTATTACATTTTTAATACAATTACTTTGTTAAAACTTTGATACAATAAGGTTTTATTACATTTTTAATACAATTACTTTGTTAAAACTTTGATACAATAAGGTTTTATTACATTTTTAATACAATTACTTTGTTAAAACTTTGATACAATAAGGTTTTATTACATTTTTAATACAAATACTTTGTTAAAACTTTGATACAATAAGGTTTTATTACATTTTTAATACAATTAGGCCTACTTTGTTAAAACTTTGATACAATAAGGTTTCATTACATTTTTAACACAATTACTTTGTTAAAACTTTGATACAATAAGGTTTTATTACATTTTTAATACAATTACTTTGTTAAAACTTTGATACAATAAGGTTATATTACATTTTTAATACAATTACTTTGTTAAAACTTTGATACAATAAGGTTTTATTACATTTTTAATACAATTACTTTGTTAAAACTTTGATACAATAAGGTTTTATTACATTTTTAATACAATTACTTTGTTAAAACTTTGATACAATAAGGTTTTATTACATTTTTAATACAATTACTTTGTTAAAACTTTGATACAATAAGGTTTTATTACATTTTTAATACAATTACTTTGTTAAAACTTTGATACAATAAGGTTTTATTACATTTTTAATACAATTACTTTGTTAAAACTTTGATACAATAAGGTTTTATTACATTTTTAATACAATTACTTTGTTAAAACTTTGATACAATAAGGTTTTATTACATTTTTAATACAAATACTTTGTTAAAACTTTGATACAATAAGGTTTTATTACATTTTTAATACAATTAGGCCTACTTTGTTAAAACTTTGATACAATAAGGTTTCATTACATTTTTAACACAATTACTTTGTTAAAACTTTGATACAATAAGGTTTTATTACATTTTTAATACAATTACTTTGTTAAAACTTTGATACAATAAGGTTATATTACATTTTTAATACAATTACTTTGTTAAAACTTTGATACAATAAGGTTTTATTACATTTTTAATACAATTACTTTGTTAAAACTTTGATACAATAAGGTTTTATTACATTTTTAATACAATTACTTTGTTAAAACTTTGATACAATAAGGTTTTATTACATTTTTAATACAATTACTTTGTTAAAACTTTGATACAATAAGGTTTTATTACATTTTTAATACAATTACTTTGTTAAAACTTTGATACAATAAGGTTTTATTACATTTTTAATACAATTACTTTGTTAAAACTTTGATACAATAAGGTTTTATTACATTTTTAATACAATTACTTTGTTAAAACTTTCGGTAGAAGCTCTTTGATTGCCCCATTAAAATTCTTTGCTGACCGTGTTGTGGCCCGCGGGCCGCCTGTTGCACACTCCCGGTGTGGTGTTGAAGTAAAAAAAAAATGTAAAGTATCCCCGTCGGACTATATTAATCCATAGGGCTGGTGGCCACGGCATACTAGGAGTTTGTGTGGCCAGTACAATGCACAGCCGACTGTGGTGTTGTAGAGTAATCCGATGTTGTTGTTTTTTACATGTAAGCAGTCTATAAATACATAACTCAATTAAATTCACAACATCAACTATGGTAAATAGACTATGCCTAAGCCCTCATAACCGAAAGCAACGAAATACATTCATGGTCTCTCTCCAGATTTTTACTCTACCAAAACAATCTCTGTCTTTAGATTTGACAAGTCAGCCTTCCATTCATAGTGGAAAAACGACGAACCTGTTACAACCATAGGCCTTTTGTCTGTGCTCATTAAGGAATTTCGTTGTTAAGCGGTTGTTAAGTTACACAGCTCTCATCTACCATTCTAATGGTATCGGGTTCAAATCTAACAAGGTCAGATTGATTTAGTAGTTGACTACAGGTTATTTTTAATACAATTTCATTGTCTACCGGGAAATTTATGAGATACGGTAGTCAAGCGGCAACGTCAACGCATTTGTATTGCCGAAGGTCCACGGTTCGAATTCAAGTTCACGTCATTGTCTTTTTCGGGAATGGGAGGGATTTGTTAAGTCTACGCAACTCTAAGGGTATTTGACTATAGCTGGAGAAACGTAAATTTGGTTGGGCACGTGCTGGCCACACAATTACCTTGAATGTCGCGGTCATGAAAACTTGTGATTTCTGCCTCACTTTCGCCATAAACCAGAATTGCATGAAAGGAATACTTTAAATTTACCGGTAACTTTTGGGGTGTCTGTTATCAATTTGAAAAAAAAAATTGCAATTGTACCGTGTAGAGCACACCATTTCCTCGTATATCGCGGCCAATATAACTTGTGAACTTCATAGACCTATAGAACTGTGTTCGATTTCAATGGTTTCTATACCTCTTCGTACAATAATAACATAGGCCATAGTAAGTGTTTATTACCAATGCAGTCTAGTGAAGTAAAGCAACCACGTCCGACCAAATTGATCAGTAGAACGGTGAAGCTGCTTTTACCAGTTTGTATGGCCATGGCATACTAGGGCATTGTGTGGCCAGAACTTGGTCCCAATAACTTTAATTTTCCCAAACTATTGTCCTAAATATGTCTTCAACCTGACTCGTGTTTCATAGTGTGTCCAATCTGGAGATAAGACATGAGTCGGGGCAAAAATAAAGGCGTCTAGATATTGTGATGGCCACATAATTCTTCAGGTATTGTTTACTGGCACTGTGAATCAAAATAGTCTATACGCTCTTGACTTTACACAAAGTGAAATCAAGTGGATAAAAAAAACAACAAGACTATAATGGCCTTAACCAGGGGTCGGCCACTTTTTGCTTACAGTGTGCCAAACTATGATTTTTGAATCATTCAGCGTGCCAACAGCGTGAAAGTCAAACTGCTCAACTATATTATTTTTTTATAAGAAAATGTATTTAATACCGTAGCAAGACCAAGACCAAAATAAAAGTAGCGTAATAGAGAACATCATTAATAAAGCGTTTTATATTTAATAACAAATTAACCTGTTAGTTATTATCATCTTTAAAAAAAAAAATTCATTTATAGCTAATACACAATTTCATTACTTAACTGACACATTAATAGTTATCAACATTTGAATTTAGTTGTCAAGATATTATTTTAGTAAAAGCTATATAGTCTTTATAGTTTGATCTCAGCGTAATTGAGATTTACGCTAACATATTATTAAACACAAAGTCATTGATACAAATATTAAATACCACTACAATTAAGCGGAAGAGATGCGTAGTAATCACACAAACTGAGTAGTTATTGTAAAATTTAAAATGTACAGATACATTCTTTAGTCAAATAATATACATATATATATAATTATGAACTATCTTTTGTAATTTGATCATTTTAGATTTTAGAATTATAAATTGTAAGCTATTTATTTTTTTGAAAGGAAACAAAAAAGAAACATTCGAAATATTAATGTAAAGAGAACGGTTTAATTATCTTCAATTAAATCCTAAAGTTTGATGCTAGTGTTGCCAAACGAGTTAATTGTTTTAATATAACTAGTGTAGGCCTACTTCTGAAAATGCACAACTATCTTAATTTGCCTTAAATTAGGGAAAGAGTTAAATGTTTTGAAATTGATTTCACGGAAAGATATGTCCAGTTTCAATGCAAATCCATTACAGTGACCCAACACTTCAAGTGGTTTTCGTCTCGTCTTGTAAATGGAAGTTTAACTCACTGAAACGTGTCGCCATGTCATTCAGAAACATCGGCTTAAACAGTCAGTTCTTCTCATCCAGTACCGGAAGTATTTTTTTCCATAAAGATACATCTTAATTGCTTCCAGACAAGAAACGAATATATCCAATACTCCGTATCACTTTCTTCTAGAAGAGACTTGAGAAACTATAAAATCTTAACAATAGATTCAAAAACCAACTGACACGTCGCGGGTTCTAGCCCGACCATCGGCGGATCCCTGTCGCCCTGCAGGAGTTTTGGGCCTGTAAACATATTTGCGCCAGCAGGCAGCATTGTGTTTACAGAGCGCACTGAGCATGCTAAAATAGCATGGATAGAAGCGCTATATAAGTAACCAATTTTTTTTTTTTTTTTTTTTTTTTTTTTTTTTTATTTTTTTTTTTTATTTCAATCACAATGATGAGAGCTTTGCAAACAAACATTCCTGAACTAAAACAGTCGACGTCCAGTGTGATTCCCATGTAGTTCAACATGCAGCACCCACTAATTATACTGACATACGTTGTTTTCACTTGCATTAAACAATAATTATTCTTGGAGGTCTCTCGCGTGCCACTGAAAATCGTTCTGCGTGCCTAGTCTGGCACGCGTCCTTAGGTTGCCGATCCCTGGCCTAAACCATGGACAATGAAATAATGATTAACTTAAAAATTTTCTCTTAAGTTTTGATTGACTGATGACTAAAGCATGAACTAACTAACTATGAACTCTATACATTACTTGTTATAAAATGTAAATAACATGAAGCTTCTTCTAATAATAGACAGACTACTTGTAGACTACAACTAAAGTGTTCATCGAGTGATCATTTAGAAAGATATCACACACAATCTTGTAGCTTTTTTTACTTCCTATGGTGTAAGATTAAAATTTTTTTTTTTTTCTTCAAATAATTAAATCATCAAAGTCCGCTATTAAACTATTCATAAAGGAAGCCCGGTAGTTGTATTCAATAAATACTTATACTTATATATATACTTATATCAATACACTTATCCCCTATCAATATATACATTTAAAAAAAAGCACGTACAATTAGCTATTTTTGTAAATATTTGTAGCCAAAAAGAGAAAAACATAAACAAACATGTACCCAAAACTGTTATATGTCATCAGTTATTGAAATGGTGTTTCTAAGACATCCGTAATTAAAATGGTGTTATACCAAGATATCAGTAATTAAAATGGTGTTATACCAAGATATCAGTAATTAAAATGGTGTTATACCAAGACATCTCAAATGTCATCAGGAGATATGTCATTGGATATTGTCATAGTTTTGTTTTAGCCTAAGAATATTTTTTTTCAAAGACGAGGTTTCTGAATTCTGGATATCACTAAATCAGGGCCGGCATAATTTTGAGAGAAGGCATAATTGAAAATTTGTTTAATATGGGGATTTAATTATATAAACTAAATTAAAGTTTAGAATTTCTGCGCGCTACTAGCAATAGCAGATACATTACTAGTTAATGAAAGGCGAAAGGTAGGCCTACTTTATTTAAGTTGACTTAGAAAATAGGAAAGTATGCTTTAAACCTAACTCCCCGCCGAAGGCACTTCATGAGGGCGCATAATTTGTTCTTGATTAGGGCTTTAAAAACCATAATAACTTTCCGGAATTTATGCAGCACTGATCTATAAAAATAATGGATAGAACCTCCTTAATAAATTTGTTAGTGCAAAGTGAGGTAAGCGGAAACTACATAGCCGCCATTTTAATTTTACTAGTTTTTCACTGATCAATATAGGTCAGTAGGCCAAATACAATTCAAACAGGATAATAGCATCTATAATTAGAACAAATATTATGCAAATGTAGTTTTACTTAGAGACACTTGAGATCTGCACTTTTAGAAAACCAAAAGGCTTTTAATAAGAAAGCAGACAATCTAGTTCTATAAATTATATCTACTAATGTTTTTTTTTAAATTCCAGTTGATTATTGATTTAAATATTATTTTTTGTTCATTTTAAATTCAGTGATTATTTAACCACGAGGAAGTGATGGTCGTCTGCTATGTATTTAAAGTTCGGGGAATATATTTTTTTAAAGATCAGTGGTGATCATTCAAAATGGCGAGCGCTTGGAATAAAAAAATAAACTTCCGTACTTTCGTGTGCCTAATCTACTCTATTTATAGATCAGTGTTTTGCTGCCAGTTGCAACAAATTATGAACGTTTATTTGTATTCCAAGCACTAAAATATAGACCTAGTCCAGAAGCACTAAAATATAGACCTAGAATAGAAGCACTAAAATATAGACCTAGTCCAGAATCAATAAATTATAGACCTAGCCCAGAATCACTAAAATATAGACCTAGCCCAGAATCACTCAAATATAGATCTAGCCCAAAAGCACTTAAATATAGACATAGTCCAAAAGCACTAAAATATAGACCTAGTCCAGAAGCGCGAAAGATTGTTGATGGTTGACCCCAAAAAACAGAGTGTTTGTTTTGTTGTTGTTGATTAAAAAAGAAATAGACTGATTGTTTCCGTGGTGCCCTGTTTATTGCTACAAGTTTTAACTTTAATTTATTACAAATTATTTTCGTATCGTTTTGTTGTTCAATTGTTCCATGGACGAAGAAGGTTTTGAAAAAAATATTGCTCGAAGCAAACGTATTTAATGGTGGTCTTTGAAAAAGAAGAAATGAAGTGGGCCATTAAATACAAAATATGTGTACCTGAAGAAAAAAAATAGCAAACTTTAGACTTTAGTATATTGTGGTTTAACAAAATACGTACAAATAGACAAATGAAAAAGATCTATACAAAACTAGCCAAAAAAAAAATGGCAAATTAGCCAAACAAAAATTAAATACACAAAACTATCTTAAAAATACACAAAACTAGATAGAACCAATACAGAAAACTAGCTAAAAAAAATACAAATACTAGCCAAACAAAATACACAAAACTAGCTTAAAAATACACAAAACTAGCTAAAAACAATACCAAAAAAAAAACAAGCTAAAAAATACAAATACTAACCAAACAAAATACACAAAACTAGCTTTAAAATACACAAAATTAGCTAAAATCCATTTTAAAAAACTAGCTAAAAATACACAAAACTAGCCAAACAAAATACACAAAACTAGCCAAAGAACGCACGCTGAACTAGCCCAATAAAATGTTGATGTAAATAAGAATGATAATTTGCACTATACATTCTGGATTCATTTTGTCACCGACTCTCATTATGTGGATGATGGAGGGAGGAAAGGGATGGGGGAAGAGTTTGAGGCTCTCACGGAAATGTCCAGGCCACGCCCACTTCCTGCTTTCCCCAGAAAGAACCGAGGAAGAACGGATGTGATTTTATCTCGGGAAAAAAGCGACCTTCCTGACGAGTCTGGTGACACATCTGTTGAATGAGAAAATGAAGTTGACTGTATCTTTTAGTTTGGTTCATGTCAAATTGTTGTGTTGTTTTTTTTTGTTTTGTTTTTTTGTATACAGGGTTGGCTATTATCACTGAACTATATAATAGAGAGAGAGCAAAGTGTGTTGATATTTTGTGACACAGAGCGGTCTTCGTGACAATTCACTAGAACGACATACTCTCTGGTTCCGTTTTGTCTTTCTCGATTTTTCCCATTGCTTTTGTTTTTTTGTTGTTGTTTTTTGTTTGTTTTCTTATTTTATTTTGGAAAACTCGTATTTTTATAACCTTAAAGCTTGTGAACAAATTAGCATGAAATATTTGTTGCTGTAGTTGAAATCTAAAAAAAATCTTTTTAGAAAGTTCCTAGTTATCAAATAGATTTTACTAGAATTAAAATATAGTTTTGTATTGGGTTTCTCTTTATACCACAGTCGAAAATTGTTACTTTTAATTGTAGTCTTTATAATAAACAATGAACAAAATTTTTGCAAACTAGATTTTACATAATTAACTTTTCCTTTTGTTATTATTTCTTTTAACTGTTGGTTAAAACTCAGTCATTTTTATGAATCTGCTGCAGACAAAAAAGAAAAAAAAAGCTTAGGCAGCTTTGCGAAATAATGAGAAACGGTGTGTATGTGGGGAAGGGGAGGGAGACTGCGACGAACGAGTGTGACAATATCTTTTTCTTCTTTGTTCTAAAGTGGTATGGTTTGTAAGGTCTAGACAACAAGTCCAATACTTGTGATGAACTGCTTCGTGGCTGTCCGTTAGTCCAGCCCACCATTACGTGGGGCCATATGGCTGACCGGGTAGAGTGATAGAGTGATGTAATAATATAAAGTCAGTCAATTGAAAGAATGTAAAGTCAATGTAAGTATTCAAAGCTAGGTCTGTTTGTAATGAAGCTTTCGTCGTCTTGGGGGAGATGGAAAAGTTGGATAAATGTATCATTCCGTTTATACATTGCAAATACTACTTATAATAACATCTATTTAAAGTTGTTTGTGTTTGTGGAGGATGTTTGGGTTAAGGGTAAATTAAAGTGTTTAAGTGAAGAATCTTCCAAATTGAGTGACGTCGGATATGAACAACCCCCCAAACCCTTGTAGCTACTTTCTCTACACTCTACACTTCTCAGATTCTCCAAGTTTGTCAAGTAAAAACCATTAAATTAATGAGCAATCATTGAAATGGAATATAAATAATTGTATATATATATTCTTTTTTTTTTTTCTCTTCTTTCTCCCAATCACTCCTTCTCTTTCTGATTCTATTTCTCTCCTTCACGTGACTTTTTTTTAGAGGGACTGAAGTTTTGGGTGAAAAACAGTTTTCGCCAATTTATTTCAGTTCTTGTTAAAGGAGTGTTTAAAATATTTCCAACAAATTTCAGGGAAATGTGGTTAAAGAAAGCGTGGTTGCTTTCTTTTTCTAGAGCAGTTGTCGCCTGCCTATAATGAACTTGCCAAACTTGGCACGCAGAGCGATTTTCAATGGCACGCAGAAGATCTCAAAAAAAAAAGACAATTCAAGTCTCTTGTACAAGTAATGTAGTACTAGTACAGGTTGACTGTAGACTGTTGGCACGCTCAATGAATTAGAAATTCTGAAAAGGTTGCCGACCCCTGTTCTAGAGAATCTGTTACTGATATGTGCAAGTCACTGGACTATATAATATTATACACAGCCCAGTGGTGTAAACGATTGTTATTTTTGGTGTTCAGTGTACAAGAGAAGAGGTTTAAAAATTCGGTAACGTGTAGACTAGATTTACAACATTTGTCTGTTTATAGTAGTAAATTGATTGAAGTATTTTAATAAGTGCAAGCTGATGAACCATCAAATAGATGGCATATGTCAATCAGCCTGACCTGTAATAAAATGCATGTAATTAAAATGGACAGTATGCACCATTCAGTTCAATAGACCGGTAAAAGCTTGAAAGGTGACTGAGCTGAACAAACAATACCATTGGATATATTGGCTAATATTTACGATCTATACTCTAAATCTTAAAGTCTATAGGCAGAAATCCAAATGTGCTGCTTTGTGTGTGTGTGTGTCTGTGTATTGTTGTGTCGATGTGTTGTCTGTGTGTTGTGTGTCTGTGTGATGTGTGTGTTGTGTTTGTCTGTGTCTCTGTGTGTGTGTGTATTTGCGAGTTGGCAACATTTGAAATGTTCTTCATTAACAAACGCACGCCAGAAATAATAATAAATGATAATAAAGCACAGAGAAAACCATCACAGTTATCTGTTTATCAACGGCCATTTGATAAAGGCATTTATCCAGCAAAGAAATTTTTTTTTTTTTTTTCATATCATATACCACAGGAATTAGACGCATACAAACTGAATTCATTGAAAACATTATTCTAAAAATGAACAAGAAGAAAGTCTGGCGGCATCTAGTAGAGATGAAAGAGATAAGAAGTAGTCCGTATCAAAAACACAGATACTATTTCATTCATATCATTATATTAAGTTTGTTAACCAAGGAGATGGTTTGGAAAAGGAAGAAAATCTAGACCACGTGATTACACTCATCAAAGAGTTGTTTTTTTTTATTGAAGATGCGCTATGGTATATTTGTAAGGAAAAGATAACTCTGTTGCACGAGTGCGTGCAATTCAGACAGTTAAGTCCCTTTGTTTGGCTTTGATCCTGCGCCGATTTCTAAACGGGGGCACTTGGAGCGTGGCGTATTGAAGAGTAACTCCGCGTGAGTGCCAAGGGAAGATAAGAACGCTCAAGGAAGGGGAGGGGAAGGGCTGGGGCAGGAAAGGGGAGGGGAAGGAGGAAGGGGATTGTATCCCAGCACTTGAACCAAGACCGTAACATCTTTATCCTAAACGTTCCAGATTCTTCCACCATCACTAAAAATTTAAGTACTGGAGGTCAGTGTGTACTTGGACTGTGGTCACTACTGCCGTCGACATGAGGGCGTGTTTTTATTGCCTACTACTGAGTGATTACATTGAACCCGTGGCAGGTTCTACATTGTTTACATGACGAAATGGTTGAAATTGTATATATTTGTCCGTAATATATCTGTTACGAGTTCATATTTCTTGAGGTTCTAATTTCGTGCCACTTTCACACACAAATGAATTGAACTCCAAAGCTTGTGTAAAACACATCAAATTTAATAGAATATACTGACATAAAAGTTATATTGCTGACTGCACTCTACAACATGATAGCTTACTGTATCGCTCAACATCTACACTACTATCAACTCTCTATACATCTATATCTGTGACTAGTCTCTACCTAACTCTAATACAAGTGGACACCTCGATAGCCTAATCTATACTCTATCTAACATACGCTGTTTAACTCTACACCCTGTCCGCTCAACACCCCGGACCATCACTCTCTCGAACTGATATGCTCTCTAATTAAAAGTGTCACCCCGTGTATAAAGACAAAGGCAATTTTAAGCCAGCAGGGAATGTATCTAGGTTATAACAACAAACCGTGGTAGGCTGTTGAACAAAATATTTCCACTCACGACCTCAATTTTAACTTTCCCTATCTTTCAGCATTCTTCTCTATTGCGTACACGCTGCGCTGATTTGCTGTTGATTTGTGACTATAGGAACTTTGAGGTGGACTTATCGATGTGTTATTTGTGACGTAATTATTGGAACTGTGAAGCAGACTTATCACTGTGTTATTTGTGTCGCCGTTATTGGAACTGTAAAGCGGACTTATCGCTGTATTATTTGATGAGCTGTAATGCACTGTGTACGCTTTTGATATCATGCTGTTGATTAATGCCTGAAGAAACTGTTATGACTTTGTGCCGTGTCGCATTTATTAACCTGTGACGCCATCGAGTGAGCTTGGAAGCCGTCGAAAGTGCTGTCGTTGTAGCTATTGACATACTGTTGTGAGTTGTAACTGTTTCAGCTGGGTGCTGTGGTTCTACTGAGATCCTGTGTCACTGTGTTTTCTGCGGATTATATTGTTGTGACTTTTCCAAGTCAATGTTATAGCCTGATGTATCAAGATTGAAGTATCTGATGCAATTCCAAGTTCAAGATATTGACTCAATGTTTTGCTTTAGTTGTCCTTTGATTTACTGATTAATTCTTCTTGTGGTGAGGGAGTCGAGTTTAGTTACAGTTGGATACAAAGATAAGTTAATTTTTTGTTAGTTTGGTGTTTTTTGTTGTTGTCTATTTTAGAAATTAATGATATATTTTACATATATGTAGGTTTGGTTCGTTGCTACTTGTCAGAATTTCTGTATGTTTTTTTTAAACATTACAGTTGATGTTAAAATAGGGTCTGCTTGTAGCAACCAAAACAGATTGTTGTATAGGCTAGACCATTCTGTTTTGTCTGTAAGTTGTTTCATTAACTACATTTTTATCCGTTGCGTTGTTGGTTACTTATAAGTTGTTTGTTTTGTTACTTTCTTTAGATAGCATATTGTATCATTATTAGATAGTGGTGTTCTACTTTATTGTATCATTAGTAGATAGTGGTGTTGTACTTTATTGTGTGCACATTTATGAAAATGTATGAGTATGATCTGACGGATCTTTTTGAAGCGGGAAGAGAAATGGGCCTCGAAGGCAAAGCGTGGGTAGGGAGAAAAATGGAAGAAGGTGTAAGGAAGAGAGTAGAAAGAGAAGGTAAAGACGAGAGAGAGAGAGTAGTAAGAGAAGCTAGAGACGAGAGGGAGAGAGTGGTAAGAGAAGCTAGAGACGAGAGGGAGAGAGTAGAAAGAGAAGCTAGAGACGAGAGGGAGAGATTAGAAAGAGAAGCTAGAGACGAAAGTGTTCTGAAATATGACTTAAATACCTTTCCCAGGATATCTTTAACTCATTATCAGCTTGTAGGTGCTGGGACTGTTAACGCTATCAGTAATGCGACCAACATAGATATACTATATGCCAAACTTGGGGTTCTTCAGGAGACGGTAGATAGATTGGTGGAAATTGTCAACAAGAGAGGTGACATGAAAGGTGCACCACTGCTATTCACTGATAATGAACTCCATTCAAGTAGGAATATGCCCATTATAGAGACATGTACAGGGGATATAAAGGATGTAAGGGGAAAAGTAGGACTGTTGCATAAGAAACAAAATAGGGAGCCAAAACTAAAGGAAGCTTATTGTAGTTACTGCAGGAGGGTTGGTCACAAATTGAAAAATTGATTTATAAAATTGATTTATAAGAAACGTATGAAAAGTGTGGTGTGCTATCGTTGTTTAAAGGTGGGACATAAGATGAGTAGCTGTAGAGAATTCACTCATGAACTGAAGGAAAGTAGAAATAGATCTAAAGTTAAACAAAACTGGAAATCCAACAAAGTGAAGGAACCTAGAGTTATCGTTATTGTGAAAAGAGGTCGAGCTAGTGAGAGAAAGGGATCAGAGTGTGTTACAAGCATGGCGAGATCAAATTATTCGACGAAACAAAACTGGGGGAAATTTGATCCGCATATAGGTAGAATAAGTGAGCAGTCCTTTAGAGACCTACATAGGGTTAACATGAAATTGGCTGGATATAATCCTGAATTCGGCAGAAATAGACATAATGAAGGGTTGTGGAGCTACAAATTTGATAGGCCATATTTTCACAAAGGCAGGTATAATTTTATGAATGAAAGACGGAATTTAGATTTGCCGTGGCGAGATAGGGGTGTAGTGTAGACGGGGATAGATAGAACATAGAACTAAATGTGGACTATGGCTCATTGACTTGTATTAATAATATGGAAAAAGTTGAACTTAATGTTTTTATTGTCAGTAACTGGTCTATTTACATGATCTGTTCCAGTATATTTGAGATAAGATATATTTAGTCTTTATTTTCAAATAGATCACATAATTATTATCATCGTCTTTTTCGATTATGTAACTTGTCGATACTTGTATTTCTTTGTGTTGTAATGTAATTTTTACTTTACATTTTTTCGACGCAAGTCTGTAATGATGTTATCATGTACCCATGCTATTTTTTTAACTGCATGCTAGAGATGTATCTGAATGTTACAATTTTCTACCAAGTAATTTTGCTGATTTTTTAATTTTCTCTCAAATACGATTGTAATGTAACCTACTTGATGTTTCTTTTCTTTTGCAATGCTTACAAACTGTACTAGTATATTTTCTTTTGTTGGTTTGGAAAAAAAAATGTTTTGTACATCTTTTGTGAACTTGTTAGGAAAGTCTTTTAAAATGACATACGTCATTTTCATTTGGAAGGGAGGAATGTTGAGAGAAGAATGCTGAAAGATAGGGAAAGTTAAAATTGAGGTCGTGAGTGGAAATATTTTGTTCAACAGCCTACCACGGTTTGTTGTTATAACCTAGATACATTCCCTGCTGGCTTAAAATTGCCTTTGTCTTTATACACGGGGTGACACTTTTAATTAGAGAGCGTATCAGTTCGAGAGAGTGATGGTCCGGGGTGTTGAGCGGACAGGGTGTAGAGTTAAACAGCGTATGTTAGATAGAGTATAGATTAGGCTATCGAGGTGTCCACTTGTATTAGAGTTAGGTAGAGACTAGTCACAGATATAGATGTATAGAGAGTTGATAGTAGTGTAGATGTTGAGCGATACAGTAAGCTATCATGTTGTAGAGTGCAGTCAGCAATATAACTTTTATGTCAGTATATTCTATTAAATTTGATGTGTTTTACACAAGTTTTGGAGTTCAATTCATTTGTGTGTGAAAGTGGCACGAAATTAGAACCTCAAGAAATATGAACTCGTAACAATATCCTTCTATCAGTTCTATCCACCTGTTCATGTATCCATTTATCCTTTTATCAATCTATCTATCTATATATCTATCTGTCCATCTATTAATCTGTCCGTCTAACCGTCTGCCCGTCTGTCGGTCTGTCCGTCTGTCCGTCTGTCCGTCTGTCCGTCTGTCCGTCTGTCCGTCTGTCCGTCTGTCCGTCTGTCCGTCTGTCCGTCTGTCCGTCTGTCCTTCTTTCCGTCTGTCCATCTGTCCATCTGTCCATCTGTCCATCTATCCATCTATCCATCTATCCATCTATCCAGCTATCCATCTATACATCTATGCATCTATACATCTATACATCTATACATCTATACATCCATTAAGCCATCTATCGCCTAGGTCATCCGCCTATCTGCCCCCACCCATCTATACAGCGGTCTATCTTCATATCTTTGATCTATCTGATCTATTTATCTGCCCGTCTGCGTCTTGCGTTGCATTCAATGCCTTAGTGTGATCCCGAAAGGCTTGTCATCATTTCGTTAGGTCACTCTGAACTACAATGATGCTGATCCTGACACGACAAAAGTTACACAATCAGCGACAATAATAATATTGAAATAGGATCTACACTAAACCTGCTCTAATAATAATATTGAAATAGGATCTACACTAAACCTGCTCTAATAATAATATTGAAATAGGATCTACACTAAACCTGCTCTAATAATAATATTGAAATAGGATCTACACTAAACCTGCTCTAATAATAATATTGAAATAGGATCTACACTAAACCTGCTCTAATAATAATATTGAAATAGGATCTACACTAAACCTGCTCTAATAATAATATTGAAATAGGATCTACACTAAACCAGCTCTAATAATAATATTGAAATAGGATCTACACTAAACCTGCTCTAATAATAATATTGAAATAGGATCTACACTAAACCTGCTCTAATAATAATATTGAAATAGGATCTACACTAAACCTGCTCTAATAATAATATTGAAATAGGATCTACACTAAACCTGCTCTAATAATAATATTGAAATAGGATCTACACTAAACCTGCTCTAATAATAATATTGAAATAGGATCTACACTAAACCTGCTCTAATAATAATATTGAAATAGGATCTACACTAAACCTGCTCTAATAATAATATTGAAATAGGATCTACACTAAACCTGCTCTAATAATAATATTGAAATAGGATCTACACTAAACCTGCTCTAATAATAATATTGAAATAGGATCTACACTAAACCTGCTCTAATAATAATATTGAAATAGGATCTACACTAAACCTGCTCTAATAATAATATTGAAATAGGATCTACACTAAACCTGCTCTAATAATAATATTGAAATAGGATCTACACTAAACCTGCTCTAATAATAATATTGAAATAGGATCTACACTAAACCAGCTCTAATAATAATATTGAAATAGGATCTACACTAAACCTGCTCTAATAATAATATTGAAATAGGATCTACACTAAACCTGCTCTAATAATAATATTGAAATAGGATCTACACTAAACCTGCTCTAATAATAATATTGAAATAGGATCTACACTAAACCTGCTCTAATAATAATATTGAAATAGGATCTACACTAAACCTGCTCTAATAATAATATTGAAATAGGATCTACACTAAACCTGCTCTAATAATAATATTGAAATAGGATCTACACTAAACCTGCTCTAATAATAATATTGAAATAGGATCTACACTAAACCTGCTCTAATAATAATATTGAAATAGGATCTACACTAAACCTGCTCTAATAATAATATTGAAATAGGATCTACACTAAACCTGCTCTAATAATAATATTGAAATAGGATCTACACTAAACCTGCTCTAATAATAATATTGAAATAGGATCTACACTAAACCTGCTCTAATAATAATATTGAAATAGGATCTACACTAAACCTGCTCTAATAATAATATTGAAATAGGATCTACACTAAACCTGCTCTAATAATAATATTGAAATAGGATCTACACTAAACCAGCTCTAATAATAATATTGAAATAGGATCTACACTAAACCTGCTCTAATAATAATATTGAAATAGGATCTACACTAAACCTGCTCTAATAATAATATTGAAATAGGATCTACACTAAACCTGCTCTAATAATAATATTGAAATAGGATCTACACTAAACCTGCTCTAATAATAATATTGAAATAGGATCTACACTAAACCAGCTCTAATAATAATATTGAAATAGGATCTACACTAAACCTGCTCTAATAATAATATTGAAATAGGATCTACACTAAACCTGCTCTAATAATAATATTGAAATAGGATCTACACTAAACCAGCGACAATAATAATATTGAAATAGGATCTACACTAAACCTGCTGTAATAATAATATTGAAATAGGATCTACACTAAACCTGCTCTAATAATAATATTGAAATAGGATCTACACTAAACCTGCTCTAATAATAATATTGAAATAGGATCTACACTAAACCTGCTCTAATAATAATATTGAAATAGGATCTACACTAAACCTGCTCTAATAATAATATTGAAATAGGATCTACACTAAACCTGCTCTAATAATAATATTGAAATAGGATCTACACTAAACCTGCTCTAATAATAATATTGAAATAGGATCTACACTAAACCAGCTCTAATAATAATATTGAAATAGGATCTACACTAAACCTGCTCTAATAATAATATTGAAATAGGATCTACACTAAACCTGCTCTAATAATAATATTGAAATAGGATCTACACTAAACCAGCGACAATAATAATATTGAAATAGGATCTACACTAAACCTGCTCTAATAATAATATTGAAATAGGATCTACACTAAACCTGCTCTAATAATAATATTGAAATAGGATCTACACTAAACCTGCTCTAATAATAATATTGAAATAGGATCTACACTAAACCTGCTCTAATAATAATATTGAAATAGGATCTACACTAAACCTGCTCTAATAATAATAATGAAATAGGATCTACACTAAACCTGCTCTAATAATAATATTGAAATAGGATCTACACTAAACCTGCTCTAATAATAATATTGAAATAGGATCTACACTAAACCTGCTCTAATAATAATATTGAAATAGGATCTACACTAAACCTGCTCTAATAATAATATTGAAATAGGATCTACACTAAACCTGCTCTAATAATAATATTGAAATAGGATCTACACTAAACCAGCTCTAATAATAATATTGAAATAGGATCTACACTAAACCTGCTCTAATAATAATATTGAAATAGGATCTACACTAAACCTGCTCTAATAATAATATTGAAATAGGATCTACACTAAACCAGCGACAATAATAATATTGAAATAGGATCTACACTAAACCTGCTCTAATAATAATATTGAAATAGGATCTACACTAAACCTGCTCTAATAATAATATTGAAATAGGATCTACACTAAACCTGCTCTAATAATAATATTGAAATAGGATCTACACTAAACCTGCTCTAATAATAATATTGAAATAGGATCTACACTAAACCTGCTCTAATAATAATAATGAAATAGGATCTACACTAAACCTGCTCTAATAATAATATTGAAATAGGATCTACACTAAACCTGCTCTAATAATAATATTGAAATAGGATCTACACTAAACCTGCTCTAATAATAATATTGAAATAGGATCTACACTAAACCTGCTCTAATAATAATATTGAAATAGGATCTACACTAAACCTGCTCTAATAATAATATTGAAATAGGATTTACACTAAACCTGCTCTAATAATAATATTGAAATAGGATCTACACTAAACCTGCTCTAATAATAATATTGAAATAGGATCTACACTAAACCTGCTCTAATAATAATATTGAAATAGGATCTACACTAAACCTGCTCTAATAATAATATTGAAATAGGATCTACACTAAACCTGCTCTAATAATAATATTGAAATAGGATCTACACTAAACCTGCTCTAATAATAATATTGAAATAGGATCTACACTAAACCTGCTCTAATAATAATATTGAAATAGGATCTACACTAAACCTGCTCTAATAATAATATTGAAATAGGATCTACACTAAACCTGCTCTAATAATAATATTGAAATAGGATCTACACTAAACCTGCTCTAATAATAATATTGAAATAGGATCTACACTAAACCTGCTCTAATAATAATATTGAAATAGGATCTACACTAAACCTGCTCTAATAATAATATTGAAATAGGATCTACACTAAACCTGCTCTAATAATAATATTGAAATAGGATCTACACTAAACCTGCTCTAATAATAATATTGAAATAGGATCTACACTAAACCTGCTCTAATAATAATATTGAAATAGGATCTACACTAAACCTGCTCTAATAATAATATTGAAATAGGATCTACACTAAACCTGCTCTAATAATAATATTGAAATAGGATCTACACTAAACCTGCTCTAATAATAATATTAAAATAGGATCTACACTAAACCTGCTCTAATAATAATATTGAAATAGGATCTTCACTAAACCTGCTCTAATAATAATATTGAAATAGGATCTACACTAAACCTGCTCTAATAATAATATTGAAATAGGATCTACACTAAACCTGCTCTAATAATAATATTGAAATAGGATCTACACTAAACCTGCTCTAATAATAATATTGAAATAGGATCTACACTAAACCTGCTCTAATAATAATATTGAAATAGGATCTACACTAAACCTGCTCTAATAATAATATTGAAATAGGATCTACACTAAACCTGCTCTAATAATAATATTGAAATAGGATCTACACTAAACCTGCTCTAATAATAATATTGAAATAGGATCTACACTAAACCTGCTCTAATAATAATATTGAAATAGGATCTACACTAAACCTGCTCTAATAATAATATTGAAATAGGATCTACATTAAACCAGCTCTAATAATAATATTGAAATAGGATCCACACTAAACCTGCTCTAATAATAATATTGAAATAGGATCTACACTAAACCTGCTCTAAATACTGAGAGGAAAAAAAAAGAAATAACAAAAGCATCCATAATTTTGGTTTGTATACTATTTTAAGCTTGACCTTCAAGGTTATTGCTCATCCGAGTTTTAACAAGAAAAAAAAAACAGGAAGAGTCACGTGACATTCTCGTGTCACATCCTTTACATGAACCGCACACGCTTGGCCAAAACACACACACACACACACAACAGAATAACTGTACCCCCCCCCCCCCCCCCAAGGTAGACTATATGCGGATGAATCTTTATGTTCATTCTTAGCCTTATTCTTTGCCAACTATCTGAACCCACACACAAAGTATCAACATTGTATCCTGCAAGTATTTCAGTTTAGACATAAAGTTTAAATAGAGAAATAAATACTATCGACTTTCACTACTTGAATCATGGCAGGCACATTGAAAACATTACCTCCATGTTGCCAGTTCCAGTATCTTGCAAGATAAGACGCCCCTCCCCCCGCAGACGATATTTTATAACTTTTGTTGCAGTTAAAACATGAACCATGTTCTCTTGCAGCATTGAAATCATTTCTTTATCATTTGCTGGAATTTTCAATGTCCATCAAGTTTGTTTTTTTCCCCACCTGGAAATACATTCGGTTATTCCCCTTGTTTTTTGTTGTTCTTAGTGTTTCTTCTTCATCCCAGGTTTATTTCATTTTCTTTTTCCCCATTTGGTTCAATTAAGATTCCATGGTCTGGCTTGTGGAGGTTGATATAAAAACGTGTCTCTTTATTTCAATTGAAAAATTGCTTTATTGTCATTTATTTACAGCAAACTAATGTCTGTTGATGTAGAGTTATTTATTTTTTATTACAGAGATAATATTGATATGGCTTTTACTCCAGGAATTATTTCCAGTGAGATTTTGTTCAGATGTACCAAATGTTTTATTTTCTGGTACAAAGAATGTTATAATTGAAGCATGCAGTAATCTATTGGCAGAATGTTGGGTAATTCTTGCATTACGGTCAGGTAAGGACTCAGGCTTTGCGCGTTCGAATCAGATTACAATGACACATTTTTCTATCCTGGTGAAGAGGCCTGGATAGTTAGTTATAAGATAGTTCAAAGCGACTAGGCCTCGCAGTGGCCACACAATCCCACTTGCATGCCGTGGTCAATACAACTGGTGAACTACACCCCGTCATCACTTTATTATTATAGTTTTATTGTCTAAAGGGGCAACTTAAAAAAAAAAAAAAATAAACAAATATAATGTCTTGGAGATGTTTACAGATTCACGCTATACGGTTTATCAACTACACTGTATGAAACTTAAATGAAATAGGAAATAATCATTTGTGTCAATAGTAATGAAATACGTTTTATAGTAACTTAAAATTATTACATGTAGTATTACAAGGCAATTTATTCACCATAATAAATTATGGATGAGACCTTCTATTTAGATCACACAAGTATAATTATGATTTATAATGTTATTACGGCTAGAGCCCCCATTCAATTTATGAAAATAATAGTTATAGTATTGTTATTATTAGTGTGAGTATCCTTGTATTAGTGAAGATCTTATTATATTAATCTGAAGTTTATTTGTAGTTGTCTAGAGTATTCCTGGTTCTTATAATCCCCTGGCAATTCACATAGCGTAGTTTTAGAGTTTTCAGTTGATTTACTTCATGTATAATTATTTATGTGGCTCATATTATACAGCAAGAACCTCGATGTCGAGTGGTAGTGTAGATTATTAATATAGTTGAATAAATATTACACATACACACATGTATATAACTTTGAAATATTGACGCTAACCAAGTTGTGTAGAAAGCAACGATAAATTTGGTTTAATTTACAACATCAATCCAGTAGGAATCCAAATAATATTATATACACAATCAAGAACTACACATATTCCAATTAGTAATGAATATCCTCAATGAACATATAGCATTGTAGTTAATAGTAGAATAATAAATTTTCCATAATACAACTCAAATAGAAACGATACTCAGAGACTCAGAATCTTAGATGTTATCTGATCGAATGTACGCCAAGAACTGACCAAAAGTGTCGAATCGCGTAGAAATATATTACGGGTCAATCGTTGGAAAAACCAGACAGCCTAGTGACACGAATATTTAAATCAAGCCTGCATGTTGACTGCGTGATCAGAATGTCAAGCAATAATGCTCTAACAAAATAAGGAGAGACCGGACGACCTTGACACGCTGTGTTTACGTGAACAGTTCATGTTTTTATCGAGGTTAATAAAAAAACAATAATGCTCTCATTAGGTTAGGAAAAACCCGGGGGGAAACCTTGAGCTGAGAAATATTTTATATCGTTTAAACGCAATTCGCTTAAATGATTTAGTTGGTTTATTAACATTACAATGTAGGGAATTTACGTTTCGTAACAGTCGCCCGTACCAAAAGGAAAAGAACATTGCATACTAAACAATAGAAGTGTGCAATTTCTTTTAGAACCGCCTGCACTTAACTTAAGTTCTAAACAATATACAAAAAAAAAACTGACTCCACCTGGGTAGTCCGTTAAATAAGACAAGTAAGGGAAATAATTTATTCTATTAAACCCTCATCATATAGGATCTCAAGTTATCCTTAGACCATAACACATGTTCGCGTTATTCTAAAAAATTATACTCTCTGAGATATCATTCCTTATAAACATCATCATCTTATTTATAAGGTAAAAATCAACATAACTAATGTTATCATATTAAACAATTCAATCATTAATTAATTCAACTTAAATGAAATTAATATTTAAATAAATTTTAAAGTAAGAGTTTAATCTTAAGTGTGTAAGCATGTGAAGTGTATGCACATTACTCTATCTTGGTTTTTACATAATCACAACTATAGTTTGATTGTTTCAAAATAAGGATGTACATTTCTGTTCATTCATTATCTTACTAATAAAGAAAATTATGTCCATAAATCAATAATACTTAAAAGTAACTTATTAGGTTTTTTTCTTTTTTCCTACAACAATAATAATATTTGTTTTAGCAAATGGAAATATTCATGGCATAAAATAAGGCATAAGATATTGCATAAAATAATCACAACATATTCATATATTCATGCATTTATATTTTAAATGATCCAATTCTCTTAGTTAGGATTATCAGAATATATACATGAAGTTATCTATTTCCTTATACATTTGTTACATGCGCGATAGGGTGTCCGCGACGATGTTATCTTTTCCAGATAAGTGAGTTATTTTTAAGTTGTAAGCTTGAATAAACAAACTCCATCTTAGAATGCGCTGATTTTGTTTGATGCGGGAAAGAAATACTAGGGGATTGTGATCAGTGAATATCTCGATTGGGAACTGAGAACCATTTACATAGTAATTGAAATGTTTCAATGCTTGGATAAGTCCTAGTAATTCCTGCTCTATTGTGCTATAATTTACCTCATGTGGGTTAAATTTTTTTGAACAAAAGCTAATGGGATGTTCAAGTGAATCATCTCCTATTTGTGAGATTACCGCGCCCATTCCTGTATTACACGAGTCTACCGTTATTCTGAAAGGTTTAGTATAATCAGGTGAGACTAATACTGGTGCCTTGGTCAGTATGTCTTTTATATCGTTAAAGGCTTGGTCACATTCCTGAGTCCACTTAAATTGATTTTTCTTTCTCAAGAGATTTGTCAAAGGGCAAGTGATAATAGAAAAGTTTTTACAAAACTTCCTGTAGTACCCGGCCATACCCAGAAATCCTCGAAGTTGTTTCTGCGTTTTAGGGACAGGGAATTCCTGTATAGCTTTGACTTTGGCATTCACTGGTTTTACTTTGCCATTACCCACTACATGACCTAAATATTCAATTTCTGCATGGCAAAATTGACTTTTAACTAGGTTTATAGTAAGATTAGCCTGTTTTAGTTTTTGGAATAATAGTTTTAACTGATGTAGATGATCATTAAAGTTATTACTGAACACTACGATATCGTCCAGATATGCATGGCATTGTGGGATATCATGGATAATAGTGTTTATTAGTCTTTGAAAACTAGCTGGAGCATTGACCATTCCGAATGGCATTACTTTAAACTTATATAATCCATCAGGAGTAACAAAAGTTGATACCTCCTGAGCCCTATCTGTTAATGGGATTTGGAAATAAGCTGTTAGTAAGTCAATCTTAGTTACATAGTTTGCAGTGCTTACTCTATCGATTAAATCATCTATCCGTGGTATGGGATACGAATCTGTTTTTGTCACTTGGTTTAATTTCCTATAGTCTACACAAAAGCGTAGTGAACCATCAGATTTGGGAACCAACACACATGGGGATGACCAATCACTGTTACTGTGAGTAATTATATCATTGCTCAGCATATAATCAATTTCTTTACGGATGTGTTCAAGTTGTATGGGATTAACCCTATACGGATGTTGTTTGACAGGTTTAACATTATCATCTTTTAAAACTACATCATGGGTAACCAAAGTTGTTTTGTTAGGAACATCACTAAACAAATTTACATGATCATAGATTAAACCCTTGATAGAAGTCTGTTCACCTGAGTCTAGATGTGCCAGTTTATCATTGAGGTTTTTAAGTGCTTCAGTGTTTTGAAGTTTACTTTCTATGATTGTCTTTTTAAATTTAGGCGGGGGTGTTTCAACAGTTTTGATAGCACTCACTGGCCTAATGTCAGTTTGTTCTTCCCTAACAACATAAGGTTTTAGCATGTTTATATGGCACAGTCTCTGTGTTTTCCTTCTATCAGGGGTTTTTACAAGGTATGTTACATCACTGATTTTATCTAAAACCTGATATGGTCCTGTATATTTTGCACTCAGGGGTTGTCCAGACAATTGGGTCAACATGAGGACTTTATCACCAGGATGGAAACATCGGGATCTGGCCTTGACATCATAGTACCCTTTCATTCTTTTCTGAGCCTGCAAAAGATTATCTTTAACATGATTAAAAGCATGATAGATTCTATTGCTAAATTGTTCCACATAAGCTACGAGTCCAGTCTCTTCATCAGAATTTAACAAGGTTTCCTGCAACAGTTTTAGAGGTCCTCGAACTGAATGTCCAAACACTAACTCGAACGGACTGAATCCAAGAGATTCCTGCACAGTTTCTCTAGTCGCGAAAAGAGCGAATGGAATACCGCGATCCCAGTCTTCAGTGTTCTCAAAACAGTATGTGCGGAGCATGGTTTTCAGAGTCTGATGATATCTTTCTAGGGCACCTTGGCTTTGCGGATGGTACGCAGTTGAAGTTGCATGTTGGATGCCTAGTTTCTTTAAGACCTGGTTAAACAGCTTTGATGTAAAGTTAGATCCTTGGTCTGACTGTATAGTCTTTGGAAGACCGTATCTTGAACAAAATGCAATCAGTGCGTCAGATATCTTATCTGCGTTAATGGTGCGTAGCGGAATAGCTTCAGGATATCTCGTGGCAGTGCACATTATAGTGAATAAGTACTGGTGTCCTGTCTTTGTTTTAGGCAAAGGACCTACACAGTCTATTAGCAAGTGGCTAAATGGTTCTGCAAAGGCGGGTATTGGCTTTAGAGGTGCTACCGGTATAGTCTGGTTAGGTTTACCAACTATCTGGCATGTATTGCATGACTTGCAGTATTTTGTGACGTCACGATGTAGTCCAGGCCAATAGAAGTACGGAAGAATTCGACGGTAAGTCTTGTTCACTCCTAGATGACCAGCATATGGCGTGTCATGAGCCATGTGTAAGATGTCATTACGATATATGGCTGGTACCACAATCTGACTTCCTTCTCTGCAATTGTCATTATCACATTTCACATCTCTCCATTTTTGCATTAATATTCCCTCCTTCAGAAAAAGTCCATTTCCGTTCATTTCTGCCTCCTGTTCAGTTATCACCTTTTTCTTCAGGTGTTTAATTCCTGAATCTCTATTCTGTTCTAATAGGAGTAATTGTCGAGGTGACAAATTACTTTCAGTAGTCTTGACTGAGGGACCACTCAAGATGTCAGCCAGGAAAGTTGCCTGTAGGTCAATTTCTGGTTCTATTTTTGACTTTGACATGGTTTCGACAGACTTTTGTTGTTGGGCCATACCTCTCGTGACGATGCATATAGGTTTGATAAAGCTCTCACTTTTATTGAGGTATTGTTTTTTCTTGGATATGGAATGCACCACATCTCCAGCAATATCATTTCCCAGTATTAAAGAAACGCCTTTAAACGGAAGTGATTTGTACACACCCACAACTACATTTCCAGTGAAGTACGCACTCTTCAGCTGTATTTGATGCAAAGGAACTTGTACATTTTTCCTTGATACACCTTGAATAGTAAGATCCTGTCCTGTATATGTCGATTGTGACGTAGGAACAGTATTCTCTAAAAGTAGTGAAACCTCAGCCCCTGTATCACGGAGTATTCTGATGTTTTTTTCACTAGTGACACCATTTATTATGGATGACACGGTACCTTCTTCAATGAATGGTAAACAATTGCTTGGTATCTCAGTATCGATGAGATCTGTATCCAAGTTATTTTTGTAAGAGGTATGTTTAGTACTCATGGTGGTTCTATCTGATATAGACTCCTTGGAGCTCAGATTAGAATTAGAATTATTGAAAACCATTGTCTCTATTTCAGGAACTATTTCTGGTTTCAAGTTTCCTAGATACGTGTGTTTTGTCAGGTTATCTGCATTAGCACTAGGTATCTCTGTTTGAGTTCTAATATCCTTCTTTACATTTTCATGAGTTCTTTGTTTTGGCATTGCTACATACGATAAGACAACATTCTTTTTATTCGGGTTCCCATTCAATATCCAGCACTTTTCCTTAGTATGTCCAATTCGTTTACAATGGCTACAGGTTGGCTTGGAATTTGTTGGACCTTGATTGCTCTGCTGATGTCTCTTTGATTGATAGGATTCATTTGGATTCATGGTTTTCTTTTCTACCTTCATATCTCGATTCTGGAATTTAGATTTATCAACTGTTGTAAATTTATTGCTGGAATGGATAATAACATATTCGTCTGCCATCACTGCTGCTGTTTCTACTTGTTCTACACCTTTGTCTGCTAAATGTATTCTTACATCACCTCTGATGTTATTGTTAAAGTCTTCCATTAGCATAAGATTAGCTAATTTATCAAAGTCTTTGTTTACACCTTTGGATCGAATCCATCTTTCAAAATATTTCTTTTTCTGTCTTAGAAAATCAACATGGGATTGTTCCTGTTCTTTCTTAGACTCACGAAACACTTTTCTATATTTTTCAGGTGTTAATGCATAACTTAGCAGTACTCTATTCTTGATCAGTTCATAATCATACAATTCCTCTTCAGTAAGACTTAATACAACATCAAGTGCCTTTCCTTTATTCAGAGCTGAGCGTAGAAGTATAGCTTTCTTGCCCTCGGGAAATTGATAGTCTCTAGCGTTTCTCTCGAAAATCATGAAGAACTCTTCCACCGAATTATCTTCAAAAACTGGAATATGTTTCTTAAACTTATACAGTTCTGCATCTGCTTCAGAGCTTGCATTCGAATGATTTGACGTACGAGACCTTGCTATCTCAATTCTTTCTTGGCTTGCTATTTTCTCTCTTGCTATTTCTCTTTCCATCTCAATTCTCTGGCTTTCTCTTTCTCTTTCCATCTCTAATTCCATCTTTCTTAACTCAAGTTTAAATTTCAATTCTTCACTTAAGTCACCAGTTGTATGCTTTACTCTTTGTTTTATAGGAAAAGGTAATTCATCATCTGATTCATCATTAATGTTATCATTAGCAGTAGTTTCTTCAATAATTAGTGTACCTTGTTTTCTTAAACACTCAGTTACCTCTTGAAGTAATTTAGTTTTTGATGGCCTAGTTTCTGTGATAGAAATGCCCAATGATTTAGCCAATTCTTTTAATTGTATCATTGACATTTTATTAAGCTGTTCTGAGGTTAGATCAAATATCTCTGGATCCAATGTAAGATTATTTGTGGCCTCCATTTTATATTATTAAAACTTACTGTAAATCTTGTTAATAATACAATAAAAGTGTCCAACTTACTTTCTGTCCTTTGAATAATTCACTACACCACACAGTTCAGATTTTTCACAACAAGGTCATAAAAATAATACTTTCTTAGAGTTACTTTGTTCGATAAGGTAATACACCAGATAATTTTCCAGGCTGAATAGTTAAGTTTTCCGATTCTCAATAGCAATGTTCAATTCAATCACAATCTTTAGTATATTGTATATTGTTCATATTTTCCAACACAATCCATCCAAGTTACGAGTATGTATTACGGCAGTTGTAAATAGTTTGTGTAAATAGTATAACGATTCTTGAAGTTGAAGTAAATCCTCTAAACGTTTGTTAGTAAATCACTGACGAGCAAAACCCATTTTATTACAAGGCAATTTATTCACCATAATAAATTATGGATGAGACCTTCTATTTAGATCACACAAGTATAATTATGTTTTATAATGTTATTACGGCTAGAGCCCCCATTCAATTTATGAAAATAATAGTTATAGTATTGTTATTATTAGTGTCAGTATCCTTGTATTAGTGAAGATCTTATTATATTAATCTGAAGTTTATTTGTAGTTGTCTAGAGTATTCCTGGTTCTTATAATCCCCTGGCAATTCACATAGCGTAGTTTTAGAGTTTTCAGTTGATTTACTTCATGTATAATTATTTATGTGGCTCATATTATACAGCAAGAACCTCGATGTCGAGTGGTAGTGTAGATTATTAATATAGTTGAATAAATATTACACATACACACATGTATATAACTTTGAAATATTGACGCTAACCAAGTTGTGTAGAAAGCAACGATAAATTTGGTTTAATTTACAACATCAATCCAGTAGGAATCCAAATAATATTATATACACAATCAAGAACTACACATATTCCAATTAGTAATGAATATCCTCAATGAACATATAGCATTGTAGTTAATAGTAGAATAATAAATTTTCCATAATACAACTCAAATAGAAACGATACTCAGAGACTCAGAATCTTAGATGTTATCTGATCGAATGTACGCCAAGAACTGACCAAAAGTGTCGAATCGCGTAGAAATATATTACGGGTCAATCGTTGGAAAAACCAGACAGCCTAGTGACACGAATATTTAAATCAAGCCTGCATGTTGACTGCGTGATCAGAATGTCAAGCAATAATGCTCTAACAAAATAAGGAGAGACCGGACGACCTTGACACGCTGTGTTTACGTGAACAGTTCATGTTTTTATCGAGGTTAATAAAAAAACAATAATGCTCTCATTAGGTTAGGAAAAACCCGGGGGGAAACCTTGAGCTGAGAAATATTTTATATCGTTTAAACGCAATTCGCTTAAATGATTTAGTTGGTTTATTAACATTACAATGTAGGGAATTTACGTTTCGTAACAGTAGGCATAATACTCTCAGATGGTAAACTATTCACTATTAAGGTTTAAATTTTGATGAAATAAGGTCACAATATTTCACTTCGTTAAGTGTTAAATGCCAACTTCCACTGGAGATATATACGCAAAATCCCCATCGCCGCAAGTAACCAATAAATACCGTACAAGTTTTTAACATGATATAATAGTTCATAGCGGCGGCGCGCTCGGCTAGCGTACCGAAGAATCTCGGTTCGAATCATGATAAAGGCTAGAAGTTGTTCCCTGCTCTGGAGAGTGTTCCTGAGTTATACAACTAAAAATACAATAACAGCCTAAAATAGTAACAATCTCCGTTAACAATCATATATTTTCGCTGGCTAAATAAATGTTTAGTAATCTAATACATTGTCATGGAATGTAGTAAAGTATTCCCAGATGACCAAATTTATCCATAGGGCTGGTAAAGCAGGGTTTACCAGTTTCTATGGCCACAGCATACTAGGGGATTGTGCGGCCAGGACAATGCCCATCCGCACTTACTTGACCCCAACAGAGCTGGGTAGACTCAGGGACACCCTCAAGACCAGGGAACAAATCCTAGCCTTCCCCAGGATTCGAACCCAGGACCTCCAGTACGCATGCCGAACGCCACCGTGGCCCCCTTCCTGGAATGTAGGCCTAAATAAGTACAAAAGCCAAAAATATGTATCCTTTGATATGTAGACTATATATAATATCTATATATATACATGTTGTTTTGTTTCTGAATTTTTCTGTAGTACAACTTGATTAGAACAACTCTCCAACAAGAGCAACTGATGAGATGAATTACCTGCCTTGGTGAAATAGGTTTGGAGTTACATCCCTTGAGATAGTTTTGACCGCACACTTCGCCACTTCAGACCACAAAATTCAATTCCCAATGAACCAAAACAAAAGTTCAGAAAAACTGTAAAATCAACACAGAAAGAAAAGTGAACAAAAACTTACAATTTCTCTTGGTTGTTTACAGTCTTACTTATTTGTTACAACAACAAACAAAAAAGAAAAAAGAAAAGAAAAAAAGAAGTCTTAATTTTTGTGCCAAATTGTAAAGAATGGCTAAATAATTAGCTTTTGTCTGATTTTTTTTTTTTAAAGGAATGGGGGGGGGGGGTACCTTAAAATATTATGTCTGGCAAAAATTAATCGACTATGTGAATAGTAAATCAACCGTGGAAAAGAAAAAGGATAAACTGTAGACCTACATATTTGTACGGTAGTCATATAAGTAGACTTATATTCAACTGTTGTAAATATGTAATAATGTGAATGCGTGTTTAAAGAATATTTTCTTCAATCCATATAATTTACATTGACAAGTGTTAATTAGGTGTGACCTTTTGAACTGTAATGATCGTGAACTTCCGGCGAAATTTACCGCCATTTTCGTAAACAAAAACCATGCTTTTTGTGCTGTTTGACAATTGATTTCAACATCGACAGCCAGTTCTTGTCTTTTAGAAATATACAAAGGCTACAAGATTAGTTATGAGGAATCCGTTTTTAACATCAAAATTGAGTCGGCGATAATTAATACTCAAAATGTTCGTCGCGTTTGGTTAAATTTAGCTTTTGTTTATAAAATATGTTAGTCAAGAGTTGCGTCCTTGGTAATTAAAAAAACACAATGCGGAGATTTATAAAAAAACAACAACACGAAAATTCTTTTGCATCAAGCAATTAGTTTGGGATTATAAATAGGTGATTCTTCAAATCTGACATTCACAATCCATCGTTTTCTTTTGGCGCCATCTTTTGGAAATGAAAAAAAAAAATTATTCTATACATATTTTCGTACAACCAGTAACGTAGCACACAGACATGTTTCGAAGAAAATGATCGAGTAAGACCGAAAATGTTCTTCTTTGTGACCTTTTATACATGCACAATCGTAAAGACTTGTCAATAGACATTTTTGTTTCTTTCATAAAGATACTAGCTAAATTACCCGGCATTGCCGAGGTAACAATTAAATTGAAGAGCAAGTGGCACATACTTTAAGCTTTATATAATACAAGCTAAATTCCCGGGGGAAAATAAAACAGGCCTGTATAAGCTACAGATAAAAAAAAATTAAACTACAATGAAAACAAAGCTATAGATCTAATAATTTCAAAAAATATTATTTTTTACAAAAAACATTTAGGAAAGTAATTTAAAATAATTATTGTATTCAGATTTAAAAAAAAGGGAAGTCCTTTTATTTAACAAAAAGCTAAAATGCTCGGTGTTGCCCGTTGATCTTTTTTTATTAAAAAAAAGTAATATTAATTCAAATAAATTTTTTTGGGGGGAAAAAAGGGTAGATCTATAGACTAACTGGAGAATCGAACCCATGGCAGTTGGATAGAAAGAACGAGGTTGAATGGTTATATATGTCGTGGAAAGAAAAAACTACATTACATTATATATATATATATATATCGCACAGTTGTATGTTAGTTTCAGCTAAACGTCTGTTTCCGTATAACGTTTCTAAATATACAAAATCTCAAAAGAGGCCCATGTTCTTTTATTTTATTTTTACGTCAATTATACTAAAATTATTCTCTCATGAGTATGCAGTGTGTTTCTCATTAAAGTTAATTGAGATTTCCTTCTCTTCATACACCACTACTTCAAATATAAGTCTTTATTGATGGCCACTTCTATTCTCTCAATCATAAACATTAAAAATAAAAACAGTTCCTTGTTTAAAGACGTTTTGAAATTCCAAATAATTTGAGAGCTGCGGGACTGAATTAAGCTCAAATGAGTTTAACTTTTCATCGCGGCCCATACCGCTGCACGTTATAATGTGCATCACAGCATGACGGCCTACAAATGTGCAGACCCTCGTTCAACCTCGTTCAGTCAGACGCAGCGTCTCATTGAAACGAGGCGTTTCGGAAATGATTAGTGGTTGAAACAAAAAAATAAAAAGGAAGAAAAAAAAAAAAAAACTTCGTGGAACTCTCTACCCATCAAAGTTTACCAAGCCTACCGTTTAACCTTTGCCCGGTTTTGATTAACTTTGTACGTACCGTCAGGGGCAGCAACCTGGATCAGAGACTTGGAGGTGATTGTTGTCCCTGGTCTTTAGCAGCTTTATCACAATCATCAGATTTAAACAGAATACTATATCTCTCTTCAATAGATTCTTTGAAATAAAATAAAAAATTCAGTTTTTTTTCCCAAGCTACATTTATTTTTATTTCAAAGAGTCAATTTCATTTTATATCAATTTTTATATTTCTTCCACGGAACACATTTGTCTTATCAAAAAAGACTTCAGAAATATGCTGGTAACAAAAAATAAATAAATTTTGCCAACATTTATCAAGGAAACTTTTAAAGTGTTACAATATGTACATTAAAAATACCAGTATTTCGTGATATTGTAGAGAATAACTTTTTTTTTTAATCGACGTTATTTAAAATTCAAAACAGTGTTCTAATGTTGAGAGCACAACAGAGCATGGGCTGAGTTGTAAAAACCAACGGAGAAGGAAAAGACACAAATATTCATCAGTAAAATGAAGACAGTGCAAAAATACTAAAGTTCCGATGGAGTTTTTCTATAGACGAACAAGGGATATCGTCATTGAATTAATTCAAGTGTATATATTGGACTTGATTTAATGGAAGAGGCAACGGTGTAGACTTTTAAACCTCTGCAATGGATAAATTCTTTATATTACAAGTACAAAGTAGTGCTAGAGAATATGACAAAGACAACTGGCAGATTTTTTTGTAAAAGACGAATGTGTTTGAAAATACGAAAGAAATTTAGTGACAACAACTCTGAACTTAGAGTTGACCCAAGACAAGATTAGCTTGGTATGAATTATATCAAATCACACAATCATATTTATAAGATTAGAATGCATAATGTAAAACCATGATTATAAGTCAAATAAAACTAAAGACCTGGGTGATATGTCGGATAAAACTAAAGACATGGGTGATATGTCAGATAAAACCAAAGACATGGGTGATATGTCAGATAAAACTAAAGACACGGGTGATATGTTGGATAAAACTAAAGACACGGGTGATATGTTGGATAAAACTAAAGACACGGGTGATATGTTGGATAAAACTAAAGACATGAGTGATATGTCGGATAAAACTAAAGACACGGGTGATATGTTGGATAAAACTAAAGACATGGGTGATATGTCAGATAAAACTAAAGACATGGGTGATATGTAAGATAAAACTAAAGACATGGGTGATATGTCAGATAAAACTAAAGACATGGGTGATATGTCGGATAAAGTCTAAAGATAATCTTGACAATTTTGAAGCTTAAATTGTATAAAAAAAGGTTTAAAATAAAAAGAACAGTGTACACCAATGAAACTAATTTAGTTATCAGCCATGACGGTCATTCTTTTAACTCGTCCATAAAATACCAGTAAGGAACACGAGTTTGATAACACCAAAAGGAGGGAAAGTAAACCATAGAACCACGGCCCATCTCTAGCATATTTTGTCCATTAAAGCCAATTGAAATTTGGTGTTTGCAATAAAACATAACTCAAACTCCTACCCCCCCCCCCTCATACCACCACCGCCCCCCTCCAACTACTTTCTTTGCAATCATCGTAACTTTAGATACGCTTTCCTCAATTCACCACCACCTCGCTACCCCCGCCCACGCATTCAATCCCCCCCTCGCTCTCCCGCCCACGCATTCAATCCCGCTCTCGCTCCCCACCCCACTCATTCCTTTCCCTCCACGAAATCTCACACCTGGGCGAATATGGCCCCCAGCAGGCTTTTTTTTTCCCTTCACGCCACGGCCCCCTTACGATCGCGGTGGGGGAGGTGGGATAGGAGGAATGAAAAGGGGGGGGGGGGGTGATTCTGCAGTCGGACGCCCAGAGCACGTGCGCAAATGGCGATGGGGCAGTTCTCCCCCTTTCCCCCCCCTCCTTTCTTTCTTTCTTACTGTTACCTTTCTCCGATTACCCCCCCCCCCCCCCCCCACTTACCACACGTGGGCTATGAATGTGTCGCAGAATATAAAAATAAACAAACAAAAAACACATTTTCTGAAAATGATTTTTAAAAAAAGAAGATTATAGGCTTTGAAATTGATATCTAAGATTTAGAGAAAACTTTGTTATTAACGTTATCACAATTTGTAACTAGTGGCGTAGCCAGGTTTTGACGCTAGGGGGAGCGAACTTTTAAGAAAACGGCCCTACTTTTAGCACTTCTTCCAGATTAATAGAACTAAGAATTCGTACATATCAAGTCCTGCAAGAATGCCATGTGCCTCAGCGTACACACACTGTGTAATAGCACAGTTTTTATTGCACCATATTGAATATAATTTAGCCTATATATATATATACGGTAAGATTAGAGGCCGACCGAAACCAAAACATGAAACCACACCGAAAGTTATAAATTGACTATCGACCGAAACCGAAGCAGTAACCGAAAGTTTAACTACACCTTCGGAAGAAATAGAAACCGAAAGATAAAACGAAATTGCCAAACAAAAGATGTAAAAAGACTGCACATTTTTGTTTAATATTAACTAATTTATGGGTACTTTATTTAAGTAAATTATAGAACATGTAATATACAATTAGATATAGACTCTACATGTAATATACAATTGGATATAGACTCTACATGTAATATACAATTGGATATAGACTCTACATGTAATATACAATTGGATATAGACTCTACATGTAATATACAATTGGATATAGACTCTACATGTAATATACAATTGGATATAGACTCTACATGTAATATACAATTGGATATAGACTCTACATGTAATATACAGTTGGATATAGACTCTACATGTAATATACAGTTGGATATAGACTCTACATGTAATATACAGTTGGATATAGACTCTACATGTAATATACAATTGGATATAGACTCTACATGTAATATACAGTTGGATATAGACTCTACATGTAATATACAGTTGGATATAGACTCTACATGTAATACACAGTTGGATATAGACTCTACATGTAATATACAGTTGGATATAGACTCTACATGTAATATACAATTGGATATAGACTCTACATGTAATATACAGTTGGATATAGACTCTACATGTAATATACAATTGGATATAGACTCTACATGTAATATACAGTTGGATATAGACTCTACATGTAATATACAGTTGGATATAGACTCTACATGTAATATACAGTTGGATATAGACTCTACATGTAATATACAGTTGGATATAGTCTACATGTATTATAAATCATTTCATAAAGAGGTAGAGTAGTAGATGCAGCACTAGCGTTGCAGTTTGAATTTTGAAAGTTAAAATAGATATTCGGCTGATGACCGAAAGTCAAAATCAGTTTGAAACCGAAAGCTAGTCCATTGTTCTACTTTCTGCACTAAAACCGAAACCAAAACCGAATTTTGGTCGGCCTCTACGTAAGATAGTACCCACCACTTTGGTATAGAATAGTTAGTTACAGTACTTAGGTTTGTGAAGGCCAAAGTCAACTCCGTAATTGAAAGTACTTTGTTAAGATAGAAAATATATAAGGTGGCCAAAGTCACCCCAAGCCGGGTCCACTCCACTTTGGTTCCACTCTCATCATTTCCCTTAGCATTCTTAGACAATAAATTAAATGTTCTTAACGCGGAGAAAACCAAACAAGTACACTTAATGTGTACATAGAGTTATAGACCTTGTAGTTCAATGAATGACAGCAACTGACTGTAGTAGGTCAGTCTGTGTTCGTGACGACATAATTGTTTGTGTGTATTGTTTGATCTCTAGATCCCTGTGACCACGTGATCACGGTAGGAGGGTGAAACAAAATTAAGGTCAGCTTGACATCTTAGCTAACACAGCGTGCTCAGTGTTGTAACCCATTCATTCAGAGCAATACAATTGTAAAAAAAAAAAAAAAGAATCATATTCCGAACACGGGTCGCACTTTTCTTTTTCGCTTTCAAGCCGTATTTTGACCTATATCAAGTAATATGTATTCTTAACCAGTCGCAAACCGGGATAACAATGTAAATACATAAAAGCGTAGATAAGGAGAGGCTCATTATGCTCATGCGTTCCCAACTCTGGCTAAAATAAAAACGCAAAATTCTGCGATTACAAATTGATTAAATAGATCGCATGTTATGTAAAAATATCCCATGATTCCAGAGTATATTGCATACAGTACTGGCATAATGCATTATATCTAAATCTAAATACGGTGATTGGCGACAGCATAATGATGTCTCTCTGTAAAGGCTAATTACGGGGAGAATCATCGTGATTTTTTAATTGAATCGCAGCGAATCACTGATTTTGTTTCTAGTGTGGCTTGGCCTTAACTTTTCCATTTGCAGTAGAGGATATCGAGTATCTTCCGTTTCTCTTTGTGATTCTGTCCATCAAAGAAGGGGATCTAGTGATGTTCCATTTCTCTCTGTGTCATGTCATTACTTTGTTCATTTGCATAGAGTATAGAAGACTATTGGCTTATGATAAAGACTGTGAATAAATTCACAAACGTAAAAAACAAACAATTACTTCTTTTTTTCAGAGTTAAACTATTCCATTTTTTTTATATTTTATTGTAGTTTAACGGTTGAACAATTTAGTAAAGGGAAAACACTGTTCACTTTTTTTATGGTCTGTTAAACATTTTACTATAATTAGAACTATCCCCACCCCCGTTGCCCCATTTTTGCCCATTTGAAACCACGTGACATTTCTGACCATTCAATTGTGCTAAAGCCTGATTTGTTTTTTTATTTATGACTACATGTTCACCCGCAGCTTCCGCCCGCCTTATACTGACCGGCTCTGGCCGCCAAAAAGCATTCACAGTGTCCAGTGTCTTCATCTGAACTATTATATGAAAGGTAAATGTATCATTGATTTAAATGAAGATGAAATTTAAGTTATAAGTAATTTCTATAAGGTCTGCTTCTATTTCAATGAAAGTTAACCCAGCTTAAATTAAATAATAAAATATAGTGAGTGTAAAATATTTGTTTGTTATTGTCTAGCTCTTCAAGCTCAGTTTTCATCTCCCTTTCTGACAACCATCTATATTTACATTATTTCTAAAATGTATGAGTCCACTATTATATTTAATATTACACATGAGCCATCTTTGGTTATTTCCCTTTTATCAAACCACTGGATAGTGAATTACTTCGTTTATGAACATGTTTATGAATGTGTGTTTTCTGATTCATGAATGTGTGTTTTCTGATTTATGAATGTGTGTTTTCTGATTTATGAATGTGTGTTTTCTGATTCATGAATGTGTGTTTTCTGATTTATGAATGTGTGTTTTCTGATTCATGAATGTGTGTTTTCTGATTCATGAATGTGTGTTTTCTGATTCATGAATGTGTGTTTTCTGATTCATGAATGTGTGTTTTCTGATTCATGAATGTGTGTTTTCTGATTCATGAATGTGTTTTCTGATTCATGAATGTGTGTTTTCTGATTTATGAATGTGAGTTTTCTGATTTATGAATGTGTGTTTTCTGATTCATGAATGTGTGTTTTCTGATTTATGAATGTGTGTTTTCTGATTCATGAATGTGTGTTTTCTGATTCATGAATGTGTGTTTTCTGATTCATGAATGTGTGTTTTCTGATTCATGAATGTGTGTTTTCTGATTCATGAATGTGTGTTTTCTGATTCATGAATGTGTGTTTTCTGATTCATGAATGTGTGTTTTCTGATTCATGAATGTGTTTTCTGATTCTCATGTCTCGGCTTCATGATGGAGAAATGATTTCACATCGCACTTTAAGTTTAATTTGTTAGTGTTGTCCAAATATTGGGCTCTTTATTTCTATTGCAATGGAGGATGAAGTAGACGTCATAATATTTAATTTAATATTTCAGTCAAAACATCCATTTGTTTTTTTCTAACTTATTCAACTGTGTTTCATGTTAATGCTTTCATCTTTTGTTTTCATTTAGTCAGCCAAGAAAGTGTTAAAAAAAATTGACTAGAGTAGGCCCTACATGTTGTTTGTCTTATTGAATGTGTATGTCTGTGTTGAGAGAATGCATGGATATGTATAGCTCATTTCTAGATTATATTGTTATAAATCATTTCTTAGATTCATTATATTTATCAAAAGGATGAACTAGTCATTATAACATCATTTCAGGCATGAACAGTTTGACAGTTCTCTTCTAAAGCAAAAAGATCACCACCATTTGATTCATTGAATGTTAAGATGGAGACAGAAAAGTGATGACTAGGCCTACATAATTTCAGGTCATGTAAATTCATCTTTTAACATTAATACATATGTGGCACAGTGCCGGGCCCAACTTTTGTGGTCAATGCTGGCGAAGGGCCGGTTGCATGATGTCGATGCTTGTATGTTCAGTACATAAGCTTTGAATGTCTGTTTTGACATCTGTCGACACGTGTGTGGTAGATATATCTGTGGTGAAATATATTCAGTTTTCATTACTGAACATTATGTTAACCAAGAATCATTTTTCCACAGTGGAAAACTTTGTTAGCTAGTTTACTATCGGCCTTTGCTAAATGCCTAGAGGCCATAACAATTTGACGCATTTAAACAGTGGCCATTACTTCACTTTAGTATATCTAGTAAAATAGGGGCCCTGTTCAGGGCTACTAAAATTTGACACGTCTAGTAAAATAGCCTCTTTCTTGGGCTACCAACACTTTCGCGTAGCTGCTAAAACAGTGGCACTTTTCATGGCTACAATATACAACAAATCACATATTTGTATAGCGCTATTCATAACAAAGTCTTTGTATGCGCTTTACATTTACCATAAGTTATTAAAATAAATCGAAAAAGGGTGTTTTTAATTTTGGTTCAAAAATGTCAATATTGTCCACGTGTTTAATTGTGTTAAGAAGTCCACTCCATCACAAAGATGCTACGACGCTGTAGGAGCCAGCTGCAAATGTTTTTCTTTTTAAGACTGGTATTTTGGGCTGTAGATGGATTTTGTATGAACAGTCCTCTTTTCTCTGATGCGTGTAGCTCGACCATGAATCTAATGTAGGCCTACTTGGGAGATTGGCTTTTATAGAGCATGGTCAGAACTTTGAATTTTATCACAAGTGTTACAGGTGGCCAGTGCATTTTTTTAGACAGGTTAGTTTTCTTCATTGTTCAGAAAAATTTTCGCAGCCATGTTTTGGACCCTTTGTAGTTTTTTTCAAATCACACTCTGGTAATCCAATGTATAGACAGTTCGTGTAGTCTAGCTGAAAGATTACCAGGCCTACAATTAATGTCTCACATGCCTCTTTTGTTAGAATGTTTCTAATATTTTTTATTCTCTGCAGATTCCACATTGCAGATTTACATGTTTTTTATTTGCTCTTTGGGGTTAGATTTTCATCTAAATATACGCCAAGATATTTTGAGTTGATTTATGGATGTTCTCATTGTTGACTAGTAATTTGGCATTTTTTATATTTGTTTTGATCCGAACAGAATGAATTCATTTTTTTATTTATTCATTTTTAGTCTTTTGCCAGCTATCCAGACTTTGATTTTTCTTGAAAATTTTTCTAGTGTAGAAAATGCATTGTTTTTATTTTTAGTTGGTAAGAATTATATTTTTAAGGCATGGTCCTCGGCAAATCCATGCAGAGCTATGTTTTGTACAATTTCTTCTTGTATCGTGAATGCATATAGCAGATAGAGCACTGGCCATGCACACGAACTCTGCGGGACTGAAAAATTGAATTTTTGTGGTTCAGAGTACGCTTCTGCAACATTTACTTCTTCGTATTAAATTTAAATAGCTTTCAAACCAGTTTAGAGCTTGTCCTTCGATGCCGAATTTAGCTTCTAACACACATACTAAATTGGCATGATCTACTATATCGAAAGCTGCTCATCTCCTGATGTTCCATTGCCCATAGGTCATTCATTAATTTGACCAGAGTAGTTTCACAACTATACTGTGGTCTGTATGCAGATTGATAATCCGGAATTAGATAATTTTTATCGCAGCGCTCCATTAGTTGAACGAGAGATGCCTTTTCTCAAACGTTTGCTCCATTAGTTAAAAGAGAGATGCCATTTCTAAAACTTTTGCAGGGAAAGGCAAGTTCTGTAATTGTTAGGTCTATCCCAGCCTTCAGTGGCCTAATAATTGCAGTCTTCCAGCATGTTGTAAAGGTTCCTTGTTCCAGTGATGAATTACATATTATCGCATCCAGTAACACAACGGCTTTTTTCAAGACCACCAACAGCGACCCGTTTCGGGTCCACAAACACGTTCAAGTAAAACGTTCAAGTAAAACAGAGACACTTTTCATAGCTAAAGCAGTTTCTCTTTTCTAGTTTAACATCGACCCTTTTCAGAGTCATCAAAATTTTGATCTAGTAAATAACAAATACGGCCTTTTTTCATGGCTACCCACACTTTTACGTTTATTGTAATACATCGGCCATTTTTAGGGCCACAACAATTTTGATTAAGCAAATAAAACAGCGGCCCTTGTCAGGGCTACAATTAATTTACATAAGCTAAGCTATGAATAAGTGGCTTATTTCATGGCATCAACCTACAATTTATCGTAAATAGTAAAACAGCGGCTCTTTCCAGAGCTACAACAGTTTATTGGCTGTTTCAAGTGCCACCAACATTATGATCTAGCAATTAAAACAGCAGCTCAATTTTCAAAGAACGAACATCTTTTATGTACCTATTAAAAATCCGACTCTTTTGTTGGCTATAACAGCTTATCATACCAAGTAACACAGCGGACATCTTAAGGGAAAACAATACTTTGACCCAGCAAGTAAAACATCGGCTCATTCAAGTCCACCATCACTTTGATAAAGCAATTTTCAGGGTTATCAACTTTCAGTTAGCTAAAAAAAATGGTGTCCCTTCATGGCTACAACATTTGACAATTTATCGTATCTAGTAACACATCGGTTCTTGTTCAAGACCACCCACTTTATGACATAGCAAGTAAAACAGCGGCCCTTGTAATGGTCACTCCTTAAAACTCCCAGTGTGGCTGGACATAAAAAGAAATACATAGAAGTTCGCTCATTTGAATATGTGGCGCATTCATTATGAAACAGTTTACCTCAGACACTCTGAGACAAGACAGTCTTTTAAAAAGTACTTAAGACATTTCTCTTGGGCAAGAGATACATACTTACATACTAATACATCTGCCACTGCAATTCACACCAAGAGAGCACTGAGCATGCTAAATTTAATAGCATGGATAGAAGTGCTATAAAAAATGAATATTATTATTATTAATGGCTACCAAAGTTTATCGTATCTAGCAACACGTTGGCTACTTTCAGGGCCACCAACATTTTCAACTTGGGTTAGGGCTGCAACATTTACTCGTCTCTATTAACACATCAGCCCTTTTTAGGGCCACCAAAACGTTGGCCAAGCAAGTAAAACATCGTAACTTTTCATCGTTATAAATCTTTTAGGCCTACGTAGCTTGTAAATCAGCATCTTTTTAATATGTCGACAGCAGTTTTTCATAATTTGTAACATTTCTACTCTTTTCGTTCCAAGAATCATTTTCAAATGGCTTGTAAAACATCAGCCTTTTTTAATGGCGACAACAGTTTATCGTATTTTGTAACAAATCTGTTCTTTTCGTGCCAAGAATAATTTTCAAATGGGTTGTAAAAACAGCAGCCTTTTTTAATGGCGACAACAGTTTATCATAATTTGTAACACATCGGCTCTTTTCAGGGCAAGCATCATTTTACAAACAGCGGACCTTTGAAAGGGCTACAAAATTTTTCGTCTCTATTAACACCTCGGTCCTTTTCAGCACCAGCAAAACTTTGACCTAGAAAGTAAAACCGACCCTTTTTACGCCCCAAACACCTTGACTTGGCAAGTAAAATATCGACCCTTTGCAGGGCCATCAACACGTCGACCTAGCAAGTAACAACCTTTTTGAGAGCCACCGATACTTTGACCAGCAAAAAAAGGAAGATTACATTTTTTTTAATATTTTGGTTAAACATCAGTGCCATCTTTTCATGTCAATGACAATATCTGTTACATCAGTGATTCCCAACCTTTTTGATGCCGCAACCCCTTAATACAACTTTTCACACTGTGGCGACCCCTAAACATACAATTTTTTTCGTCGTTATCGTATTATTGTAATTTGCCACTGTTAGGAATAGTAATTGTAATACAGGATGCATTTTTATTACAAATTGAACATAATGAAATTGAACATAATTAAATTGAACATAATTAAATTGAACATAATTAAATTGAATATAATTAAAGCATAACAATAAATCACACAAAACAATTTGTAATTATACCTGTTTTGTCAGTTATATATTTTGTAATTACAACACAAAAGTCAATGCTAAGTTTGACATTGCGTCTTTCTCTTCGGATCAGACATTCTCGGAGCATTCTCCGCAAGAGCACAACGAAGATCATCTTCCACAACCAACCTTTTTATATATTTTGACTTGATAACCAGCATGCTGGAAAACAATGTTTCACAAATATATTTTGATGGAAATGGAACAAGTATGCGCAACACAGACTCAGTCAGAATAGTATATGACTAAAAACACTTTATCTAGAATTTGGTAATTGGCATTGTAGAGAAATTGATTTTCGCTATATGGTTGTTAATAAGTTTAATGAACTCCTCTTGTGTTGTCTAGGGAACATCAACTTTCACTGGGAATATGCTTCTGGTAAGTGCAAATGAGGTGTTAGGTAGATTTGAAAAAGTAAGTTATTTTCAGCAGTTTCATTTTATCGCCGAAAAGTGCTTTGAACTGTGGTCTTGCTTTCTGAGTTTACAATGTTTTGAGTTCACCACAAAGCTCAAAAGCAAAAACATTTCCTTTCGACAACCATCTCGCTTCAGTATTTAATAGAACATTGTTCGGCACCTTCAACTTGTTGCACAGTTTCTAGAACAGTCGACTGTTTAAAGTGCTCGCCTTTACTAAATTCACTATTTCTGACGCTTTTTATTACTTCTTGTAACTTTTAATAGTGTCGTCGTCGCTAATATTTGCAGTTAAATCATACAGTGAGTTCCGATGACTTTTGGTAACTCATTTAGTATGAAACGTTGCAATCAAGTCCGAACAGCATTCAATATATTCATTAAGTGTCGTTTTATTGCCAATACTGCTGTTTTCAACCCAGTATCTGCTTTTAACGGAGAAGATGCTTTTAACACATCAACTCTCTACACATTTGTGGCTGGTCCGCATACGTATATTGTTGACACCCCGCAGTCGACCCACGTAATATGGTCGTTCGACCCGCAAAGGGGTCGCGATCCACAGACTGGAAACCGCTCAGTTACATGTATAGCCATATTGTTACCTACAGTTATCTCCTCATTTCGCTTCTTACCCAAATTATCTCCTCTCTCCTTAAATCTTCACTCCTTTTTTTAAATATTCCAGTAAACCAATACTTTGATTTAGGAAATAAACAGTGGCCTATTTTACATATAGCAACACTTTCACGTAGGCCTAGCTAGTAAAAGAGAAGCTCTTTTCATGGCTACAACAGTTTATCGTATCTAGAAACAATGCAGGTCTTTTCATGGCTACAACAGTTTATCGTATCTAGAAACACTGCTGGTCTTTTACTGGCCACAACAGTTTATCGTATCTAGAAACACTGCTGGTCTTTTACTGGCCACAACAGTTTATCGTATCTAGAAACACTGCTGGTCTTTTACTGGCCACAACAGTTTATCGTATCTAGAAACACTGCTGGTCTTTTCATGGCTACAACAGTGGCTACAACAGTTTATCGTATCTAGACACACTGCTGGTCTTTTCATGGCTACAACAGTTTATCGTATCTAGAAACAATGCAGGTCTTTTCATGGCTACAACAGTTTATCGTATCTAGAAACACTGCTTGTCTTTTTATGGCTACAACAGTTTATCGTATCTAGAAACACTGCTGGTCTTTTCATGGCTACAACAGTTTATCGTATCTAGAAACAATGCAGGTCTTTTCATGGCTACAACAGTTTATCGTATCTAGAAACACTGCTTGTCTTTTCATGGCTACAACAGTTTATCGTATCTAGAAACACTGCTGGTCTTTTCATGGCTACAACAGTTTATGGTATCTAGAAACAATGCAGGTGTTTTCATGGCTACAAGAGTTTATCGTATCTAGAAACAATGCAGATCTTTTCATGGCTACAGCAGTTTAAGGTATCTAGAAATAGTGCTGGTCTTTTACTGGCTACAACAGTTTATCGTATCTAGAAACAATGCAGGTCTTTTTATGGCTACAACAGTTTATCGTATCTAAAAACACTGCTGGTCTTTTCATGGCTACAACAGTTTATCGTATCTAGAAACAGTGCAGGTCTTTTCATGGCTACAAAAGTTTATCGTATCTAGAAACAATGCAGGTCTTTTCATGGCTACAACAGTTTATCGTATCTAGAAACAGTGCAGGTCTTTTCATGGCTACAAAAGTTTATCGTATCTAGAAACAATGCAGGTCTTTTCATGGCTACAAAAGTTTATCGTATCTAGAAACAGTGCAGGTCTTTTAATGGCTACAAAAGTTTATCGTATCTAGAAACAATGCAGGTCTTTTCAAGGCTCCAACAGTTTATCGTATCTAGAAACACTGCTGGTATTTTCATGGCTACAACAGTTTATGGTATCTAGGAATACGGCTGGTCTTTTCTAGTAAAACAGCGGCCCTTTTTCAAGGCCACCAATTTTTTCACGTATATTTGAAAACAGCAGTCCTTTTCGTTACAACTGTATATCATATCTAATAACACATATGATCTTATCGGGGCTAACAACACTTTCTTGTAGCTAGTAAAACATCGGCCCTTTTAAGGGCTGCAACATTTTTTTGTCTCTAGTAACACATTTGTTCCTTTTCAAATAACAAAGTCTTTGACCTAGCAAGTTAACAGCGGCTCTTTTCAGAGCCATCACATTTTAAGGTAGCCAAACTTGAATTATTAATGCCATTCTACTTTAACTGGCTTAAAAGTTCTAAATCAGTCATTTGTGTGTTTTTTTTATAATTCAATACAACGGATTTACTTTTCTGTTGTATGATAATAAACCTAGATGACTTAGTTCAAGAATGAATTCTGTAATATATTAAACCTCAGCTGGCTCCATCACACACTTGATCTCAGTTGGTAAGACAAGATGTTCAATGCCCTGGTGCTGAATCATACAACTGTCCACATCATGCAAACAGCTTAAGGTCAAAAGTGGTCACGGTGGTTGGGTCAGACATGGTGCATGATAAGACCCTCCACACGTCACTGTTCTGACTCTTCACCATCTGGACAACTATTGCTAAAGGAATTCAATATGAATTCTTGCTAGATGCCTTGAGCAGCCTTTCTTCGGACACCACTTGCAATGAGAACGAGAACATTGCTTCAAACCGAGTTGTCTCCCAACACGACTTGGGAAGGCTGCAGAAAATTTAAGATTATCTTGTGTAATTCAGGGATACCAATACATTTACGTATGACTGCCAGTAAGTGCACTAAAATGTTACGATGAAGGACGACTATTTCCACCTGCGTGTGTTTGCTAGATTGTACTATTCTTTGTTCTTGCGTAGCTGACATTTTTTTTATTTGAAAATGTTTAAAATTAATTTAATGAGGACATTACACCTCATGTTTAATTTATCTATACAAGTCGTTATCAAATATCTATTTAATCACAGTTGTTATTAAATATATTATTGTTAACACATAAAATTGAATAAATTTTTACTTAAATTATGTTAATTACAAAATTCTTAACAAGTGTTAATTACAAAATTCTGAACAAGTGTTTATAACAATTATTTTATTATCATTGAGCTTCATAAATTCTGGACTGCAGTTTACTACCTATCAAAAAGCACTTCATTACATATATCAATGAATGAACTATGTCACATCTATCAAGAGAGATTGTGTAGAAGTATTAACCTAATTTAATCAGATCGTTCAACTAAACGTCACCATCTCTATCAACTGGACTTCATCACATTTTAAAACTATTTATCAAAGCAAAGCTAAAAACTGGAAGTCCTTACAGCTAGTAACCAAACCAAGATTGCGCCGAAGTCAATAGCTAATAAAGGAAGCACAAAAGTAAAAGTGCATAGAAAAAGCCTAAAATATAAAAATCAAAATATCTTGAATGAAAGAGAACTGTATTTTTTTTTCTGTCTTTAAAGTTTGATTTCTACATAGGCCTATGTATTTAGTTAAGTTTTTAGAATTGTAATATATAGTTTTAAAATAGTTTTGTAAATGCTTTTATTAAGACATTGATATATAATATGTATTTTTGTGTCATAATTTATTTTTTTCTTGTGTACCAATTTTAATGTTGCCTATGTTGCCTACGTGTATTTTTTATAATGTTCGATTTATGAAATGTGTATTTTATAATTATTTCCGCCAATTTGCGGTTCCGTCTCTGTATTATCATTATGTCATGCCTATATATGGGAAAATTATAAAATTTAACTGATGTATGAGATTGTTATTATGTACCGCCGCTATATTGTATTACTGATATTTCACCGATGTTGGCCTTCAAGTGTTATACTACCGCCGTAAAAGTATTAATATTATGTTCCGCCATTGTATGGGTATTACTCTTTACTTCCGATGTTGTATTCTTATTGTGTTCCTCAATTGATTGCGTATTACTGTCATGCTTATCACTAATAATACTAACAATACTAATATATATTGCTGCTGTATGGATATTATTACTTTTTGCCATGGAAAATGTATGCATTTTTTAAAGAATTGTGCAGATAGTTTCTAGTCCAGAATCTAGGTGTTTTGTCAAGTCTATAGCACCGCGGAAGATAAGCCAACGAAGCGTACAAGTCAAGAAACAAAGAGAAGAAATACAAGAAAGCAACTAAAGGTACAATTAGAAACTAAATTTTGGATACAAAAGGTATGATGAGTTTTTCATCTTCTTTCAATATTATTACTAGCTGTTTAATTAAAAATTATAGTCAGTCCCCCTACACTTATTTAAGAGTTAATTAAAATAAATATTTCATGTATTTATAAGCAATTATTAAAGTGTTTCATGCAGTCATAAGCAATGGTGTTTATTCTTTAGACAGTTTTATTGTGTAGAAAATGACTTTGGGTTACAATATAGAAGATAACCCTGGGTACAAGTCAAGAATCCAAGGAAGTAAGTGAAAGAAAACAACTAAAGGTACAATTAGAAGCTAAATTTTGGATACAAAAGGTATGTTGAGTTTTTGATCTTATTTCAATATTATTACTAGCTGTTTAATTAAAAATTATAGTCAGTTTAATATTACTCTTCTCCTACATGTATTTTAATATTACGTTTCTACTACATATGTTTTAATATTACTCTTCTCCTACATGTATTTTAATATTAATTTTCTTCTATATGTGTATAAATATTACTTTACTCCTTCATGTTTTAATATAACTTTTCTTCATGTGTTTTAATATTACTTTTCTCCTACAGGTATTTTAATTTTCTTCTATATGTCTTTAATATCACATTGCTCCTACATGTGTTTTATTAATACACTTCTCCTACATGTTTTAATATTACTTTTCTCCTACATGTTTTAATATTACTTTTCTCCTACATGTGTTTTAATATTACTTTTCTTTATTGGTGTTTATATATAACTTTTAGCCATGTATTTTAATATTACTTTTCTCCGACATCTGTTAATATATTATTTTCTTCTATATGTGTATTAATATAAGCTTATTAGTTTTCTTTTACATGTGTTTTAATATTACTATTCTTCTTTATGGGTCTTAATATTATTTTTTCCTACATGTTTTAATATTACTTTTCTCCTATATGGTTTATGTTGCTGTGAGTGTATTGTTAAGTTCTGCCTCTATATTGTCATTACTTTATATTATATAGAATTATTAATTTTCATGGCAGCTGTATAGGTATACTTAATGCTTGTTGTTGATGTCCTATTATTATTGTTGGACTATCAAACATTACTACCAGTCTTTTCAGAGTATTTGAGTTGCAGTAGCTGAATTATTTGATTGATTTGAACATCAAAATAGACGACATCACCACAATATAACTTCCAACTTGTAATAAATAAGAGAACGCCTTGTTGCAGCATATTATTTAATAACAATTCATTAACAGTTGACACTTCACATCCAATGAACAAATATAGCTTTATAGTAGCAACATAATACACAATTTTATTTATTTGTCCTGAGTCTAATTATAATGCCTGCGTTCCTTGTGAGTTATGAGAAAAGACTGCCGACCGCATGGACAGTCACTTGACTATATCTACTTCCGATATAGGTTTTCTTAATATCCAAAAATGGGTTTTATTTCGACTTTTTAATTATTAATATAGTTACTACCTATATATTATTTAATTGCTCCATAGCACTTGTTTTTGTTATTAATTAGCTTGATTGAATTTTGTTGTTTGTGTTTCCCACTAGCCTATAGATCTCTGTGATATTAATGTATGGTCTACAGCCGTTTTTAGTCATAATAATAATATAATAACGGTGCTTATATAGCGCATATCCCGTTGGTGACAGTTCTATGCTCAGACGACAGTTACAGAATACAGACAGACAACGAAATATATAGTAATACGCTAATTCTGCTGACGAAATAGGTGAGTCTTCAGCCGGCTCCTGAAGGTGTCATAGCTAGGGCTCTGGCGAAGCTGTAGTGGGAGGTGATTCCAAGCGGACGGTCCTGCGTAGGAAAATGAACGTTCGCCAGCGGACACTAGCCTCACACTTTTTGCATTTTGAAATAATCTTTTCTACTAATACTACTAACATCTAGAAGTAGTAGGTAGACAAATAGTGTTAGGTGAATAGTATAGTCGCATATAAATAGTATATTTTCTCCGAATGTTTTTACTAACATGCAGTAGAACCTAAGTTTTCATTTTCTAAAAAAATAAAAATAAATTAACATTAAATTTTAATTACTCAAATAAAATATCTAAGAATGTTGATAGCATAATCTTAGTTTAAAATTAAAAAAAACACTATTACATTTTTACTGCACTGGCTAAATCAAAATGTCTATTGAATCAGACTAATTCTAATTTGAAATTTTTTTAAAATTTATAATGTAAATATTTAAATAAAGCTATTACTATTATAACTCTATCTACATATTTTTAGTGTTTAGAATTTATGAGTAATTGAAATATACATGCAAGAAATATATTTAATACAACAGCTCTTAACTTCTTTCCTTTAAAAATTAAAATTTATATAAGTTTTTAGTTATAGCCTAAAGGTTCTACTGTAGTTTCTACTAGTACTAACTGGGGTGTTAGGTAGTGTGAGAAGGAATTGTATTTACTGGTCTCTGAAAGCCATATCTTTTACGATATTCAGATACCAAAGAGTTCCAAATCTCACTGCCTGGCTCATGTATGGCTCCTCGTGCCACACCCTGGACAACAGCTTTGGCTAGCTGGCTAAATTACATGAGCAATATTTGATTCAAGTTTAATATTATTCAGATTCCAAAGAGTTCCAAATCTCACTGCCTGGCTCATGTATGGCTCCTCGTGCCACACCCTGGGCAACAGCTTTGGCTAGCTGGCTAAATTACATGAGCAATATTTGATTCAAGTTTAATTTATATCCTATGATCTTTTTCATACATTAAACTGCATTGTCCTTTATTTGGATCTATTGAACTTTTTCATATATTTTCCTGATATTGTCTACTATGTTCAAATATTTTCCTGATATTGTCTACTATGTTCATATATTTTCCTGATATTGTCTACTATGTTCATATATTTTCCTGATATTGTCTACTATGTTCATATATTTTCCTGATATTGTCTACTATGTTCATATATTTTCTTGATATTGTCTACTATGTTCGTATATTTTCCTGATATTGTCTACTATGTTCATATATTTTCCTGATATTGTCTACTATGTTCATATATTTTCCTGATATTGTCTACTATGTTCATATATTTTCCTGATATTGTCTACTATGTTCATATATTTTCCTGATATTGTCCACTATGTTCATATATTTTCCTGATATTGTCTACTATGTTCATATATTTTCCTGATATTGTCCACTATGTTCATATATTTTCCTGATATTGTCCACTATGTTCATATATTTTCCTGATATTGTCCACTATGTTCATATATTTTCCTGATATTGTCCACTATGTTGTTATAAGTTTAGGTGGTACACATTTTGTATAGACTTTAATATTATTATTTTTTTTTGTTCATATATTTTCCTGATATTGTCCACTATGTTCATATATTTTCCTGATATTGTCCACTATGTTGTTATAAGTTTAGGTGGTACACATTTTGTATAGACTTTAATATTATTATTTTTTTTTACATTATCTGCAACAAATGTGATGTATATATCATTTTATATGTTCAGTAATGTATTTTTTGCTATTAAAATCCTATTTTTCACAACGTAATAGGGTTATACGTTGTTATATTTTTGTCACTCTAACTGTCATAGAGTTAAATGGTATATATTTCTGAGACATTTTTCATCACAAACTTGCCCATTTATCACTTGTTTAATTTTAAGTAATTTGTCCATTATGCAATAAAACCATTTGAAACACATTTCATTAAACATTTAACAAGTAAAAAAGTTTTGTATGTTTGTTTTTTATGTGTTCTGTGTTGATTAGTTATTTTCTGAAATAGATTACTTAATAATATTAAAAGAAAATAACACATCATAATGTATACTCAAAGAATTTGTATTTTGCAATCTCTTTCAACAAAGAATTATTAAATTATTATTTCGTTTCACTTTATAATTTTAAATGTTTCAAAACATTCCTTGTAATATTTAAACATAATGAAATAAAACTACAATGGCAGTAGACATGTTGATTTGCATTAATGCTTGTTTTTGTTAAATTAGCATGTGTCAATTTTTTTTCTTTGTTTCCCCACTAGCTATATAGATTTCTGTGATATTAATGTATGGTCCAATAACACATTTAAAGTTCAACATAAGAAGGCTTTTTTTTTTAAAACGGACCATTAAAATTTAGAAAAAAAACAATTATTAGTTTTCAATAAACAAGTCCAAATGATTAGATAATAGATTCCTAATAATCTCATACGATTTTTCAAAAGAATTAATTTGGAAAAAGGTGAACATCTTAGTGTTATTAAAACTAACTTAATTAAATGGTTTGACATTTAGGTGCCTACATTCTACATTAATGGATTCAATATTTTCTGATATCTCTCAATAAGCATAAATAACTGTAAAAGAACAAGGAACTGTTCTAAGCCCTTTACCATGTCTAATTTATAATAGTTTAACTAATAGCATCAATATAGAAAGAAATATAATGTTTTTTTAACTGCACAATATGTAACACAATAAAGACTAAAGATACTAAAAACTTACCACCTAAGAAGAAAATAGAATCTGGAGTTGATCTTTCTACCCAGAATAGTGCCAACTGTTGAGTATCAAGGAAAACGAAACTGCAAAAAATTATTTGATTCATGGAAAACATTTAATCCAAACTAATAACTCGATGTATAAATATATAAATGACAAATATTCATGTAATCTATATGTTAAAGAAGTAGGCCTAATTGAAAGGTCAACAAAACTTTTACCAATGATCCAGAACATAAATCTAATAGAAAAGTAAAATAAATGTTATATTGCACTAGTTAGACATAAAAAAATATAACTATAAAAATTTCGAAAAGAGCCTCGGTTCTCAATACAAGTGAATATTTAGTCCTACAAATGGCAGTTTAAAGCAGATAGTTAACTCACTAAACGTCAAAATACTAGATAAACTAAAGGGCAACACCACTTACCTATATAAAGAATAGATCACTGGGAAACACTAAAGAAATATATTACAATACTCAGATAGAGGGATTAAATCATTTTATTTTATGCACAAACAAATCCACATTTCCTATTTTATATGCACAAACAATTCCATGTAAGTCATTTTCTCTGGAATCGGGGTATGGGTTACCTGAACAAACCAGCGGAACCAACAACTTAACAAAATGCGAGACTATTGACACTAACCGCGTATAGTATAAGCTGAGACTGTTGATGATAATGAAGTTAGTGTAGCATTAATCACGTTTCTTAGGAACGATATACCGTTAGATGAAATTGCCAGCACAATGCCCAATGGCCTTTACTTTCCCTATATAATGTAAATTATATAATATATAATACCCAATCAAACGTATTACCCATCATCACTATTAGTAGGCCTACCACATAAAAAAAAATTGTTAATTGGCTTACTGTTGTAAAAATGTAACTTTTGATAAGATAAGCCTAAATGGATGAGTCTAAAATATACATGTGATACGCATATAACGTTTTATTTACTTTAGCTTCTTTATATTGTATGTTTAAATGTAAAGAAACATTTACTATTATTAATAGACTCTAGTCAAGTTTGTCATTATCATAAAAATATAAATTTAATATATTTATTAGTAGTAACCCTGAAATATACAAGTAAAAAACTGCAATAAGTAGGCCTACGTGTGTTATTTATCTCCCGGTATTGTTTTTTGTTTGTTTTGTTTTTGTAATAAATAAATAAATAAAAATATTTCAACATTCTCTAATAATTTTAATTTCATCTGATCACTATAAAAAAAAAAACTATTTATAATTTTCTGGACAGAATCAGCTTAAACATGTAATGCTTGACAATGTGTAAATGTGAAATCATAATATAGTCTAAACAAATAAATAACTAATGGAGAAAAAGACAAGTAAGCTTTGGCAGCCTGTGTAGGTTACAATTAATAGTGAATAGTGATAAGTGATTTAGGGCAACCCCTTAAATAATAAGAAAGAAATTAGCATCATTCTGGAAATGAGTAATTAAAAGACAGATGTGATAGCGGCCTACATAATCCGTGCGAGACACCTGTTATGTGACTGAATTGACGGAATGTTTATTGATACATAAAACAATTCACATTTTAACAGTCATATAGTAGTGACTTTCACGGATAATTTTTGGCTACGCTATTGTTTGTAACACAGGAATAGATATTGGGAATAGAAGACAATAAAAAATTTCCATATCTTTTGAAAATTAAAAAAAAGTTACATTATTTTTAACACAAAACAAATCCAAAAACATAACCATATTCTTGTATAGAGCAGGGATGTGCAACCTACAGAATGCGTGCAAGACTTGGCATGCAGAACGATTTTAAATGACTCGCGGAAGACTCCTAAACAATAATATTCAAGTATCTTCTATTAGAAATTGATTGCTAAAGCAGTGTGACTTTTAGGCTTTTGGCACGCTGAAAGAATTAGAAATCCCACTTTGGCACACTATTATCAAAGGGTTGCAGATCCCTAGTAACTTTTATAGAGCTTACAAAGTGATGGGGAATGTTCTTGTAAAATAGATCTAGACATTGTTAGTATGCGACGTTATAAACTATTTAATTTTGTTTGTGGAGGCATTGAATCCTTGATTAAATGAGATGACATCAAATCTATTTCTTTTGTGGTATGTTTTATATTACATACGGAATGTAGTAATTTCTTTTGTATGAGGTGACATCTAACTGTTTTTCTGTTTCTCTTGCCAGATAATGTTTTGAAGACAAAGACAATGGGTAGACTGAGGGACGCCTTTCAGACCAGGGAAAAAATCCTAGGCTGCATAAGGATTCGAACCAAAGACCTTCGGTACGGCAGTCGAACGCGCTGCCGCTCGGCTTCCGTGCCACCTGAATTCTGTGTACGGGCGTTGAATTCTAAATTTGTGTCTGTTGTTTTTTTCCTCCAAAAATCTAAATTTTTAAGTCAGCGCGAAAACAAACATAGGCGCCGACACCGATAAACACATTAACACACACACACACAGGAACACACGAAGTATAAAACACACACATATATATACAACCATACAGACATAAACACATCCGCTCCACACGACAGCGTATTAATGCTCGTGTAAACGGTCGAAACCTTACACACGCGTGTAAAAAACACATACACACGCCGACACAGAGGCAAGCTATACTTGATATCTCAATTGATGGTTTGATCGCTATCGGGTTTGTGTATGTTATGTGTATAGTTTCAATTGCCCCCTGGTTATTACGATAATTCATATCTTCTGTCTGCTACTGTCCAATAAAGTTGATGCTCTTGTGATTATTCGCACTTTCATGTGAAGTTGTCAATGACACTCTGGTTATGGCATCTGTTAATGATTTTGTCATTTCCACATAAATAAGTACTTTTGCTATTTACGGACAAGTTATGAAAAGAATCCTTCCACACACATACACACACACATACAACAACAACTACAGCTTGGAATAACAACAACTACAGCTTGGAATAACAACAACTACAGCTTGGAATAACAACAACTACAGCTTGGAAAAACAACAACTACAGTTTGGAAAAACAACAACTACAGTTTGGAATAACAACAACTACAGCTTGGAATAACAACAACTACAGCTTGGAATAACAACAACTACAGCTTGGAATAACAACAGCCATAAAGAAAAAAAAGCAACTTGTAATTGAGTTTCACCCTCGAGTCTCTCTAGAAGCCCTCATCTAAAGCTCAGCGAGGATTAAATTGCTTCAGTTCTCACAAAGCGCGTGCCACTCTCGCGCGCTACTCAAAGGCGCTGTCCAAACCCTTGACCACACACTTCTCGTTCTTTCAAAGTAGATAATTCACTTAACACATAAACATATTTAAAGCGTTAATAGCGCTTTAAAAAACCGCAACGTTTCAACGTGTCGCTGATTGGAGAAATATATTTCTTTATTTCATGTATTACCCCGAGCCTCATTTTGAGGCCCATCGTCTTTAAGGCCCTGGTGAGGGCTCAATAACCACTTTTTTTGTTTATTATTATCTAGCCTCCTAGTTGGGGATAAGAAAATATAGAAGTTTCCCATTTACTGCTTGTTGTATTGTCGATCTAATGAAATTAATTTTTTTAAGGGGGCGGAGGAGTAGTGGGATTAGGATTAAAGAAGCAAATGTTCAGGTTAATGAACAATATTTTGTAGTTATAACAATCTAACAATTGCGTGTACACTAGAACATAGTACGAATATCGAAGCACTAACTGAAAATCATTTTTGTCTCAATTGTTCGGAGTTTACACACTCATGGAAATAGCTCGACACTAATCTAATCAAGTTTTTGCAGGGTCTAGCTGACAGCACGATTCGATTCCCATTCTGAATGTGTTCAAGTTCGATTCCTGGTTCAAAAAGACAAGATTTCTTTTTCATAGTTCTCAAGTTCCCCGAGTCTATCTAGTTCTAATTAAAACCTGATATTATTTAAAGACAAAAAAAAATCGCCTGGTCATAGTGATGGCCACACAACCCCACTAAGAAAACTGATCGTAAACTTTTTTCTGAAAAACGTTTGAATAGTTTACGTATTGTGTATTTGGAATTGTATCGATGATTCATTCGGCTTTTTTTTTTTGTATTTTTATATATGGCATAGAAGTTAATCGTGTAAAAAGTGTATTGATAATTCGTTTAGAGCATAGGTTCTCAACCTTTTTCGGCTCACCGCCCCCTTTTAATTTTTTTTCCCGCTGACCGCCCCCCCCCCAACTTTTTTTTAGCGCCTACTCCCCCCACCCCTCTGGAAATTAAAGGGTCAATATAGTTTCTGCAATTATTTTTAGGCCGACTAGATTTGTGTGCTTATTTAGAATCTTTAAAAAACAGAAAAGGTAAAATATTGTAAGAATTAATAGATCAAAAAATGACCTAAACAAGAGGCTTAAAAGCATCAATATTAATGTGAATCGTTTGCATGGTGTGTTGCTAATAGTTTGTCTATATTTGTTTCAATTTTGGTTGCAAAAGTCTTATGTCTCCACACTTCACTATTTGCAGCTTGTCTTGTTTGTTAGTTTTTTTGTTTTTTTTGACAACCAAATGGTATTAGCCTAAAATCCACTTTCCACAAAAGAGGGAGATAAGAATGCAATAGAAAATTTGCCAAAACTCACAGACCAAGAGAAGCTGATTGATTTTCTCCCAAAGAAACGCATTTATTTTTTAAAAACACCAAATCCAAGTCTCATACATCATATTTAAACGGTCATCTTTTGCTAACCAACGCACCTCTGTGTGCAGAAGCCATCGCTTGTAGTCCTCGTCAATGAACAATGAACAATATTTTGTTTGCCACATAGTACAAACAAAAAGAACAATAAATAGGCAATAAGGGAATAGATAAAGACATAACAAGAAAATTATAAAATTGGCAAACAATAAAAAATTATATCGAGACAATAATAGTTGGCCTAATACAGATATTAATAATAATAATAATTAATTAATTTAAGGTATCAATGCAAAGCTGTCTAAAAAATCATTGAATGCATTACTTAGTCTTATTTGTGAACTGCTGTTATATTGTAGTGAACGATACAGACAATCACCAAGACTTTTAGTAACTAAATGTTGTTACACAATAGACAGCCAATACATCTGTAACAGACTACTTTTTTTAACTACAACATCAATCCACGATACGCCATACCATCGCCACTGGAGGAATTTATTTTGCACTAAAAAGGCTTCTAGTACAAGTAGTCTAAAAGATTTTTATATTTATGTATTTTTTTCGAAATGGACACATTTTCTTTTTTTTACTCAAACGTAAGCTAAAAGTAAAGATTAATTTTCTGGTAGCGTGTACTCATCCAGTTATAAAGAAAATTTTGATGTCTTTATAAAATCTCACAATGTTCTCTAAATCAGGGATCGGCGACCAAAGGGACGCGTGCCAAACTAGCCGCGCCGAGCGATTTTCATTGATAAAAGCAGCAACAACATTTTCCGGTTCTGAATGAGGAAAACTTACTGTTGAAGCCGATGTTTCTGACACATTTAAGTGAGTTGGACTTGCATTTACAATGACTAAGCCTACTTGAATGGATTTGCAATGAAATTGGAGATATCTTGCCGTGAAATCAATTTCAAAATATTTAACTCTATGTACATCCCTATGTTAAATAATATATATTAAGATATATATTATGGATTTTTCAGAAGTACATCATAGACTCTTATCGGAGTTTTCTCATCAAAGGCAAGACTTTCAAATTGATGGGCTCATTTTTTCATACCACACCAAGCCTTACTGGTTTGATATTACTACAACCTTTTAAAATGTAGATCATTTTTGAAACGGTGGAATATTGGCGATTTAAAAATGAAGAACGTTGTATTGTAAACTTTAAAAGAATGGGCATACAAATGTGCCCATTTGCGGAAAAAATATTGAAGGAAGCTGCTTAGGAAAGTCATCTGATATTCTTAACTTCAAGGCATTCGTTCTACCTACAGCTTTTGGTTCAATTTACACCTGTGAACAGATTTTATCGCACATCAAAGCTGTTTTAAGCATACAAAGAGGTCACCTACACCTGACCGCTCATTAATTGATACAGACTATTTACATTTAGGCTAAACGAGTTTTTATGCTCATCTTCTTTAATTAAACATAAATATAATTAATTCTAAAACAAATGTATTTGTATTATTAATTTAGAAATATAAGATACTTATTTAATAGCACTATATTATATAATTTATTTTCTGTAACTATTAATGTTTAAAATATAAACTCCTCTTAAATGGACAAACAATTAATACAGGAAATGTTTATTTACAACTGTTTAATTAACGTAAATTATTTCAATCCACTAATAATTAAATCATGTTATGAATACCATAGTGTTGAATTTATATAAAGAAATAATAATTGGTCAGTAATATTTGTTACATTACAAAACAGAGTTTGTTCTCCGCTGACCGATGGTCACAACTAAATTAGGTTTCGACACTCATTAACCTCAATAGCTCGTTGATCTTTCCCGATGCCGAGCAAGACAGTCGACGTCATTAAGTGAGTCATTAACGTAGAACCCGAGTCTGATTAGCAAGTGGCGTTACTCGAGACTCTATCGAGTGCAAGTAGCTCCTCATATCGACCACGTCATCACATTTTGACTCAACAGCTACAGCTATTTGTCTTTGTCTGGACATTTCTAAACCCAAACCATGAACATTAATAGTTGAGTGGAAAATTTCTCTAGAATTCTGATGGGATCATCATTCGCCATAACTGTAAACATTCTTTTTTTTTTTACAATAATGAAAATTCAAACTTGTTTACAATTGTGATTATGGTTGATCAATTAGAAGCGATGCTTTTCTTATGATGTATTATCAGAACAATGGTTCTCATTCTTTTTTTGGTTTTCATTCTCTCATTATTTGTGTGAAATTATTATTTTCTATGACTTTATCAACTTTATTATTTTGCCATTTAATATTTATTCTTTCATATTACAAATAATCATGTTACATACAAGCTAATATCGCTCTTACTTCTAACATTGTTTTTCTATTTCGCTCTCTTTCTCCCTTTATCTCCGCCATCTCTCTTTCTCTCTGTGTTTCTCTCTCACACACACAATTACTAGTTTGTTTCAACAACAACAAAAAAAAAAAAAGAAATAAGTCATTAAAATAATTTTTAATCTCTAATTTGATCCCCTTCCCCAAGCTCCCCCCCCCCCCAAAAAAAAAAAACAGCATCCATACCAACAAAAAACAACAAAAAACAACAACAGCAACATGACAACAAATTAACATGAACATTATACAACTATTACAGACAATTTACTATACTATAACTTAACTTTTTTTTTATCGTTCAAATTATTGAAAATATTAATTTTATTTTTAAATGTGGACACAAAAATTGTTTTGATTTTAAACTAAGCTGATAACAATTGTAAGTTTAAAAATTTATTTTGTTAACAGAATGGTGTATGTTTAACCAAAACAGAAAAAAAAAAAGTTGTATGTTTACTTTGGGCGTATGGACAGTGAGAGCCTACAAAACTGTTTGTTTAATCAACACATCAACAAACACGACAAGCATGAACAAGAAGAAGAAGCAACCAACCAAAAGATACGCCGCCGCTGACTCGAACATCTAAAGATGGACAATGACGGACTTCTGTCCGGGACGGCGGGCCTCATCTACAAGTGTCCCGCTTCCGCTGAGCGAGGCTAATGAAAGGATGATACTACACAGAGATAGTCCGGTAGATAGCAGACGTGTACCCGTTGACTGATGGCCGCGGTCAGTTGGCCAACGTTTCGTTTGGCTACAGAGGCCACACAGCTCTTGGACGATAGAAAGTTTCTATTTAAAAACAAAAATATACCTTAATCTCAAAGAAACTATCCATGCGTGACGCTAATCTCATAATCGCTTGAATATAGAACAGTGAAAATATGTCCAACAGCATTAAAACCAAAAATGAAGTTTATAATTTATATGTTCGCCCATTTGCAATACGTTTTTTTGTGCAAATAATTTCTTCTTTTGAAATCAAGTTACGAATGTAAAATTCTTGTGACCACAACACTGTTATGAAATTATTAACCAATTTTGATTTTAAATTTAATTATTTATAATCAATTTTATTGTTTAATGTTAATGGCACTACTCTGCCAATAATTCTCTCCATTTTAATTAGTTTCTTTGAAAAAACTGAATTTACAACTCAAAAGGGCAATTGAACAAATTGGAACACTTCGAGTGTTCTGAAGTAGTCAGAACAATGTTTTGCTATCTCTACCTAAACGTTCATCTATGAATGTGTGTTCATGTATATGCTTGAGTGTATGAGCGTGTATTTGTGTAGAACTGAGATTTCAGAAACTCCAACCAGTCATTAGAACAATGAACGCCAGTCAAGAACTACTCATGTTCTTTACAGCAATAGGAATAAAACGCCTTCAGAAGTGTACAAGTGTTTCATACAGTTGGACTAGAGTGTCGCACGTAATGACACTTAATACGTAGGCTGTACTAAACTTCTACCAATAATAAACGTTTGTAAGGTATAAGATTGATGTATTCATTAAGATGGTTACTTTATATTCACTAAGTTGTTTTAATTAGTTTGGAAAAGTTTTTAAGTTACGTTAGCTCGTTTTGGATTAGTCTAGTTACATAATGAGCTTTTTTTTTTTCAATATATCGTTACAAGTAGTTAGATTTCAAGTCCGAATTTTACAAAAGTTAGTTGTATTTGTTAACTAAAATTATTATTATAGAATTGTATTTACTTTAGGTTATTATACATAGCCAGTTGGCTAGCGTAGTTAAATAGCTAGTTGTTTAAAAACTTTAGACTAGCTAGCTAAATGTTTGTTTAGTTTAGTCATTGAATTAGTCAACCAGTCAAATGTGATTGGTTTTAAATATTGTATGCTTATCTTACAGGCGCTACTTCTTCATTCTATAGACGATATTTGCCATTTACACATATAGTGGCTTATAAGTCTAGTCTTGCATTTTGAAGTGAAATGGACGGTTCAGCTAGTATAATTAGAGTAAACACTGGAAGGAAAAAAAATAATATTTTTTTTGTCAGTGATCTCAAAGTAAAAGATATAGTATAACACTTCAAGTTCCTGTGACACACAAAATAAAAATAGATTCTGTAAGGATAATTTTAGTTCATTTATATAGAACTTCTTATTTGCGTTTTGAATTTATTTTCTCTTTTCAGTGCTCTGATTTGTCAACGAAGTAATTATATCGTTGTTGTTTGTTTTTCAATTAAGAACTTAAATAGGTCTACTGTGTTTGTTTGACAAATTATATTACCTTCACAATTATTTTTTTTACTGATTGACGATATGTTGTATTTTAGCGGGGCGGGGTGGGTGGGTGGTCCAATGACATAGTTTTGGATTGTCGGGTGGTCCAATGACACAGTTTTGGATTGTCATTCCGATCGTCACGTGATATAATTTTGTTTCAAATATCATGATTTGTTCAGAAGCCACATGATTTCCCTAATAAATCTACTTAGGTCTGATGAATACATAGACATCATTTGCAAAAGGAAATACGACTCAGCGTTGTACTGGCCACTCAATCCTATTACCTCGCACGTCCTCGCGAATGAAACTGGTGAGCCAAAATGACATGAAAAGGATACTTAAGTTGAACATTTAACATATAGTTTGTTAAACATCTACATCTAGCTATCTACCGTATATATTTTAGAAGCGTTATATTTATTTATGTTGTTGTGAAAGCTGACAATGTTCTTCACAATGTCTAGATTGGTAACAACTTGTTCAATTTTCAAAGTTTTATTTTTCACAAAGTCTATGATCATTTAGAAAAACAAGCTGAATCAATAGAGCGTTTTCAATGGGCGTGGCTTAGGTTTTTAGTGACGTATTTGTGTAAATAAAAGCCACTATTGGTGTACAAAAATGTTGAAGTACTTCTTTATCATGCAAAATTCACATCTGAATATTGGCTATCCTACTAAAAAAATAAGGAGGTAAATAGGAGTACTGTACATTAATTGATTAATGTGATTAGGCTAGGGCCGGCTAGACCTATTTACACTTTCAATTTCACTTTATAGGCCTACACTTTTAATGTTTCGTAGACTCGGTTTCGAAGGCTAATGGCTAAGAAGGGCAGCTACGATTTCAAGTGATAGTGTTGGTGAATAGGCTATCTAGTCAAGTCACTAATAGGCTCACATCGTCTATGATAATAATAAAATAGCCTATTTTATTTAACAGACATAATACAGCTTAAATCTTAATAAGACTTAAAACACAACACATCATTTTAAAAAAATGCTCGAGCCTATATGAAACTTTATTAATACAGCGGCCATTGTTACTTGTACACCATTACTCAAAGTAAACAAAAATCACGTGCTTTTTGTCACGTGATTGCAAACGCCCTATACAGGAATCAATCTTACTAGAACAAATTTGACGTTTATAGCTTTTTACAACTTATATTAAAAATGTATTTATTGTTGTTTTTAAATGAAAACGGAAAAATTCAGCAAGTATTCATATTACAGAAATAAGATAATATACCCACACTATACGATACCCACTCCTATACTATACCCACTCCTATACTATACCCACTCCTATACTATACCCACTCCTATACTATACCCACTCCTATACTATACCCACTCCTATACTATACCCACTCCTATACTATACCCACTCCTATACTATACCCACTCCTATACTATACCCACTCCTATACTATACCCACTCCTATACTATACCCACTCCTATACTATACCCACTCTATACTATACCCACTCCTATACTATACCCACTCTATACGATACCCACTCCTATACTATACCCACTCCTATACTATACCCACTCCTATACTATACCCACTCCTATACTATACCCACTCCTATACTATACCCACTCCTATACTATACCCACTCTATACGATACCCACTCCTATACTATACCCACTCTATACGATACCCACTCCTATACTATACCCACTCCTATACTATACCCACTCCTATACTATACCCACTCCTATACTATACCCACTCCTATACTATACCCACTCCTATACTATACCCATTCCTATACTATACCCAATCCTATACTATACCGACTCCTATACTATACCCATTCCTATACTATACCCAATCCTATACTATACCGACTCCTATACTATACCCATTCCTATACTATACCCAATCCTATACTATACCGACTCCTATACTATACCCATTCCTATACTATACCCAATCCTATACTATACCGACTCCTATACTATACCCATTCCTATACTATACCCACACTAAATGATGTATACAATTTAGTGTAATCCAATCTGCTATTGGCTAACTAAAAAAAAAACACTTGCCAGAAAATGAACACATTTTTCAATGACGTCATTTCACCGAGTACTGTACTTGTATTCACATCCCCTCCCCACGCCCTTTGCGGAATATTCCTGTTATTTCTTTTTTTTTGTGTGTGTTTTAGATTGTTTGTTGTTCTTTTTTTGTTTTTTGTTTGTTTTAGTTTTTGACTCTTTGATAACACTTTAGATATCAATTTAAATATGTAGTATTTGAAGTGCCGTGGATAATTTCATTAATTGGTGGAGCTATTTGTGTGTTGAAATGAAAATAAGACAAACACTTATCTAATAATTACACCATACATAATGTACTGAACATATCAAGTAAGTATTCAAGTATATTAGGCCTATTATCATCAGGCACACATTTTAATATGTTTTTTTAACAACAGAAAAAAAATCCTTATTGTTTTATTTCTATAACACGATAGTGTATTTATCAAGTAGAGTTAAAGTACTACTTCTATGTGTCATCGAGAAATTTTATTATATATTATATATATCCCTATATATAAAGAGAGAGAGTGAGAGAGAGAGAGAGAGAGAGAGAGAGAGAGAGAGAGATAGAGAGGTAACCTTTTCAGGCTCAGGCTACAGGGTTCTTGTATATATTCACTGTTTCAATTATGGTTTACTGTTTAAAGATCTCATTTAGTTTCATCAACTTGATTGAGAGTACAACAATTAAAACACGATTGCTGATAAATTAATTAACATTAAGTAGTTCTTGTATCAATAGAACCAAAGTCATATGTAGCTTTACTTGGATTTAGTGTGTATATAGGTCTAGTATAGAGTTAAAGTCAGTTGTAGTTTGGGGATTTTGCGTAGAGTTTTTTTTTTTTATTAACTGACAGCTCCAGACTTCTTGACAGTCTTTTGCTTGTCTGTCTTTTGACAAACTTACAGTTTCTGTATTTAGACATTACAATTATTTTTAAGTTAGTCCCTGTATGTCTCACAACCTTACTTATTTTGTCAGCCTGAGTTTAGGCTTTATCCGTCTCTCTAAGTAAACAAAAAGTGGCAGAGAAAGACAGAGAGAGAAACTGAGATAGAAAGAAAAAGAGACAGCTAGACAGAGAGACAGATAGATAGAAACAGAGAGAGTGAGAGACAGACATTGTGAGGCAGAGATAGAGAGATAATGACAGATATATATTGGGAGAGAGAGTGTCATATATATCAATATTGTATGTTTTTTTTTTTGGGTAGTTGAGATACAAATGTATGACAGTAATATCCAAACCACTTTCTTTGATACTATATCTCCATCATTACTAAACAAAATCTAACTTAGTCAATCCTAACATCTAGATTATAAATCATAGTTAACAGTGTACGACATTTCCACACACATTATTCATAGGCTGGGGTTATCCTCCCTTTGACATCTAGGTGGCGTTTACTCACTGAAAATGAACTCCTTCCATAAACCAGACCTTAAGTAGTTGACGGTGGATATTCTCAAGATGAAACACTTATGTCTAGCTTAAGCTAACAAATGTATTATGATAGCTTTATAGCAATCTCGTGACATGGGACAAAGAAGGTTTGTGATATATTACGAACTTGGGCCTCTATGTTTACAGTATCTCTTAGAGATGGTTGGTCTTCAAATGAGATGTTCTTCTTGTGTACAATTATATTTACTGACACCGTTTTTATGCTTGGAGAAGTTGTTTATGCTATACTTATAAAAAACAATGTTGTTGTTGTTTTTTTATGTCCGTAACATCAATGTGAATAGACTGACAGTGCGAGTATTTCTCAATATATTTTAAAATATACAATATGAATTTTTTAAATGATATATAGATTTTGAAAAGTATTACAGATTGCTTGCAATTACAATTGTGTTTCCAGCATTTTAGGTGGAACACAAGAGAGTTTTGTTAAAATGTACAAATTAAGCTACAAAAAAGTGTATTCACTTGTTTATCCCAATACGTTTTTTGCAACATAAACATCAAAATTGAATTTAAAAAATTTTTAACCCAGAAAAGTGCCAGCTGGTAAGAGTATGAAGGAAAAAGAAAGTAATAATTACAAACTATTCATATGAATAACATGAATGTTGATTAAATGAAACATTACTAACTATCAAGCAGTGAATATAATAAACATATTAATATACACACACCTCAAGAAAAATGCAGACTTTGAATGTAAGATCTATGCATTCTATAATTCACACAATGAACATTTTGCATGATGACATGGTTGTTTATTTTGAAAATTTTGCGTCACATCATAGTGTATACATTTAGCTTGAGTTAATTCCCTTGGGCTTTTTTTTATTTCTCATACTCTCACACGATATACTCGTAGTGGATCAACACTAAATGTGCTCTCACACGATATACTCGTAGTGGATCAACACTGAATGTGCTCTCACACGATATACTCGTAGTGGATCAACACTGAAGGTGCTCTCACACGATATACTCGTAGTGGATCAACACTGAATGTGCTCTCACACGATATACTCGTAGTGGATCAACACTGAATGTGCTCTCACACGATATACTCGTAGTGGATCAACACTGAATGTGCTCTCACACGATATACTCGTAGTGGATCAACACTGAAGGTGCTCTCACACGATATACTCGTAGTGGATCAACACTGAATGTGCTCTCACACGATATACTCGTAGTGGATCAACACTGAATGTGCTCTCACACGATATACTCGTAGTGGATCAACACTGAATGTGCTCTCACACGATATACTCGTAGTGGATCAACACTGAATGTGCTCTCACACGATATACTCGTAGTGGATCAACACTGAATGTGCTCTCACACGATATACTCGTAGTGGATCAACACTGAATGTGCTCTCACACGATATACTCGTAGTGGATCAACACTGAATGTGCTCTCACACGATATACTCGTAGTGGATCAACACTGAATGTGCTCTCACACGATATACTCGTAGTGGATCAACACTGAAGGTGCTCTCACACGATATACTCGTAGTGGATCAACACTGAAGGTGCTCTCACACGATATACTCGTAGTGGATCAACACTGAATGTGCTCTCACACGATATACTCGTAGTGGATCAACACTGAATGTGCTCTCACACGATATACTCGTAGTGGATCAACACTGAAGGTGCTCTCACACGATATACTCGTAGTGGATCAACACTGAAGGTGCTCTCACACGATATACTCGTAGTGGATCAACACTGAATGTGCTCTCACACGATATACTCGTAGTGGATCAACACTGAATGTGCTCTCACACGATATACTCGTAGTGGATCAACACTGAATGTGCTCTCACACGATATACTCGTAGTGGATCAACACTGAATGTGCTCTCACACGATATACTCGTAGTGGATCAACACTGAATGTGCTCTCACACGATATACTCGTAGTGGATCAACACTGAATGTGCTCTCACACGATATACTCGTAGTGGATCAACACTGAAGGTACTCTCACACGATATACTCGTAGTGGATCAACACTGAATGTGCTCTCACACGATATACTCGTAGTGGATCAACACTGAAGGTACTCTCACACGATATACTCGTAGTGGATCAACACTGAATGTGCTCTCACACGATATACTCGTAGTGGATCAACACTGAATGTGCTCTCACACGATATACTCGTAGTGGATCAACACTGAATGTGCTCTCACACGATATACTCGTAGTGGATCAACACTGAATGTGCTCTCACACGATATACTCGTAGTGGATCAACACTGAATGTGCTCTCACACGATATACTCGTAGTGGATCAACACTGAATGTGCTCTCACACGATATACTCGTAGTGGATCAACACTGAAGGTGCTCTCACACGATATACTCGTAGTGGATCAACACTGAAGGTGCTCTCACACGATATACTCGTAGTGGATCAACACTGAATGTGCTCTCACACGATATACTCGTAGTGGATCAACACTGAATGTGCTCTCACACGATATACTCGTAGTGGATCAACACTGAATGTGCTCTCACACGATATACTCGTAGTGGATCAACACTGAATGTGCTCTCACACGATATACTCGTAGTGGATCAACACTGAATGTGCTCTCACACGATATACTCGTAGTGGATCAACACTGAAGGTGCTCTCACACGATATACTCGTAGTGGATCAACACTGAAGGTGCTCTCACACGATATACTCGTAGTGGATCAACACTGAATGTGCTCTCACACGATATACTCGTAGTGGATCAACACTGAATGTGCTCTCACACGATATACTCGTAGTGGATCAACACTGAATGTGCTCTCACACGATATACTCGTAGTGGATCAACACTGAATGTGCTCTCACACGATATACTCGTAGTGGATCAACACTGAAGGTACTCTCACACGATATACTCGTAGTGGATCAACACTGAATGTGCTCTCACACGATATACTCGTAGTGGATCAACACTGAATGTGCTCTCACACGATATACTCGTAGTGGATCAACACTAAAGGTACCTAATAACTCACAACCTAACTTAACCTAACCAATAACAACCAATGAAAATGGAGGAAACAGGGAAGTATTGAATAAACCAAGCAAGGGCGTTGGCTAATTTCATTGGATGAACTCAATGTTGACTAGCACCAATTTGAAACGGGATGTCCTGATTTTCTCGAATCTCAAGTTAATTTTTTCCTTTTGTGAGGGCTTGAAATTAGGACAAAGAAAATAAAAAAAGCATCCACTTAAATTATTTATAGAAAATAAAATAATATGTAGCAAAACATAATAATAATATATTTAGCTGTTCGCTACATAAACTTGTTATGGAGTACTTCAGACACGGGGAAAGAAACTCAATTGAAACGTTACACATGTCTTCCTTTAGCAAAGAAAGACACAAGTGAAGTGTTCACACACACCAGTACATATTCTCACACACCCACACACAGACCCACTTACACACACACCCACTTACACACCCACACATAAAGTGAAACTGGAAGGAGTACAAAATGTGTCCACTTCATTAAATGATTAAACAATTTAGAAGTCATACTGTTGTCACTAGATAACACATTTACCACTTGAATCCAAACACTTTCAATCAATTCAGAGCAGGATTTTAACAAAAAAAAACTCAACAACAACATCGACAACTGCTAAATACAACACAAATGTTTACACCACCTAAAGTTGGAATCAATTCACAATCGACTTAACTATATTACTAAAGCGGGCATAACTACTAATATTATTAAAGTTAACAATGTTCAATATAGAAAAAAAAATTCTAGTTAAGTTAGTGCAGTTTTTAGAACTGTAGAGTTTTTTGTTTTTTACAATCATCATCAGACTTTGGTTTTCGTTAGGCTATAATTTTCTTATATCTCCATAAACATATTTATACATCAAACATTGTATTTATTTTATTGAAAATTGACCATTTCAATAACTTTAAAACTTTGTCTACTGTTCTTAAGGAACTGTCATTCCATTAACTTTAAACAAAAATAGTTACGTTGTTGTTATAGTTGTTGTTTATACAATATTCAAGCATACATTCAGTTCAGTTCGCCCCCACTTGAAACTCCCATCTGTGCTCGAAGAAAATCGGATGACAAATGTGGGCCATGCTCTGTGGGCCTTGGTTGTGGTACACTGTTCTGTAAGCTCAACAAAGGTAGCTGGGATTCATTAGAAAAAAAGAAAGTAGAAGAAGTAATAAGAAGAAAAGAAACTGGTTGGAAAAAGATTATTAACCCGTAATTGGTCCAAGTGGAAGGTACTCCTTTCCCCCTACAGCACACAAGGAGTTTACTGCCAATATGAAAGATGGTGTATTCTTAGAGGCAGACAGCTGCGCGCGCAGCTCATCATTGCCGCGGTAATCATACTTGAGAGCGGACGTAGAGGTCTCTCCCTGGCGCATGCGCAATTACTGCCAGCCATTTTAGATCACAAGACTTGTCAAGCATCGGCAGAAGGCGCAATAATTGATGAACGAGCACTTCTCAACATATAAACGGCACCAGCAGATTGAAGTCTCAAGTGAGATGACTTTGGACATAACAGACTTTAAATTCAAACTGGAAAACTTTTTTATATTCTTATTTTCATATACCCGTTAAAGAGTTGTTTTACAATAATTGTTTTCTTTAAAGAATAACAATATAACATGAAATAAATCTATATACAACAAAAACAGTTGTTGTTGGTAGGGTTTTTAAAAATTTAAGATATTCTTTATCTAATAATATTTTTCTAACGTCAGAATGCAAAGTTTTATTTCTAGATTTGTAGTTGAATGTTACAATGTAGATTTAAAATAGTAAGTAGATTAGCGTGTGTGTGGTTAAAAAAAAGAAGAAATTAAAAGACAAATAGACAAAGGTATCAAAAGACAGATAATTATAGACACAAACACAGGTAACAGATAGTTATAGACACAAACACAGGTAACAGATAGTTATAGACACAAACACAGGTAACAGATAGTTATAGACACAAACACAGGTAACAGATAGTTATAGACACAAACACAGGTAACAGATAGTTATAGACACAAACACAGGTAACAGATAGTTATAGACACAAACACAGGTAACAGATAGTTATAGACACAAACACAGGTAACAGATAGTTATAGACACAAACACAGGTAACAGATAGTTATAGACACAAACACAGGTAACAGATAGTTATAGACACAAACACAGGTAACAGATAGTTATAGACACAAACACAGGTAACAGATAGTTATAGACACAAACACAGGTAACAGATAGTTATAGACACAAACACAGGTAACAGATAGTTATAGACACAAACACAGGTAACAGATAGTTATAGACACAAACACAGGTAACAGATAGTTATAGACACAAACACAGGTAACAGATAGTTATAGACACAAACACAGGTAACAGATAGTTATAGACACAAACACAGGTAACAGATAGTCATAGACACAAACACAGGTAACAGATAGTTATCGACACAAACCCAGGTAACAGATAGTTATAGACACAAACACAGGTAACAGATAGTTATAGACACAAACACAGGTAACAGATAGTTATAGACACAAACACAGGTAACAGATAGTTATAGACACAAACACAGGTAACAGATAGTTATAGACACAAACACAGGTAACAGATAGTCATAGACACAAACACATGTAACAGATAGTTATAGACACAAACACAGGTAACAGATAGTTATAGACACAAACACAGGTATCAGATAGTTATAGACACAAACACAGGTAACAGATAGTTATGGACACAAACACAGGTAACAGATAGTTACACAAACACAGGTAACAGATAGTTATAGACACAAACACAGGTAACAGATAGTTATAGACACAAACACAGGTAACAGATAGTTATAGACACAAACACAGGTAACAGATAGTTATAGACACAAACACAGGTAACAGATAGTTATAGACACAAACACAGGTAACAGATAGTTATAGACACAAACACAGGTAACAGATAGTTATAGACACAAACACAGGTAACAGATAGTTATAGACACAAACACAGGTAACAGATAGTTATAGACACAAACACAGGTAACAGATAGTTATAGACATAAACACAGGTAACAGATAGTTATAGACACAAACACAGGTAACAGATAGTTATAGACACAAACACAGGTAACAGATAGATGGATAGAGATAAAAAGAAAGGTTGATAGAGAATAGAGAAATAGATAGATACTTAAATAGATGAAGAGATAGAAAGATAAAAAAAAACGATGATATATATAATATATATAATATATGTATAGAGAGAGAGAGAGAGAGAGAGAGATAGATTGATAGATTGATTGATTGATAAATAGATATAGAAAGATAGATAGATACATAGGTAGACAAAATTATAGAAAGAAAGAAGAAAAGAAAGATAAATAGATAGATTGGTAGATAATTTACTCACTTCCCCACGTCCACAAATCACAAACATCTAAACGCGTGTTGGCACGCGTGTTCTAAGTACTTACATTAACATTACCTACACGTGGGCAGGTTTTATTGCTCTTGTAGGTAGATTATTTCTTAAATTGACTTTAAAGAACAGGAATATAGCATAGCTATTCGGTCTAGTACCAAACATAGTGTTTTTGGTAACTTTTGAAATTGTGTTTGTTGACTAGGATACTCATTGTTCTAAAGGCTCAATGCTTGCTTACGTTGCTAGCTATTAGATACAATATGCACGAACTACACAAAGTGGATACTATCTGTACAGCCGGCTACACACGTACACACACGTACACACGTACAGCTACACACGTACACCAAAGAGCTTCTCAAGATCAAACACATGATCTTTCTTCACGAGTGGCATCCAGGCATGAAATGGGTTCACTTAATAAGCCAAGAAATCCAATAACTTAAACATCCCTTAAAACACTAATCTAAATGTAAAACTAGTCTCAAACAACGGATCAGCGTATCTTATCTTATTTTATACATTACAGACGCTCCTTCTATAAAGAAGATTATTGCGTCCTACGCTCATCCGTGGTCCGAGTCTAGTTTTGCATTTTTATTAATGTTTTAAATGATGTTAAGTTACTGGTTTTCCTGGCTTGTCCAGGCAACCCATTCCATGCCCGAATGCCACTCGGGAAGAAAGAGCAATTACATGCATTTGTTCTCGCATAAGGGACAAGGAAAGTGTTTTTGTCTTTATGTTTATCTGAGCTTTGCAACAAGTTGTTATTGGGTTGTATTTCTAAATTAGAGTTTAATGCCTTGTGTATTATTACTACTTTACTCTTTGCCCTTCTGTCCTCTAGTATTTCTAGGTTTAGTAATTTGACTAATGGTGTTACTCTTGTTAATTGGGAATATTCGCTAGTTATGAACCTTGCAGCTCTTTTTTGGATTTGTTCTAATTTTTTAAGGTTTTCTTTAGTTGATGGGTCCCATACAGGTGCTGCATATTCTAGTATAGGTCTATCTAATGTGAGCGTAAGCCGCAATGATAGATAGAAGGATTGTCTGTAACATATAAGATAAGATTGGAGTGGATTTAGTGTGTTGTTGTCACATGTCGGTTAATCACAAGTTGAATAACGCCATCGATATATATGACAACCGTCCGTCCGCAAGGGACGAGGGCGTAATTCCCCTTTGTAAAGGGAGGCCACCATAGCCTAGGTCAGGGTTTGGCAACCTTTTGATAATGGCGTGCCAAAGTATAACTTCTAATTCATTCAGGGTGCCAACAGAATTAATAGTCAACCCACTCTTTTCTTGTAGAAGAGACTGTCTTTTTCTGAGACTTGCGCGTGCCATTGAAATTGGTTCAGTGTGGCACGCGTGGCGTAGATTACCGTCCCCTAGCCTAGACGATGCTTTTAAAAAGCCAGCTGTTGCCCGTCGATAAAGAAATTTTAAAAAAAAAATACCCGCCTATCAGCTGGAAGAACAAGTCTTGGTGAAGGCTGGTCAACGCCAAGTCGTTAGACCACCCCGTCAAAGCATTAATTTCTTGTCTTGTTTGTTTCAAATTTAAAAGTACCTTTTAACACATGAGTCGCCAAAGTACATCTATTGACAGTAATAGAATATGTACATTTTGACTTGTGGTAGATCGGAAATCGTCTCTATAAATTTAAAATTGTTTCTCCTATTTGATTGTACATTTTGACTTGTGGTAGATCGGAAATCGTCTCTATAAATTTAAAATTGTTTCTCCTATTTGATTGTATATTTTGACTTGTGGTACATCGGAAATCGTCTCTATAAATTTAAAATTGTTTCTCCTATTTGATTGTACATTTTGACTTGTGGTAGATCGGAAATCGTCTCTATAAATTTAAAATTGTTTCTCCTATTTGATTGTATATTTTGACTTGTGGTAGATCGGAAATAGTCTCTATAAATTTAAAATTGTTTCTCCTATTTGATTGTATATTTTGACTTGTGGTACATCGGAAATCGTCTCTATAAATTTAAAATTGTTTCTCCTATTTGATTGCATATTTTGACTTGTGGTAGATCGGAAATCGTCTCTATAAATTTAAAATTGTTTCTCCTATTTGATTGTATATTTTGACTTGTGGTAGATCGGAAATCGTCTCTATAAATTTAAAATTGTTTCTCCTATTTGATTGTATATTTTGACTTGTGGTACATCGGAAATCGTCTCTATAAATTTAAAATTGTTTCTCCTATTTGATTGTATATTTTGACTTGTGGTACATCGGAAATCGTCTCTATAAATTTAAAATTGTTTGCCCTATTTGATTGTACATTTTGACTTGTGGTAGATCGGAAATCGTCTCTATAAATTTAAAATTGTTTCTCCTATTTGATTGTATATTTTGACTTGTGGTACATCGGAAATCGTCTCTATAAATTTAAAATTGTTTCTCCTATTTGATTGTACATTTTGACTTGTGGTAGATCGGAAATCGTCTCTATAAATTTAAAATTGTTTCTCCTATTTGATTGCATATTTTGACTTGTGGTAGATCGGAAATCGTCTCTATAAATTTAAAATTGTTTCTCCTATTTGATTGTATATTTTGACTTGTGGTAGATCGGAAATCGTCTCTATAAATTTAAAATTGTTTCTCCTATTTGATTGTATATTTTGACTTGTGGTAGATCGGAAATCGTCTCTATAAATTTAAAATTGTTTCTCCTATTTGATTGTATATTTTGACTTGTGGTACATCGGAAATCGTCTCTATAAATTTAAAATTGTTTGTCCTATTTGATTGTATATTTTGACTTGTGGTACATCGGAAATCGTCTCTATAAATTTAAAATTGTTTGTCCTATTTGATTGTACATTTTAACTTGTGGTAGATCGGAAATCGTCTCTATAAATTTAAAATTGTTTCTCCTATTTGATTGTATATTTTGACTTGTGGTACATCGGAAATCGTCTCTATAAAATTAAAATTGTTTCTCCTATTTGATTGTACATTTTGACTTGTGGTAGATCGGAAATCGTCTCTATAAATTTAAAATTGTTTCTCCTATTTGATTGTATATTTTGACTTGTGGTACATCGGAAATCGTCTCTATAAATTTAAAATTGTTTCTCCTATTTGATTGCACATTTTGACTTGTGGTAGATCGGAAATCGTCTCTATAAATTTAAAATTGTTTCTCCTATTTGACTGCATATTTTGACTTGTGGTAGATCGGAAATCGTCTCTATAAATTTAAAATTGTTTCTCCTATTTGATTGTACATTTTGACTTGTGGTAGATCGGAAATCGTCTCTATAAATTTAAAATTGTTTCTCCTATTTGATTGTATATTTTGACTTGTGGTAGATCGGAAATCGTCTCTATAAATTAAAAATTGTTTCTCCTATTTGATTGTATATTTTGACTTGTGGTACATCGGAAATCGTCTCTATAAATTTAAAATTGTTTCTCCTATTTGATTGTATATTTTGACTTGTGGTAGATCGGAAATCGTCTCTATAAATTTAAAATTGTTTCTCCTATTTGATTGTACATTTTGACTTGTGGTAGATCGGAAATCGTCTCTATAAATTTAAAATTGTTTCTCCTATTTGATTGTATATTTTGACTTGTGGTACATCGGAAATCGTCTCTATAAATTTAAAATTGTTTCTCCTATTTGATTGTATATTTTGACTTGTGGTAGATCGGAAATCGTCTCTATAAATTTAAAATTGTTTCTCCTATTTGATTGTACATTTTGACTTGTGGTAGATCGGAAATCGTCTCTATAAATTTAAAATTGTTTCTCCTATTTGATTGTATATTTTGACTTGTGGTACATCGGAAATCGTCTCTATAAATTTAAAATTGTTTCTCCTATTTGATTGTACATTTTGACTTGTGGTAGATCGGAAATCGTCTATTTAAATTTAAAATTGTTTCTCCTATTTGATTGTACATTTTGACTTGTGGTAGATCGGAAATCGTCTATTTAAATTTAAAATTGTTTGTCGTATTTGATTGCACATTTTGACTTGTGGTACATCGGAAATCGTCTCTATAAATTTAAAATTGTTTCTCCTATTTGATTGTACATTTTGACTTGTGGTAGATCGGAAATCGTCTATTTAAATTAAAAATTGTTTGTCGTATTTGATTGCACATTTTGACTTGTGGTAGATCAGAAATCGTCTATATAAATTTAAAATTGTTTCTCCTATTTGATTGTATATTTTGGGGCACCGCGGCTTAGCGGACAGCGCGCACTAATGGCGTACTGAATAGCCTATCATGGGTTCGAATTCTGGTGAAGGCTAGAATTTCTTGCGGAGTCTGACATTAGTTCGGAGCAAAGTAAATGCGGCTGTAGGTTGTGCTAGTTACACAATCCCCTAGTATGTATTGGCCACCAAAACATGGGAACGCTGCCTCACAAGCTCTATAGATAACGTTGCTCTAGACTCTAGACTCTAAAGGGAATACTTTATTTTACTTTTGATTGTAATGGTTAGCAGATTCGGTAAATGTATAAACTGCAATGAACAGAAAGCTAAAATAATTTTAAAATTAGTATTATATATTTACTGAAAACATTTAAGAGAGTAATTTAAAATAAATATTGTAATCGGGTTAAAAAAAAAAACAAGTCTTTTGATTTAACAAAAAGTTAGGACTATCCCTGTGGATGAGAATGAAACAGACGACTTCCACGTGTGTCTAAAGTATAATTATTTGAATTTGTTTTTTGTACTGAAAACATTTAAGGAAAACCTTTAGTTCCTACAATTGTTTACAATCTTTAAGGCATGGAATGGGTTGCCTGAACAAACCATGAAAACCAGTACCTCAACATCATTTAAAACATTAATAAATAAGCGTAGGAGTAGGACGCAATAATCTTCTTTATAGAAGGAGCGTCTGTAATATATAAGATAAGATGCTAACCACTACGATAGGGAAGACACGTGTCAAAAGGAGATCACAAAAGTAAAATATGAGACAATTAGATCACGTGTCTTTAAATAAACCAATGGGGCTCGAATACGACACACTTTATATATAGAGAGATAACCATGTGTACCGCCTTGAAACATTCTCTGGCTTTAGATTTTCGTTTAGTAAACAGAATTCTGGGAGTTTTCAATTCAATTAGAAAACGTGTAAATTGAAATTTGATGACTACATTAATAAATAATCAAGGTCTAAGCTATTCATTCCGATTGTCCAATGACTGACTGGACAGTGACGCCAACGCGAAAACAGTCTAGTCCGATCATCGTCCTGGGTCATCGTTGGGCGAATAATAAGTTTAAAAGTTTAACCAGGGGCAACAATTCTGTGTGAAAGAAAAGTGTGTGTAACCGAGTGACCTCCCATGGTTTAAAAAAAAACAACAACAGGGAAAGGGCGGGAGAAAATAATGTCAAGCAAACAACCGAAGGGTCTAGATGACCGCAGATAACCCAAGCAGCTCCAGTTTCTTCCCACAGTCTGACCACACCGCGTCGCGTAAACAATTGCGGACAATTTGGCCGCAGGGAATTTTTTTTATTTTTTTTATTTTGGTGGACTGAGTTGAAACTGAAACCAATATCTGGGCGTTGGTCAACATATGTCAACACTAGCCACCATCTAGATAGATTGGAGACGGCGGTTGTGGTGAGAAGGGGAGGGGAAGTTAAGGATTGTGGGGGGGGGGGGATAGTAGGGAGGAGATGGAGGAGATGATGGTGGGATGGGGGGAGGGGGAGGAATTTAAAGAAAACGTCCTTCTATTATTTTTTTTTAAATGTTATAAACTAGTTTTTATCTAAATACTGCATTAGAAAAAAAAACATTATGCAATAAGAAAACATATAATAACATTTCCTTTCACCACTGCTGGGCTTCACGAGTAGAGATATTCCGCTTCATTAAACGAGGCACATGGTGAGGGTTTATATATATATACATATATATGGTCCAGCGGTTAGATCGCCGGTCTGTCAACCAAAAAACCAACTGACAGGTCGCGGGTTCTATCCCTGCCACCGACGGATCCCTGTCGCCCTGCACGAGTTTTGGGCCTAGTGGACGTAATAATCTTCTATCTAGAAGGAACGTCTGTAAACTTATAAGATAAGATTTAAAATTCACCCTGATGTATTTGTTTACACGGGTGCAACGTATAGAGTTTCAGACCTGGATCGGCAACATTTGGTTGTGCCAAACTAGGATTTCTAAATCATTCAGCGTGCCAAAAACGTGAAAGTCAACCTACTCTACTATATTTTTTTTTCAATTAGACAATTAATTAATTTAGCACCGTTTAGCATTGGAGCAATATGGAGAAAATCGTTAAGAGAGTTTTAGATTTAATGAAATTATCATGTTTGTAATTATCCTATTTTAGTTTCTATTTATTAGCAAATTCATTTCTCAATGTTTACATTAATGGTTAATTTCTAAAATGTTAATTTGGTTGTCGAGTTATATGTTTTTAGCAACTGCTATTAATTCATTCTATTTAGATGTCAACCAATATCGACAAGTCTTAAATTGGGTGGGGAGCCAGTAGAGACCTTTTTTTTTATTTGTACACGCATCATGATCATTTTTGGTATATATATATATATATAGTACGAACAGGCTAACAGATCCGAGTAAGCATACGTTGAAAAATATTTTTTTGATGATAGCGATGGAAATGATGGCGGCCATTTTGGATATTTTAGTTAACAATTTACCACACAAAAATATGTATCGCCTTGATTATTTATCAAGATAATGTATTGCTATTAGGCAGAAATATTTTTAAGCTATATCTTTATAAAATTTGTTGATGAAATTTGGTTAAATTAATAAATGAAATTTATATGATTTTTTTTGTGTGTAGAACATAGGACACAAAAATATTTTATAGCTACAATTTTTAATTAAAATTTAATTTAAGGAGAACTATAACTCATATCGAAAATTCATCTGCTACTATGATTATTAACATGTAATAAATGTATGTAAAAATTTTCATAAAGATTGGTTCATAAATAAGGTAGTTAATCTAAACATAAGAAGAAAAATTAGTATTTTGAGAAAAATCGTAAAAACTGACGAGCCTATGAACAAACTTTTTTACAAAAAACTCATCTATTTCCTAATGGTTTGTTGTAAGATTTTCTTCTCCCTACAAAGACAAGTTGTTAACCTTTTATTTGATCTATATTAGTATAGAATTAAACTCATTTTTTATATTACTGTAGTGTAAATATGTTTTAAAAAATAAATAAAATTCTGATGTATAGCCATTTACAATACAATTTTTACATTGAAATAATGTTACTAAAATTCCCGAACTAAATATTTTAGATCGAGGAATAGTTAAAGTATACAAATGAGGCAAAAGCTAAAAAATTGAATTATCTTATATTTAGATCAATTTCATTGTAGTCCCTCCCCTTAAATTGATAAGTCTTAAATATTATGCATGCATTTCCGGTCCCATTCGTTCAATCGCTAAAAAAAAAACATTCCTGTGTGTTGCATTACTGGTTGAACTGCGAATAATAAAAGATGTAGAAGATTAAACTTTATTTCATTTCCAAAGATGTTGCCGAAAGAAAACAATGGATTTTGAGCGCCAAATGTAAAGAATCACCTTTTTATAATCTAAAACTTATTGCTTGATGCAAAAGAATTTTCGTTTTTTTTTTTTTTTATGTATCTACGGATTTATTTATTTTTAATAACGCTTGACTAATTTATTTTATAAACAAAGCTAAATAATTTTTAACTTAACGCTACTAACAATTTCAGTATTAATTATCGCCCACTCACTTTTAATGTTAAAAACGGATTCCTCATATCTAAACTTGTGGCCTTAGTATATTTCTAAAAGACTAGAACTGGCCGTAGAGGTTGGAAATCAATAATGTCAAACAACAATAAAAAGAATTTCTTTTGTTTCCAAAAAAAGCACCGAAAGTTCATAATATCGTCTGTTTGAAAAGGTCAAGCCTCATTAAGACCTGTCAATAAGGCGAAGACTTTTTATAGATCAGTGGGCGAAGATAGCATAAAATTCAAGGTATACTGATTTATAAATACTACTATTGAACGGATTAGATGCGGAGTAAATATAAAAACTAGGTAGTTTAAGTAATGTTTTAAAATGTACATATAATCTACATTCTTTAGTCATATAATATTTATATTATTTTCAAACATTTTATAGTTTAATCGTTTTATAGTTATACATTGTAAGCAATAACTTTTCTTATAAAGAAAAAAAAAGAAACACATTAAAAATAATAATGAAAAGTAAACGGATTAAATTATCTCCCTTTAAATAAATTAAAGTTTTGAAATTTGATGCACAACAATTTATGTTACTTATTAATTACATTAAAATACAATTAATATTACTTATTATTATTTATTTATACAAATCCAGCATTGTGGTATTCATTTAAGGATGTAATTATAGGTATAAAATTAATTTAATTTGAGTCAAACAGTTATAAATAAACATTTCCAGCATTAATTGTTTTAGTCGATTTAATTGAGTTGTTTTTTTAAACGTTAGGCCAAATAATTACACAAATTACATAATAAAATACTTATATATAAACTTGTAATTTTTATTAAAATAATAAAACTAATAAACGTGTTGTAGAATGAATTATGTTTATGCTTAATCAAAGAAGATATGGATAAAAACTATTTGAATGTAAATTAGTAATGAGCAGCTGACCCTTGAATAATGCTCTTCGCTAATTCTTCAATATCAGGTATATATTTATTCACTTATCAGTGGTCAAGTGTAGGTGACCTTTTTATAAGCTTAAAAAACATTTTGAGTGCAATCAAATATGTTTATAAGTGTAAAAAAAGGAAAGTATCATGTTACAATCATGTAGTACCAAATTGATCCATAGGGCCGCCGAAGCAGCATTCATCAGTTTCAAGTGTATGTTGAACTAAAACCTGAAAATAGAGCGAATGCCTAGCAGGTGACTTTCCTAAGCAGTTTCCTTCCAGATATTTCCACATATAAGCAATCTTATCTTATCATCTTATATTGGCACATTGTGCTGCCCAATTTTTGTATGTTAAAAATTCAACTCACTGCATTTTAAAATGGCTGCCATACTGAATAATATCGAGATGTAAGTAGGTTGTAGTAAGATCAAGCCAGTTGGGCTTTTAGTGGTACAAAAACATACAAGAGTATATAAATTTGAAAGTATTGCCTTTTGTTAAGATACCACCGCTTTGAGTGCTTCGATGAACTTTTGAAAAAGCACATCTATCTATTTTAATTTTTAATATCCCTATTATTAGGTAAGTAGTTAAAATGTTTTAAAAACGGCAAGAAATGTCCAGTTTCAATACAAATCCATTCCGGTGGTCGAACAGTTGAAGTGCTGTTTGCCCATATTTTCGCAAATGGAAAGTTCAACTCACTGAAATATGACGCAAGATCATTCAGAAGCATCAGCTTCACATTCTCCTCATTTAATACCAGAAAATGTTGTTGTTGTTGCTTTTTACTTGATAGCTTCCAAACAAGAAACGAACTTATCCAATACTTAACCTCGGCTGAGCCAAGGAACACTGTATGCAACAGCAGATCTCTATGTTCCATATTACTTTCTTGTAGAACAGACTTGAATTGCTTGTTAATCAATCAATTGTGAGAAACTTTAGAATAGATAGGCCTAACAATAGACTCCATAACGTATCACGTCCAATGATGAGATGTATACAAACATTTCTGAACTGACCATAAACAGTCGACATACAGTGATTTTGATGTAGTTTGCCACTATGCTAACTTCAACAGGAAATCCTTAAAGTGTAAAAGGCTCGATTAACTAGCTTTGACTGCCGAACTAGTACACAGCGACATATAGTATTTAAGTCTTGGCTACTAAGCTAACAGGGAGAACTGTAAGCGGCACTGTAAGCCTGTAAGGCACATAGGTCTATATTTGTGAGTGTCTCTGGGGGGGGGGGGGGATAATAAAAAAGAGATCCTAAATGCTATCGGAAATAATTAGGCCCTATAATTACAACTACAGGCATCTTTGCATATTAAACAAAATGTTCAAGTACACATTCAAAGAAAATCAAAATTAAGGGCCCCCAGCGCCACGTGATATTGTAGGGGGTTATGCGGCATCTCCTCTTCCTCTTAGCATAATAGCGACAATTAAAAAATACTAGCGTAATTGCGAAATTATTTTTAAATTGTAATATTCATGGGTCCCCTAAACTCTTATGGGCCCCGGTACGACGTACCGGCTGTACCCCCCTCTCGTGGGGCCTGGTCACAGCTACTTGATTTAATAATGTGAGACATATCTATAACAGGTAAAACTCTGTAATAAATAAATAGAAATGTTATATCAAGTCAATTAAAAAGACTTCAAGTTCAATATGTTTTAAATATTGTATTTATATAAAGTATAAACGATTAACAACTACACAACTTATCAATACGGTAGGCCTACTATAACAAAAAAAGTTCATAAATATACATCTTAATCGCATTTTACGCATTTCTGTCGAATTATTAATTATTTACAAATATACCAAAATCATTCATCTTTTGAATGCTTACTGTTTCGTGAAAAGAAATAGTCAACAGAAAATACATCAATAGGCCTACATAAATGATAAATAAAACAGAAGAAAAAGACTAGTTTTATTAAAACAGGGATGCCTTAATGTGCGTGCTTTTTCTTGGCAAAACTACGAATTACAGTGTCAAAGTTTATTTTTCTAGCAATGCCAGACTCAATATGATTGAGTCCAGTCAAGTTGTTCAGGCGATCCTGACTCATGGTGGACCTAAGGTAATTTTTGATGAGCTTAAGTTTACTTAAGCTCCTCTCTGCTAATGCTACTGTGGCTGGTGCTGTAAGGGACATCCTCGAACTGACACTTATGTTAGAAAAAAAAATATTTTCTGATTTGGAATTTGCCAAAGTATTTAACAGTTCCAATGCACCCAACTGTTCTTTACCAATATTTGCATAGTGAACAATTGTTAGGTGAATTATTTCCTGAAGAAAGTCTTCACAATTTAGGCCTACGTCATTATAATACTTTTCTGTTAACTTTATACTTAGATTCTTTTTCTGACATCTTTTGATAGTTCCAAAGAAAGCTGAATGTGTCAGAAATATCTTTGACTGAATTGAAGCCGGCTGGTCCAGCGGTTAGTTCACCGGACTGTCAACTAAAAACCAATGGACAGGTCGCGGGTTCTATCCCTGCCACCGACGGATCCCTGTCGCTCTGCAGGAGTTTTGGGCCTAGTGGACGTAATAATATTCTATCTAGAAGGAACGTCTGTAAACTTATAAGATAAGATAAGAACCGAACTGTAAACTGTAGGCCCTCCAATAACACTATCCATTATAACATAAAATATGTGTTTTCGAAAGTGGGCTTCCTTATGGCATTCTTCTGTTTCATTCATCTCATTCACATTTTCATCAGGTATATTCTCATCATAAAATCTTGTTCTTTTTTCTGGCAGTTGTATTACTATTCCTAAACATTTCTACTTCTATCTGCAGGTGGGCTGCAACAAACTTAGTTTTATTCCACATTGCATTCCAACTGTTTCGCAAATCCACTAGTTGTGCATATTATAAGCTTTTAATGTTTGTAACTTCCATATTTATAGTCGCATCACAAGCATGAATGACTTTGTTGCAGAAGTCAATAGGGACTAGTATACTGTGCCACACGACTGACATTATGATGCAAGTGAAAGAACCGACATAATATATAGATGTCATGGATTTCGTTTCTGGTTTTCGGAGTAAGATTCAGCTTTAACAGGTCTTTAAAAGCCAACTCAAACCCTGGTAAATGAGCTACAAATGGTTTTACACTTTCAATTCGATCTGACCATATGGTGCTAGAAATACCATGAAGATTTGACAGTATTTTCCACGTCTTGAGGCTGCAACTAAATAATTTGTATTTACATTTGTCTAAAATGTGGATACCTTCAACCGCCCCTCTTGGCTACCGCTCAGGAGATCATTAAAGTGTAAACGGATCTACTAACTAGCTTTGACTGCCGTACTAGTATGCAGCGATATAGAGTATGTAAGCCTAGGCTACTAAGCTAACAAGGGAAACTTTAAGCCTGTATGGCTCATATTATATATAAGTGTCTCTGGAGAAAAATAATAAAAAATAGATCCTAAATCATATCGAAAATAATCAGGCCCTATACTACAATGAAAGGCTTCATTGCATACTTAACAAAATGTTCAAGTACACATTCAAAGAATATCAAAATTAAGGGCCCCCAGCGTCACGTGAGATTGTAGGAAGTTTTGGGGCATCTTCTCTTAGCTTAATAGCAACAATTAAAAAATACTTGCGCAATTGCCAATTTAATTTTTAATTTAATATTCATGGGCTTCATGGGCCCCCTAAATTCTCATGGGTCCCGGTACTGCGTACCGGCTGTATCCCCCTCTCGTGGGGCCTGGTAGTCGCTCAAGTGACAGTCGCTGTTTTGACAGTCACTATTCTGCCCGGATGCCGAAAAAATCTCGTTATTGAGGTCTCACGCGTGCTGTTGAAAAACTCGTGCCTTAGGTTGCTGACCCCTGGTCTAAGACATCACATTTTTCAAAATTATGCTATCTACATACTCTACAATCAATACATATATCTATCACAGTCAAACACTGCACAGTAGAACACAAAAATACTTTAATATCTGTTTAATAATTTGATCACCATTGGAACGAAAGCTTTCATTTAAGAGGTTTTTTTTTTTTTCAATACCTTCATGTTTTCTCAAGAGTGGTCTTTTTGAATATGAATTCGAATATTGTTCATATATATATATATATATATATATATATATATATATATATATATATATATATATATATATATATATATAATATGTATTTAAATAACACAGAGAAAAAGAGAGAGAGAGAGGGGGGGGGCTCTTTTATTGAAAAATATATACGGGTTTTACATGTAGGTTTTACTCTGTTCTCCTTTTCTTCTTCTATTCTTACATCTTCTTTTGTCTTTATCTTTATTTTTTCCGTCTATAATTAGAAGATTAGATTTTATAAATACATGGACATAAATATAACTGTCCCTTTCTCTACTACCATTTCTTTTCCCCATCATTAGGACGGGTATGGCAACTAGCAGGTAATGCTGTATTCAAAACTGTATTTATCTGTCGCTATGGTTAACTGTCCGCCTGTTTAAGAGTCGTGTGATTAAGTGTCTGTGTTTAAGTGTCGCGTGTTTGTCTGTCGCGTGTTTAAATGTCGTGGAGCCATTATGGCGGCGATAAAGCCGAAAAGAACGTCCGTGATAAAAACATGCTCAATGTTTCTTTTTGAATGACCGAAAAATTTGATTAGCAGACGTTATTCCAAGGGATCCGTAATAGAGAGTGTCAAAAACAAACTAATGATATAAATGTACTGGATAGGCTAATTGTTCAATCTGTTTTAATACTAATTGAAAAATAACAACCAATAAAAAAATACGTTGATAATTAACTCATTAGCATATTTTTTTTTTTCATCTTGTGCATGCTCAATGCGCCAACAGCCATAGATCCGGCCCTGACAACATCTAATCTGCAAACTTACAACTAATTTACTATTATCGTCATCATCATTCCGATCCAAAATATAATGAAATGATCCTGAAGTGATTTGAACACGCAAGCCTTCTGATCTGGAGTCAGGCGCGATACCGTTGCGCCACAGTCCACCATAATAAAAAAAAAAGCATTAAAAACATGTAAGCCTATTCGTGTACACTGAAAATAAATAACCACATCTTTAAACAAAGTACTTGTAAATGAAAAATTGTATACAATGAAAAACGCTGAAGTAAAAATGAGAATATTAATACGTGTGTCTTTGTTATTTCTAATATAGTAGTAGCATTGTAGACATTAGGTCAGTGGGAATTTCCGGAGCTAACCTTGCTCAAATTTCCTTTGTGTGACATTCTGTACTGGTCAGATTTTTCTCACAGATACGCCTAAGGGCTTCGAGCGGTAATCTGACGCAACGGCACTTGTCATCTGCTGCAGCGTAAAGTTGGACCTACTGGTGTACGTGACTAGAGGCGCTCGCAAGCAACTGTCCTGTTCAAGTAGATGAACTTGGACGCAATTAGGGAAACAGGGAAACAACCGGTCATTAGAGCGCGAGGTTCTCAATCTAATACCGATGGGCACCGGTCCTGAGAAGTTACGTAACCAATGAAGTTTGGCTTTAAATTTTCCCCCACTCCTATAAATTCAAGTTGCTTCCTTCTGTGCCAATAGTCTCTTTATATAATTATATTTATATAAATATATATATATATATATATATATATATATATATATATATATATATATATATATACATATATATATATATATATATATATACACCAGCTAAGTTCCCCAACGTTACCCGGGAAAAAATACATAGGCTTATATAATATAATATAAATAATATGTATAATTTAGATAAATTATTTAAGATAATTATTATTTACTGAAAACATTTAGGAAAATAATTTAAAATAAATATTATAATCGGGTAAAAAAAATAGGCATGTCTTTTATTATTTTTACAAAAGGTTATGACTATCCTTTGCTGAGGTTCGAACACCCAGTCTCTCGAATGTCAAAAATATAATGAACTTATTAAATTTTAGTTTCTGTACAAAATATTTCGGATAGGTTTAAAAATGCAATCAAGTTAATCTAAATTGCCTGGCGTTGACTGGGTCTACTTAGGCCTATACAGATAAAAAATTACATAAGTCTATACAGATAAAAAATTACATAGGCCTATACAGATAAAAAAAATACATAGGCCTATAGCCTACAGATAATAAATGACATAGGCCTATACAGATAAAAAATTACATAGGCCTATACAGATAAAAAATTACATAGGCCTATACAGATAAAAAATTACATAGGCCTATACAGATAAAAAATTACATAGGCCTATGCAGATAAAAAATTACATAGGCCTATACAGATAAAAAGGTAAAGGCCTAAACTACAATGAACAGAAATATTTAAAATATTTTTTTTACTGAAAACATTTAAGAGAGTAATTGAAAATAAATATTGTCATTGGGTTAAAAAAAAAAACAAGTCTTTTGATTTAACAAAACGTTATCACTATCCCCGCATGAAAATCGAACACCCGTCTCCCGCATAAGGCGAAAAAATAATTATTAGATTTTACTTACTGTAAACATTTTAGGAAAGCTTTAAGTCCTGAAATTCTGTACAATCTTTAAAAAAAAAAAAGTAATAAAAATGGAAATTTACAAAGAGAAAGTAGAATTATTTTTTTTTGAAGTTTTATCAGTTGGGACTCGAACCCAGGTCGCCCACTTGGCAGTCGGATACGCTAACTATTCAGCTAGAGAGGACGATGCAACATTGAACTCGTGATCGCAAAAGTAAAATATGAGACAATGAGCTCAAGTGTCTTTAAATTAACCAATGGGGTTCGGAATCCACACACACACAGTCTACTTTATATATATATATATATATATATATATATATGTATTAATTTATATAATATTTTAAACTATGGGTTGGCAGCCTAAGGAACTTGTGCCAGGCTTGGCACGCAGAGCGATTTTCAATGGCACGCGAGATAAGTCAACAACGTACCGGTACGTCAGCATAATCAATGGCTGCTTGTGTGATAAACTTTATGAAAATCACAATGTATGTTGACTGTTAAAGTTCAGGAAAGTTTGTGTGCAAATATTTCATCATTGGACTTGCGAACTGTGATTGAATCTTTTGTTGAATCAATGGGCCGTATTGCTGCTGAGAGTTAACACCCTTGTCCCTTATACAAGTCAATCTTTTATGACTGACTTGTAATTTACAAGTCAGTCATAAAAGATTGACTTGTATAAGGGACAAGGGTGTTAACTCTCAGCAGCAATACGGCCCAATGTATAGTATCTCACCCTTTCTTGATTTACAGACAATTCAAGTCTCTTCGACAAGAAAGTGATACTGAATATAGAGATTGGCTGTTGCACACAGTGTTCAGTGGCTAAGACGAGGTTAAGTCTTGGATCGATTCATTTTTTTGTCTGGAAGCAATTAAGGTGTATCTTGATAAAACAAAACAACAACAGTTTTCGATATAGAATTATGAGAAGTGACTATTGAAGCCGATGTTTCTGAATGACAAAGCGACACATTTCAGTGAGTTGAACTTGCATTTGCAAGGCAGGGGCTAGACCACTGGAATGTATTTGCATTGAAACTGGATAGTCTATATATTGCCGGGAAATCAATTTGATAACATTTAACAACTTCCCTAATTTAAAGCACACTAAGATAGATAGATCGATGGCTTTACTAAGCTCTATTTCTGTTGGGAGTGTATCCAAGCCCTCCATTACCTCCATAGTAGGTATATTAGCGAGAGCAGTTGCAGTGGCAGTATTTTCTATTGCATAAAGGTTCCGGTAGTGTCTTTTATGATGGTGCAACCTTACTGGCTGAGAGTCCGAAAGCTTGTTTGATCCCCTCGTTTACTCTGCGTATGTTTCCGCGGTCTGCGCATGACTGTATATTTGTGCATAAACACCTGCATGAGCTGCTCTGTCAGTGATCGGAGGAGGGAAAAGTTCCCCAAGGTATGCGAGAAGTGAATATTATCAAACTGTATAAAAAAAGGAGATCGTACAGACTGAAAAACTACAGAGGCATCTCCCTCCTCAGTATCATTGGCAACGCTTTCGCCCGTTTGATCTTGAAGAGGCTACAGCTATTAGCTGAACACATATATCCAGAATCCCATGCGGTTTTAGGGCTTAGAGATTGCATCTAGATCATAGGTTCTCAACGGGGGCGATATCGGTGAAAAGCTTTAGGGGGGCGCTGACATTCCCGGGGGCGATTGGGGGGCGGTGAAGAGCAAGTGGGCGGTACAAACGTACCTGATATAATTTGAACACCTCAGCTATTTTAATTGATTAGTTTTTGGATCAAATGTGATGTAAACGCAAGTAATGCTAAATATCTGATATCCCCCAACAGTAGGCCTACATATTATTATACTAATAAGAGATTTGAATCGCATGTACTTTCAACAACTAGGGGTCACTATTAGACGAGTAGGCCTATGCCGGCCTATGGTGTGTGGCCGGCTCGTTATATGGTTGGTTCACCGCACTGTCAAACGACACGACACGCGATCCATCTCTTTCGCCGACCGATCCCTGTCGCCCAAACATTTGCTATTATTAATGATATTTTGATCTCAGTTTTACTGTGATGTCCTTAAATGCGTTAGGAGACTGGATAATTGGGAGAGTACTGTAATTAAGCGGAATTGATACGTAGTAATTGTACAAACTGGGTAGTTAATACAATGTTTGAAAATATACGTAGGGGGCCTATAAATTATTTAGTCATATAATATTTATGTAATTTTCAAATACTTTATTACAGTTTGATAATTTCAAAGTTATAAATTGTAAGCCATTTATTCTTTTATTAAAAAAAAAAAAAGAAACATTAGAAATAATAGCTTAAACGAAACGGGTTAATTATCTCCCTTTAATTAAAGAATCGTTCCACATTTTTTTGATTCAATAGTGATACCAAACAAATTCTGTTTTGTAATATAACAAAAATTACTTATTAATTGCCTCTTGTTTAAATAATTTGTTGATCTATACATTCTTACAAAATGTTTCCTTTTCAGTTCTTTTAATGATAATAAATAAGCACACAAATCTAGTCGGCCTAAAAAAAATTGCGTAAACTATATTGACCCTTTAACGTCCAGAGGTGTGGGGGGAGTGGGCGCTAAAGTTTTTTTTTCTTTGGGGGGGGGGGGCGATGAGCGAAAATAAAATTAAAAGGGGGCGGTGAACCGAAAAAGGTTGAGAACCTATGATCTAGATCATAATCTTCTCTCTTAAACAACTACAAGAAAAGAGCAGAGAACAAAGGCATCCATTATACATCGCCTTTATTGACCCCACAAAAGGCTCTCGGCTTAGTTAGCAGAAGTGGCCTTTTTACTATCTTAGAAAAGATTGGTTGCCCCACAAAACTGCTCAAGCTCATCACCTTCCACGACAATATGCAAGGAACGGTGTAAGGACTAGACGCGCATTAATTGCTACATGCTAATTACATTCAACATTTATGCTCATCTGCTCCCTAAAACTATACGATGCCTAGTAGGCCCAAAGGAGGGGCAAGGAGATCAAACTCCGACGCGCCTCCTACCGGAAAAAAAAATAAAAAAATATAACAGCAAATAGCAGGTTTTCGAATTATTTCTTCTCATGTTTAATAAAATTACTAAACACTAGCCTTTTATGTGAGATTTGTATAGTAAATTTTCTTCTTTTTTTTTAATATAGTCCAATGCAAAAAAAGAAAAAAGATGTAGGCTCTATATCATAAGATAAGATAAGATAAGATTTCTTTATTGATCCAAAAAAATGGAAATTTGTCTTGATTACAGATGTTTTGTCCTTCAATTAATTGTCATTTGTATACAAGCACAGAAATATACTTATAAAATAGACAAGCGCACACACATTCACATAATATACCATAAAAGAAAAAAGTTCATTAGTAGTCATCCACTGTATTCTGGCTAGTATGGCCTGAGGCTGACGCGCAATAATTCTTCGTCTGGTGTGCATATTCTTCTTTGGTTGTAAAACAGTTGGTATTATAATATTGTTTGTTTATATAGATAGCCAGCCATCCAACTTTACTTTGCCACTGTTGACGGGTCTGTCTGAGCAAAGCAGATAAAATGTCCACAGACGTATTCCTCCTCTGCGGCCACATTTATTTCGCCTTGTTGGTGTGAAGACATGTTTATTTGTTGTCATTTGTATCCAAGATGGCGGTTCGTTCATTAGTATGGACACCAATGGTGTAAAATAGTTTCGTGTAAGGCGGTTCTTGACTTAAAAGTTTTAGGAACAATAGTTTCCGTTATACAAACTACTCACATACTTTAAGCATATACAAATTAATAAATTCTGGCTTGATAAGATGGTAGAAAAGCTGAAAAACGGCACATCGTAATCAGGTCGCCTGCAGCGCAGCGCCCCGTATAAAACACGTATATGTAACAGGGTGGGGCGAGGGGAGGGCGGTTATATTTTAAATTATTCATGGTAATCAACTCATCCCATTTAAGGGAAACTAAAAATCATTAAAAACAAATTGAACCCCAACAATAAGCCTATACTATCTAAACTCTAAACATACCGTGAACCCAAACAAAATAACCAACTTAAACTCCCCACAAAAAAACTAACTTCAACTCCCCACTAAAAACTACTTCAACTCCCCACTAAAAACCAAACTTCAACTCCCCACTAAAAACCAACATAGGCCGACATTACGACCTACAATATAATAGAATAGAAATAGAGAAATAAAAATAAACATTAGAACATGGTCATCTATATACATAAGCATAATATATATATACTATATACAGTAAATAAAAACTACATAGCATAGTCCCCAACTATAACCAGTTCAAACATGAACCTATACTCCTTGTACATCTTATAACATAATATGAATTATGACATAAGAATCAACTCAGCTCTAGTCAATGAAGACTAGAACAAGACAACACCGCTCTATACTCTGTACCACAGAGTTAGGCCACTCACTGGTTAATACATACCAGTTAAAACCAAGCATGAAATAAGACATCTACCATAACTTATTCCCATGCCGGCCATTAAAGGCAACATTACATTAAAATAATAATATACATGAAATAAAAAGAAATATACATTTAAAAAGAAGAAGCCAACATGGCGGATAATGTTCCTTCCCAAAACCTCCAACTTAATCCATTCCCATCAATGCACTTGTCATAGACAAGTGGACAATATGCATAAAATAACCAAATAAAACATAGCATAAAATAACATACAAATTCTAAAAAGTAATTAAATCTCAACTCACGTCATATCCGAACAAGCCACACACAACTACGCCATAATCTGACCACTGGTCTTCCACAAAATGGGCCATTTCAGACGGAAGTGATTGATTAATTGTTCTATTTATAGACGCTGACCGAACGTCTTTGGTGGCAACTCTAACTCTCGCTCTAACTAATTTCAAAATGACCATTTCCTGTTGACTAAAGTGCTAATCCTTATTCTAAATCTCTAATTGCTAAATATCTACAAATCTATCTTATGTACAACCCTATATTAAATTAAACTACAATAAAAATTCTACCTATTACTTCAATTAAACTACACTAACAAAAACCTAATTTAAAACAATCAGAAAAAGAATTCCGAAAAATGACGCAAGACCTTGCCGCTTAACCTCGTTTCAGGGCTTTCACAAAATACAAAACAATATTTACATACATCATTTTTATACCAAACAGTCCCCCAAGTCTATATCTATATTACAAATAATAAAATATATTTACATTAAAAGTCCATTACTTACATTCTCACAAATCATAGCACCCACAGAGCACAGAAACTTAAACACATTCAAACGGACCACTCGTACAGCACAAAGCAAATAATCACACTTTCAATTAAAGTCACCGACCTACATTCATCTCCTAACTTTCTTTTTGCGACCCTGCAAAAACAAACTATCATACAAAAAATACCCCTCTGACCCTAGATCAATACAAAAATTTACCCATTGGGACATACATAAAACGCATGCAGCCTAAAGATAGGTGGAAAATGTGAAAGTCTCACTGGGACAAAAAATGCTGTACCTACTCTTAAAACATATGACATCAAAGTCACAATGAGATATACGTAGTGTCCAAGTACACCAAAAAGGAAAAATCTACGCACACTACACAAAAGGGTGAACATGTAATGAAATGGGTAATAAAGGCATACAAAAAGTAAATATATCATTTTCATAAATACATAAAAAAAGGAAAGAAAATGGTTACAAATAAAAAGTAAACAGAAGTGTAATGAAAAAAGAGCAGAGTCCTCTCCTGGTACAGCTTGACGTCTTGTTTGGCACACCGATCTCACATTAACTATCATAGGGTCCACCGAAACCGTTTCTTTAACCACTTTCAAGCAATGTAACGGTGCCGCCTGAACCATTCCTTTATTTACTACCGGTCCTGTTGGCACAACTACTTTAAACATGACTGACTGGGGTTTAACAGTTTGGGTATCCCCAACTTCTGGTAGTACACTGGCAGTTTGGTTGGTAAATAGGCTCTCCGTCACTGTGCTGACCAGGGAGCCTGTGTCAATCGTGGCCTCACAACATAGCCCATTAAGGCTGACATTTACGGCAGGGCGGGTGCCTATTATCTGGCTCAACAGAGTGGAATCCTCATCTTTGTGATGAATCGCGCCATTCGCTCCGACAGTTGACTGCCTCCCTTTCAGGCAGTCTCCAGCAAGGTGGTCGGGGCTGCCACAGTTATCGCAGTATCCAGCATGATAACCGTAGTGGTCTGGTTCACCTGAACGCTGTGGGTATGGATGAGCATCAGGGCTTTGTTGTGAAAGCTGCAGATACTCTATTGTTGTTGATAACTCACCCACCTGTTTGGCCAGTGCCAACACCAATTTTTCTAACTCTGGGCCCGGCTGTTGTGGCTCAACAGTCGTAGCTACAGAGTGCCTCAAGTGGTCGTAACATTCGTCCTCGGACCAGCGGATAGCCATATCCCGCAGGTCTAGGAAGGAGGTCCTAGGGTATTTATGGGTCTCCTCTCGCAGGTACTTCCTCAAGAGGGGGTCCAGCAAGTTTTCTGCAAAGTGGTCCCTCAAGATTACGGCATCTGTGAGGGCCACTGAGAGACAGGTTTGTCGCGCTAACAGGGCATCAAATGCAGCCTGCAAGCGGTGAGAGTAAGCTCTCACAGTCTCTGAGACATGTTGATGGACTGTGAGAAACTGGCCCATTAATTTGGAGATACTACGTTTCTCCCCGTAGACGGACTGTAACACCCTGATCAGCTCTTCAGGGTTGGACCTCACCTCCGGTGGGTGGCACCTACACTCTGCCCTCACTGACTCGCCGAGGTGGGCCCATAGCACGTCTCTGTTCTCTTCGTTCTCGGTGACTCGTCTCGCCCTCCAGGCACCTCTAATGTCCTCGATGAAGCTCTCCACGTCGCCTGGGTGGTTACTGCCGTGGAATAGCTTGATCGGCTCCTCACGGTGCAGGAAGACGTACACTGTCTGTGTGGCTTGTTCTTCACCAGCCATGCCTATGTTGGTTTTTTTCTACTTATATCCTAACCTCCAACCCATTAAACCTAACCTTCCTAAGCTAAAAACAGTAATCATTGGTCTGTTTAAGCACGGAATCCCACTTCTGACACCATTTGTAACAGGGTGGGGCGAGGGGAGGGCGGTTATATTTTAAATTATTCATGGTAATCAACTCATCCCATTTAAGGGAAACTAAAAATCATTAAAAACAAATTGAACCCCAACAATAAGCCTATACTATCTAAACTCTAAACATACCGTGAACCCAAACAAAATAACCAACTTAAACTCCCCACAAAAAAACTAACTTCAACTCCCCACTAAAAACTACTTCAACTCCCCACTAAAAACCAAACTTCAACTCCCCACTAAAAACCAACATAGGCCGACATTACGACCTACAATATAATAGAATAGAAATAGAGAAATAAAAATAAACATTAGAACATGGTCATCTATATACATAAGCATAATATATATATACTATATACAGTAAATAAAAACTACATAGCATAGTCCCCAACTATAACCAGTTCAAACATGAACCTATACTCCTTGTACATCTTATAACATAATATGAATTATGACATAAGAATCAACTCAGCTCTAGTCAATGAAGACTAGAACAAGACAACACCGCTCTATACTCTGTACCACAGAGTTAGGCCACTCACTGGTTAATACATACCAGTTAAAACCAAGCATGAAATAAGACATCTACCATAACTTATTCCCATGCCGGCCATTAAAGGCAACATTACATTAAAATAATAATATACATGAAATAAAAAGAAATATACATTTAAAAAGAAGAAGCCAACATGGCGGATAATGTTCCTTCCCAAAACCTCCAACTTAATCCATTCCCATCAATGCACTTGTCATAGACAAGTGGACAATATGCATAAAATAACCAAATAAAACATAGCATAAAATAACATACAAATTCTAAAAAGTAATTAAATCTCAACTCACGTCATATCCGAACAAGCCACACACAACTACGCCATAATCTGACCACTGGTCTTCCACAAAATGGGCCATTTCAGACGGAAGTGATTGATTAATTGTTCTATTTATAGACGCTGACCGAACGTCTTTGGTGGCAACTCTAACTCTCGCTCTAACTAATTTCAAAATGACCATTTCCTGTTGACTAAAGTGCTAATCCTTATTCTAAATCTCTAATTGCTAAATATCTACAAATCTATCTTATGTACAACCCTATATTAAATTAAACTACAATAAAAATTCTACCTATTACTTCAATTAAACTACACTAACAAAAACCTAATTTAAAACAATCAGAAAAAGAATTCCGAAAAATGACGCAAGACCTTGCCGCTTAACCTCGTTTCAGGGCTTTCACAAAATACAAAACAATATTTACATACATCATTTTTATACCAAACAGTCCCCCAAGTCTATATCTATATTACAAATAATAAAATATATTTACATAAAAAGTCCATTACTTACATTCTCACAAATCATAGCACCCACAGAGCACAGAAACTTAAACACATTCAAACGGACCACTCGTACAGCACAAAGCAAATAATCACACTTTTAATTAAAGTCACCGACCTACATATAAAACAAATATAAAACGCTAAAACGCTATATGAAGCTCCATTGCTTTTGGCATTGGTCTAGCTAAAGCGCTAACAAAAGTGTCTTATAAAAATATAGTAGACAAGGTTAACTTTCAAGCTGTTGGCACGCTGAATGATTTAGAAATCCTAATATGGCACACTATTAGTAAAAGGTTGCCTAACCTGCATTAAACTATAACAATCTGAAATAGGTACTGCTTATCTAGATATGTATGCCTTTGACGTAAATTGTATATATGTCCTTTAGTGTATATTGTCAATGATGTTACAGAATCAGTAAGTAAACATTATGTAAAAATTGTCCAACAATAAAATATAATAGTTGGCAAATTACCCCTATCTAAATAAATTGGCAACTTACCCCTAACTATCTATATTATTCGTTGGCAACTTACCACTAACTATCTATATTAGTTGGCAACTTACCACTACCTATCTATGTTAGTTGGCAACTTACACCTAACTATATTACTTGGCAACTTACCCCTAACTATCTATGTTAGTTGGCAAGTTACCACTACCTATCTAGGCCTATATTAGTTGGCATCTGACCCCTAACTATATTAGTTGGCAACTTACCCCTAACTATCTATACTAGTTAGATGGTTGGCAACTTACCCCTAACTATAATAGTTAACAAATTACCCCTAATTATCTATATTAGTTGGCAACTTACCCCTAACTATCGATACTAGTTGGGAACATACCTCTAAATATATCATCACAAGGATTGGCTGGCACTAGAGTTTTTCAATAAAACCTATTGTACATCGGACTTGATTGTTTAAATAATTTATCGAATTAACATAAAAATAATATTGAGTAATTACAAAATGTTTTCTTATTAAAATTGGTTATGTTCTCATTGGTTTATTCATAGAAATTGTATTTCAATACAAATAGCAAAGCATAATATCATAATATTTTTTTAACGCTTTTCTTGACATTAACCTTCACCTCGACAGCTAGACAAGTGTGTGAAAATTGAGACAAGTGCATGCATTTGTTTTCATGGAAGAGGTTTTGTGTGGTCACTCAGCGCATGGGAAAAATAATCGTACTACTAACCTGCCAACTCTAGTTCACTTAATGATGTCGATATTATTGCTTTTTATAATCCTTCATATTAACTTCGCAACATGTTGTCGCTTTTTGGCTGACTAAATCACTTCGAAAAACTAAAAGACCCAATTCCAATCAGCTTATTGAGTTAGAACTTGTCACATAGACTAAACTATTGTTGTTGACAATACATCGTAGGAACATATTGAGCTGGACTTGGCACATAGACTAGACGTATAGTTGTTGACAATACATCGTAGGAACATATTGAGCTGGACTTGGCACATAGTTGTTGACAATACATTATTGAAACATATTGAGCAGGAATCACCAAAGTCATAGGGCCTCACGATGTTCTAAGCGCCATTAAATGCAAAACACTCAGATGGTACGGGCATGTGGCAAGACCCGAAGGCCTGGCAAAAACCACCATGCAGGGCACAGTGCAGGGTAGAAGAAAGAGAGGCGGGCAGAAGAGACGATGGGATGATGACATCAAGGAGTGGACCGTCATTTCTCTTGCGGATTCCTAGAGGGCGGCGCAGGACCGAGACGAATGGCATACAATCGTCCAACAGTCAAAAATAGTGCCCCAACGACCCTCATTCTGGTTATGGGATAGGTGAGGGTGAAGGTGAAAGTGATAGTAGCTTCATTTATTGTTTCTTTCTTGGTGGGTGGCCAAGGGCAAAAATCTTCGGAAGACTAATAATTAACGAAAAATGCAATGCGACAAATTGTGTTCTTAGTGAATGTTTCATTTCGTTATACAAATGATTTAGCCTAGGCTTGTATAAAAAAATGTAAGCGCCATCCCTACAGTAGAATATTATGAGAACCAATGAATGGTTTGTCTGGGTTCCTGACATTATGAGACCACGCCCTCCAATCACATCCATACATTGGTCAAGGACATCAATTCACATATTGCCACTTAGGGGAGGGAAAGTTTAATGTGGAACCACTAGAAGTTGAAAACAAATACTTTAAGTAGATATTATGGTTACTAGACGGTATATTTTATTATAATTAAATTGTTTATTACAAAGAAACATGTATCCCTAAATACTTAACGAAATTCACGAACAATTTCTATTTTAATGTCATTATCATTTTAATTTTCTTTTTTTCGTCTGCTATAGCATGAACTAATTCTGAATGCGCACCAAATAAACCTGTGTGATGTAGCTACCATTTATTTTGATAGTTTGTCCAGATACAGCTAAATGCAAACTTCCCAACTACGTGGTGGAATATGTTGGTTAAATTAGCCGGATTTGATGTATTTCATTTATAAAAAAACAATACAAAAATAAATAATAATAACAACAACAACAATAGCCTGGGGCTTCTAGCAATAACCAACTTGCCATACAGAATAAAATGAACAAAATATTTCCGTTAATTCAGTCGACGAGGAAGTGAAATAAAACTTCAGGAAAAATTGTCACTTGTAAAAAAAATGCTTAAAACCTAAAAACGTTCAGTTTGCCAATGACTGACTCACTGTGTATAGTTGTAGTTAGTCAGTACCACTTGAGGGTGACTCACTCATGTCTAAATGTTTTAGATGAAATATATTTCTGTCTGTGTAATCTATTAATAGAACTATATACCATTGTAAAAAAATAATAACAATAATAAAAACTTGCAACAAATTAGAAACCTTATTTTATCACATAAGATGTCTTGCTACTTAGATCTTGCTTTTTTGCGCCTGTGGGACATGGAATGGGTTACCTGAATAAGCCAGGAAAACCAATAGCACATCATGAAACAGTTTTTTTCAAAATACAAGAAGAGACATAAATAAACTAATGCACAATATATTTCTCAATAGAGAAATTTTTAAGATAATCTAATTTAAGTGAACTCAATTTTTACTCAGAGTTAAACTAAATTTATCTAATATTTAAATTATATTAACTACCAATAATTAACAATGAATAAAAAAAATTCGACTGGAAACAACACCGAAATAAAATGCAGGGGAAGTAATCCACGATTTAAAAACGTTTTAAAATAAACACATTATGGTCCTTTTATATATATTTTATATATATTCATCCATTACTAACAAGTTCAAAGTTAATTTCTGCAAAAATGTACGGTAGATGTTTAAAGAGAACTTTGATGTGTGTTTGAAAAGCACTAAACAAATTCAACTTTTATGTTTAAAAGTTATTTTTTTAATTCGTCTATTCTCGCCTGGTCGTTTATATACTGGTGCGCTTTAAAACATTTCAAGAAGAAATATTAAGTCTAAATTATATTAAAAACATGTTAACCTGTGTGTAAGCTGAGAAATGATGTCTATTAGCAATTTATGAGTTTCACACTTCGAGGCGTAAATGGAAATTGCCGTATTAACATTATACTAAGATTATAGCTAGGCAAATATCTAGGTGCAAGTTTAGTATTTATCTAGATCAGTGATGTTTAGTTCAATGTGAAGGGAAAAAACACCAACTGACTGACGATGGCGAATAATAGTGGCAACAATCCGGATGTAAGTATCTGATACATTGAACAATTTTTGAATCGTGGCTTAAAGTAAGGTAGTGGTCCATGAAACATAGTGTCTTTAATTTAAATTTAAAAGTTGAAAATGTCTTTATGTCAGATAAACATAAAGACAAAAACAATTTCCTTATCCCATATGATTATGCGAGAACAAATGCATATTATAAGTATAAGTGCTCTTTCTTCCCGAGTGGCATTCGGGCATGGAATGGGTTGCTTAACAAACCAGGAAAATCAGTAACTTAACATTATTTAAAACATTAATAATAATGCAAGACTAGACTCGGACCACGGATGAGCGTAGGACGCAATAATCTTCTTTATAGAAGGAGCGTCTGTAATGTATTAGATAAGTTGGCAACAGTGGTCTGTTTTTTCTTTCCAACATAGTGGTTGGGTGATTCTAAACACAAAAGTAAGTTTCCCTTTCAGAGAAATATGAACCATGGGGTATAATTCTAGTGAAATGGGACAAAGTGGAAATTTATGTTGCCACTACCAACAAGGGGATGTATGGACAGCACAATGCTCAGCCGCCCCAACTACGTTCAGGTTCCATTCGAGCTTGGTAGACTCAGGCACTCAGGGACACCATCATCATCATTTGTTCTTTGGGTGGCCATAGGGCCTCTGTCAAAGCATGCCACTCTCCACGGTCTCTTGCCAGTCGCTTCCGTTCTTTCCCAGCTCTTCTGTTCGTCTCTATTTACGCTTGGGTCTTCCTCTGTGTCGTTAGCCCTGGGGGTTCCACTCTAAGGTCTGTATAGCTCTGTTGTTGTTATCTTTCCTGTGGGTGTCTCCAATCCATCTCCACTTCCTTTTTAGGATTTGTGTTTCTACTGTTCTCTGTCCACACTTTTCCCACAGCTTGGAGTTTTCTACCCTGTTGTACCATTGTATTTTCAGTATATTGCTCAAGCATCAGTTAACAGGGACGCCATAGCTATTGCATAGGCTATTAATTATCCACTGGATTCGAACACAGGACGGGACTTTCAGTATGCCAGCCCAGCTCGCTATCGCTAGGCCAACATGCCCATACGTTCTATTAAGGCCTATGTTGTCTGTTGTTTTTTTTTACCAATAGTTCAATAGTGATCCAATATTATGTTAACGATACTTGTGTTGCCTATGTGTGATAAGATTCTTCACTATTCATATTTGCTTCATTCACCTCACCTCCCCCACACATCAGTCAGCAAGAGACATGGGCAATGCAGCTATCCGAATGGGCAAGATGTACAGCACATTGCCCTATTGCCTGAGAAAACTGCCCGAGAACCAGCCACGTAATCGACAGGAGTACATGATCCGGAAGTGGATGAACCCAGGAGAAATTGACGTTTACTTCGATGGCTCCAACAGATTTCTCTACGAAGCCAAGGCCATGGCTCAGCAGCTAGAGGAAATCAAACAGGACAGACTGAACATTCTGAGGGCCTGCCGGGAACAGACGAAATTCTTGAAGGTGCGGCCATTGATATGTTAATCAAATAATGGGATCGTTCATTACCCAAAAGGACAAATTTGATTTGCATCTTACATTATCTTATTTTAATACTTATATTTAGTAGTATTTACAAGATAATTGACTTGCCAAACACTTTTATAAATTACTTGTAAGTGCTGGGAGAGAAGCGTCACATATTCTGCACAATACAATCATAGACATTTGTGTAAATATTTCCATGATAGAATTAGGCCTACAATAACAATGTAGCCTAGAGATGGGTCGCTCACTAAAGAACTGATCAACTGATCCGGGTCTTTTAAAGGAACGGATCCGAAAGCCGATCACTGTCAAAAGACCCGGATCAGTACTGATCCGTTCCCGTTCTGCATTTCGATGTGTTGGTTTCCATAGTTCACTTAGAATCCGGATCTGACCCGGATCAGACCGATTCAGACCCGCTCAGTACTGATCGGATCAGACCCGATCAGTACTGATCGGATCAGACCCGCTCAGTACTGATATGGGTCTGTACTGATTGGATCAGACCCGCTCAGTAATGATCGGCTCAGACCCGCTCAGTACTGATCGGCTCAGACCCGCTCAGTACTGATCGGCTCAGACCCGCTCATTACTGATCGGCTCAGACCCGCTCAGTACTGATATGGGTCTGTACTGATTGGATCAGACCCGCTCAGTATTGATCGGCTCAGACCCGCTCAGTACTGATCGGCTCAGACCCGCTCAGTACTGATCGGCTCAGACCCGCTCATTACTGATCGGCTCAGACCCGCTCAGTACTGATATGGGTCTGTACTGATCGGATCAGACCCGCTCAGTACTGATCAGCTCAGACCCGCTCAGTACTGATCGGCTCAGACCCGCTCAGTACTGAATGGGTCTGTACATTGTAGCCTACATTTAGTAGGCCTACAATAACAATGTAGGCCTACAATTAGTACTAATGTGGGCACACCCACCCTTCGCATTTTGTATTCAAATAGATACATGCGTCCATTGGCCGTTACATATTACCGATTGACATTTGACATAGAATCTATGATATATAGGGTATAGGGAAGTTCAGTTGATAGATATAAAACAGCATTTACCGAATGGGCCACAATAGCAAAATTACTGTGTGCAAAAAAGTAGAAACTGTTCAAAGTACTAGTGATAGACCTATAACAGTACATTTGGCCCTCGAATCTAAAATACAGCTGTCTTTAAAAGTATGTGGATATTAATAAATTTCATTCAGGCTCGTATGGACAGAAAAAAATTATAGTGAGTCATGTAATAGGAGTACCTATATAAACAACGAAGTCACGAAAAAATTGTTTTGGAAACTCTGATAAAGAGTGTCTGAACATTCAATAGCTAGGTTAGTGTCTGAACATTCAATAGCTAGGTTAGTGTCTGAACATTCAATAGCTAGGTTAGTGTCTGAACATTCAATAGCTAGGTTAGTGTCTGAACATTCAATAGCTAGGTTAGTGTCTGAACATTCAATAGCTAGGTTAGTGTCTGAACATTCAATAGCTAAGTTAGTGTCTGAACATTCAATAGCTAGGTTAGTGTCTGAACATTCAATAGCTAGGTTAGTGTCTGAACATTCAATAGCTAGGTTAGTGTCTGAACATTCAATAGCTAGGTTAGTGTCTGAACATTCAATAGCTAGGTTAGTGTCTGAACATTCAATAGCTAGGTTAGTGTCTGAACATTCAATAGCTAGGTTAGTGTCTGAACATTCGATAGCTAGGTTAGTGTCTGAACATTCAATAGCTAGGTTAGTGTCTGAACATTCAATAGCTAGGCCTATAGGACAAAATAAGGTAAAGGGATATTCAATTGATAAGGGAATATTTAATTTATACAGGAATATTCAATTGATGTATGGACATTCAATTGATAGGCCTATAGGCCACTATAGGGTATAAGGAATATTCAATTGATGTATGGACATTCAATTGATAGGCCAATAGGCATCTATAGGTATAAGGAATATTCAACTGATGTATGGACATTCAATTGATAGGCCTATAGGCCACTATAGGGTATAAGGAATATTCAATTGATGTATGGACATTCAATTGATAGGCCAATAGGCCACTATAGGTATAAGGAATATTCAACTGATGTATGGACATTCAATTGATAGGCCTATAGGCCACTATAGGGTCTAAGGAATATCAACTGATGTATGGACATTCAATTGATAGGCCTATAGGCCACTATAGGGTCTAAGGAATATCAACTGATGTATGGACATTCAATTGATAGGCCACTATAGGGTCTAAGGAATATTCAACTGATGTATGGACATTCAATTGATAGGTCTATAGGCCACTATAGGGTATAAGGAATATTCAACTGATGTATGGACATTCAATTGATAGGCCTATAGGCCACTATAGGGTATAAGGAATATTCAACTGATGTATGGACATTCAATTGATAGGCCTATAGGCCACTATAGGGTATAAGGAATATTCAACTGATGTATGGACATTCAATTGATAGGCCTATAGGCCACTATAGGGTATAAGGAATATTCAATTGATGTATGGACATTCAATTGATAGGCCAATAGGCCACTATAGGGTATAAGGAATATTCAATTGCTATAGGAATGCTCACTAAATGAATGTGTTTATGTGCAGGGCTTGATTGAAGACAAACGAACAGCACCACCAATGGACTTGGTCAGCATGAGAGAAAGATATGACAGAGCGGTGGACAGAGCCACTAAAGGATACATACAAAAACACAAGAACCTGACAAATTAAATCTAAGTTTTTTTGTTGCTTTCCGTTTAAACCTTTTCAGATATTTTTTTTAGTTTTAAGTTATTTTTTATACATCAATATTGTGATCATCCAATTCATTTTACTAAAAATCCTTACATAAAAAAGCATTTAATAAAGAGTCAGGAAACATATTTTTTAATAAAAATTTATTGAATAAACATACAACTTTTATTTCTGCATCATTTAATTTTATCTTTGTATTTATATACATCAATTCAAAGTCCCACAATTTCATTCCTTTAAATAAAAAATCGAAAACAACAAAAATTTATCATAATAAGGATGGGAAGAAAATAGATAACCTTACAAACATAAATCTTTGGTTCTGAAAAAATCTTGTCAAATAAACATTAAATAGTGAAAAAATCTTTTTCCAATGAGGCTCCAATTATAAATGTAAACATGTGACAGTACAGTGACATATCAAGGCAGTAAAAATACATGTGTAAATACTGATTGCTTCTAATAATTTTATCTTTTACTTTACAAATGTTAAGTTCAGAGGAAATCATCACAGAAAGGTGAACATGTGTCATGAACAAACTTAGATGGCAAATAAACAAAATGCTTAGTTTAGTATTCCCCATTATTTACAAATACCCATTTTAGTCTTAATGCAGGCATTTGCTAGTTAAATTATGGTTTATGAAAACAGAATAACTAATGTTGTATGATCAATTTAAAGTTAAATTATGATTACCGGTATGTAGTTATACCAGTGTTGTGCCATTCATTTATTTTAATGCATTGTCAGCTGCCATAAGAAAATAGCAATCATAAGAAGTTTCTCTTTCAGCTTAAGTTGGTCCCTAGAGCTAGTGAGTCCAAGTCAAGCAGCGTTCACCTGTTTTTGTGGCCACGGTGTGATGTGTGGCCATCACAATGACCGACCACTTTTACTTTTCTTCATTAAGATCAGAGCTTGGTTAGACTCAGGAACACCTTCCAGACCCAGGACAAATTTAAACTTTTTACCTGAATTTTAAATGTAAAAAAAAAAAATTTTTTAAACATTTTTGCCCAGCAATAACTATAACATTATTGCAGTTGCAGTCTGTCAGAAATAAGTTTCCATCATAAAATTTAAATCACATTATTTATTTCATCATCATATCATTCAGAAATATTTTAAAACATGTATGCTCCATAACCCAAGTAAAACAACAGAAGTACAAATATCTCAAAAGCCTAAGAGTCTGTAAGAACAGAATGAAAGAAAATTGTAGCATTGTTGGTGTAATCTAGCGGCAGGATCTTATTGGCTGCTTGCGCACCAAGGGCAGCAGCTCCAATACTGGCCTCAGAGTTCAACCGTAGTAAGGTCACTTCTCGAATGTTTGTTTCAGGTACAACTGCTTTCATCTCCTTTAGAAAACCTGGTGATTAGACATAAAATAATAATTCTGAGCTTTTGTTAGTTTTATACCGACGACATTAACAAGAATATAAACAATACACGGACAGTAAAACAATATAAACAATATACAGACAACATAACAATATAAACAATATACAGACAACATAACAATATAAACAATATACAGACAATATAACAATATAAACAATATACAGACAACATAACAATATAAACAATATACAGACTATAACAATATAAACAATATACATATATAAATAATGTCCAGGATTGCCCAGACAACAGCATCACTAAAGAGGCTCAAGACAATATGGAAAGACAAGAACCTAGCCCTCAGCACCAAAATCAGGCTGATGCGCTCACTGGTCATCTTCATTTTCTTATATGCTTGCAAGTCATCGACACTAACAGCGGAGCTGGAAAATATGGAAATGAGATGCTTCAGGACCCTGCTCGGTATCAGTTACAAAGACCATATCTCCAACGAACAGATACGAAAAAGAATACAACAGGAAATTGGAAAGTATGAAGACCTGCTGGCCACAGCCAAGAAAAGAAAACTGGAATGGTATGGCCACGTCACCAGAACCATCGGGCTTGCAAAGATCATCCTGCAGGGTACCACCAGAGGAGGCAGAAAGAGAGGAAGACCAAAAAAACGTTGGGAAGATAATATCAGGGAATGGACAGGTACAAAACTGTGCGAGGCAATGAGAACGGCTGAGAGACGGGAGGATTGGAGGAGGCTGCTTTACATGTCATCTGTGGCGCCCCAACGGTCTAACAGACTACGGGATATGTAGGATGTAGGTAGGCAGGTAGGAAACAATATACAGACAATATAACAATATAAACAATATACAGACAGCATAAGCATATAAATAATAAACAGACAACACAAGACAATAAACAATATATAGACAAAATAAGAATATAAACAATATACAAACAATATAAACAAGAATATAAACATTAAATAACCTGGTTTAAGGAGTTCCCAGCTTTTAAATACAGAACCCACACAAACAACGGGTAGACCTCCTTCTCTATCCAATAAAGCCTAAGAAACAAAAAAACAACAACATAAACCTTTAAATATTCAATTACAAAAATAAAGTGTTAACTTTTCAATGTATCAAATGTTATTTTCCTAAAAATACCAACACTGATTGTAATGGAAAAATCTATTTCCTAGAATTAATTATGATTATGCTATTACTATTAGAATTATACATTTGACCAAGATGTATTGTTATCAAAGGGAGAGCATCCATTAATTATTCTACTCATGAAAACGCTTACATTATAGTAATGTTATTATAGTAATAGTATAGCTTACATAATAGTAATGTTATTAAGGAAAATACTGGTTGGAGCAAGAAGTAGACTGGGGGCACCCATCTATCATGTTATTTTCCATATATTAGTAAGCTTACATCAATGGTAGGGGTGGTGTGTTGAAAACATAGCTTATCTCCTATTGAAATGGGTATCAATAACAAATGAACACATTTTTGGGGGGTAACTTTTTGAAAAAAAAAATTTTTTTATGTCAGTTTAAGGCCTATCCCACAATGGGAGTGTGGGGCAGTTCTCTCCTCTAGTCATGCTGATAGAAAAATTTTACAGCTTTTTATTATCTCCCTTATTGCATACAGCAGAAGTAACTCTAAAAAGAAATTAACTATGAATTTTACCCCCCCCCCCCCCCCACTCCAAACAAAAAACAAACAACAAAATAGTTGATAACAATTTACCTTTTGAATTTTTCCTCTTATTCCATATAAATGTCTGGCCAGGAGTCTTCCCGCGTCATGAAATATTTCACAAACCAACGGATCACTTTTTTCTAAACCAACTGAATTCAATAAATTAGAGAATATCATTGTCATAAGTAAGTCACACAGAAATGTACCGGTATAATATAATATTATAATATTTTTTTTACTATTTCTAAAATTTGTTTAACATATTGGAAAACAACTATTAAAAACTTATTTCTTAAAAATAAAAACACCTACACATATATATCTATCTATCTTTATCTATATAAGAAAAAGTAAAGAAAAGAAATGTTGAGTATTATACATGTTTGCCAACCCACCTTTAGCTAACTCTTTACATAAACCAGAGAATCTTGCTTTGTTGAAATTGGTGTAAACATGGTCTAGCAAACCACTTCTGTCTTGTATCTGAAATATATCGAGGGATAGACAATAAAATAATATATACTGAGCGAAGCTGCCACTGGTCAGAAATGTATATAAATACTCTCTAGGAATTTTTATTTCATCATGTAATTGTAAGCTGCTTACATTAAATATTGCTGTTTTGATTCTATGCTGAAATGATTTGTACAAAGTCTTGTTTTATTAGGTGTACAACTTACATTGTAAAATTTGAATATTGCATCTTTAACTGCAGATATATCATGAAGGCAAGGGAACATATGATCATCATGGTCAAATACAATTTTAATAGCCTTAAGGGTAATCCAGCATGCTGTAGATACAAATAAAAAAAAAGTGTTTTAGACTAGTGTTTTGTTGATCTATATATATAATTATTATAGCAAGGCAGAGTTTGCCAGTTTACTTGGTCTCACTGGGACATTGTTCACCTAGTCACCTTTAACCAACTAGAGTCTCAGTTAAATCTTCTGGTCAGAAAAGCTGGTGTTATAACTGGATTTTAACCCAAACCTTAAGAATGATAACCAAATGCCCTGAAGATGAATTATCCCCCCCCCCCTCTTTCCTCCAGTGTAGAGACAAAAAAACAAAATCATTTTTTTATATTTTTTGTACAAAAACTGTTGACCCACATCAGCTTTACAAAATATGTTGTTCACATTTCAATTATTGCAAGAAAGCAATTGGCTCTTCAACTTTGATGATAGGAGAAAATCTCAAATAAGATGAACAGCAAATTTCTATAAATGCATACACTTATTAGTTTTCTTTTTAATTCTTTGTGTTACAACTCCACCGGTCCGGTCTGTCTAGGTTCTTGTTCACTATACTAATAACTCAAGCCATTCGATGTATGTTCAAATGAAGAATTTAATGATTGAACTTTGTACAATATAAACATTCAACTAATTGTATTAGGTCATAAATAAAATAAAATATACACTTATTTTCTACACTAAAATCAACTGTAAATATCAACTATAAGTAAACTAGTGAGACAATCTCAAATACAATATAGAAACTATTATTACACATATAACATTTGTTATAAAAGCATTATTGCCTACTATTAGTGTATTTTTGGAAACTTGATCAAAGTTCATGGCTATTCTTTTGATAGAAGAAAAGTAGGCTATTCATTACTATATCATTAGAGGTGTGAATTTAAAAACAATCGAATTTCGTAAGAAAATAAAACAGCACCACATTGCATGGAAGCTAAGTGCTTAGAGAAATAGTAATATAAGACACAAAAATTTAAGAAATGTGGCAGAAGGCCTTAACTCTCTTCTGGAACAACAGTCTGTGGCTTCACAGACACCTAAGATATGCATATGACCAACAGGCACTTAATAAAAAGTGCTTCAAGTCTAGAGATATAGCTGACCATTGTAATACTTAAAAGTATGTGTATGATTTAAAATGTGCTCAATGAAATAACATAAAAAATATGAAAACCTGAATGCAATGTTTTAGTATGAAATAGAAGTTTATAGAAGTAAAAAATGGGCATTGTTTACCTGACCCCTCATCACCAATGAGATGTCCCCAGCCACCACATCTTGCAAGTGATCCATCAGGATTTATTAGCTGACAATTAGAACCAGTGCCTGCAATCATCACCACACCTCCTGGAGAAATAGAAACATTTGACAGTGAGTGTCTTTCTGGCCATGTAATTAGAATTCAGCTGAAGACATCATGACTGTTCAGAGTATGGTCATTTTCTTAAAATGACTTTCTAAATTAATGAGTACAGTTTGAAATGTATTGGATCTTTAACTCCTCATGCCCAAGGAGCTTTGTTCTATCTATCAGAATCAGGTATTGTTTTGATCATTTTATTACATTTTTATCAACACCAAGGTAACTTTTTTTGGTGGTGCCCTATAGGGATATTACTACAGGGCATATAAAACCTCTGTTTTTTATTTGAAAACGTTCTTTAAAGGACTTTTGAGTTACAGCTGTTTGGACTAGTTCTTTTGATGTTGTTAGTTGAGAACTAAGAACATAAATTAGCTACAGTCTATTTAGGATTAGATATAGGGCTCAGTCTTCTATGATAACTTAACTGTAATAGTGAAAACATGTTACTACACTATTGAACTAGTACTCCACAAGATTAACATTACTGGGAGACAAATTTATCATCAGAAGGAAGTGGCCACTGTACAGCCACATCACAGTTGCCATGTGGAACGTCATAGTTGTCATGAGGAATGTCACAGTTGCCATGAGGAATGTCACAGTTGTTGTGAGAAACTTCTGTGTAACTAGGGGGAAATGGCACTTTTGGGGGAGAGGGGAGCAACTTACTAGAGTTTTAGTTTTCATTTTTTTATAAGCTGAAGTAGAGAATAAAACCATTTTTTTTAAATTTCAGTCAATGACAAATGAACTAATTTTAGTCTGCTGATTTTTAGTTATATGTTAACTTTTATGAGTTTTAGTTTGCCGGCTAATCAAACCCTGGGGATTGTGGTCCCCACTGCCCCCCATCTCTAGTTATGCTACTGATAAGGAAGACTGATCTACACCAGAACTTTTGTAAAGTGTAGCATTAGGTAATGTTATTATTGTGATTTAAAGATTCATTGTGTGCTGTATGTATAATTATGCGTTTTCCTTTCTGTAACATAAGCATGACTTTCAAAAATGCCATTTATACATTTCCCCAGTAAGGTGAAACAAACCATATTTACCTTTGGGCAGAGCTGCAGCGAGGACGGACTGGGTGTCACTACCCACAAAGTAATGCTTTGCTAAGTTCAGATAATGAGTTTTTAGATGTGATTTAATCTCTGCTTGAACAGACTTTTCATCCCCACCACTAAGGCTCATACCCTAAAAATAAAATATTTTACAATTTCTAAGTTATATAAACTTTTGAACAAGGTGTTAAATAATGTCTTGGGAGTGGAGCAAGTATTTAAGCATCTCGGGTAACTAATAAAGTTAAGGCAGATAAACATTGAGCTGGCTACACTGCCCTTTTAAAAGTTAGAATTCAGCAGCTTTGTACAAAAACATAACGAGAGACATATTAATACAATCTAATACTTTTGCTACATACCAGCGCTTCCAAAGTTGTGTCTGTGGGTAAGTTTGCTTTAAGTAATGCATCTTGCACTAAAGAATTAATTCTTCTCATACATTCAGTCACACCAATGAGCTATCAATTTAGAAAAATAAAAAAACATTAAATACAAACTTATGATACACTCAGAAATCTAGTGGAATAATACATATCAATAGTTCACTACATTGCACATTTTTTTAAAAAGGAACAACAGCCTAAATTCTAAAATAATGCCAAAGTAAAATGAAATTGTTCAACTAAAATACACTACAATAAAATCACTAAATGTTAACTAAAAACACATTTTATAATCATCGTTTTTACTTCCATAAAGTAACGGATGTTGAATGATAATCGGAAATTCATTTTTCAATTTAGAAAGCAATAATCAGTTTTGATGGAAAGTACTTCTTTAATAATAATAACATAATAATAATGGTAATTTTATAGTGCTTCTATACCTCGAGTAGCCCATGATTCTATTGATTCTGAAAAAAGATTTTCAAAGAACCATCTGGATTTGCTTTTATCAAGTCAAAAAAGAACATGCTAAGAATTAGAATGTTTTCTTTTTCATAGATTCCAATTGTTGCTTTCAGTATACAACATTTTGGCTTTCCCAGTAGGGAGTATTCTTTCAAAGTGAAACTTTGGTATAACGGAAAAAAAATACAATGATAGCTTTAAAATATGATTTACAGATTTCTACAAACAGTAATTGGTTTTGAAATACAAGAATAACAAGAATACAAGAATATTTCCTTACTTACATATTGATTAGTGCCCTCTCCATGACTAGTTGACAAAATTTTCCCATCACAGCTTACCAAAACAAATTTGGTGTTTGATGCACCTCTGAAATAAAGCCAAATATCAATGAACTTTTAAATAACTTCTTTAAATTTTAGTTTGTAGGTATTGTAAAGAGTTGACAAAATATTTGTTTACTTGCTTGGAAGCAGACTACTTTTTACTTTTTTTTTTTAAAGTTATAACATAAATATTGTTATAATTAATATAATGATTTCATGTGACCAGGGATCTCTAATTCAAGTTGCTTGAGGACTTGTACAGTAACTAGAAGGCTGCCTAATTGGATTACATTTTATTTATTACAATGACGAAAGCTGTGCATTGTTAATTGTTTCTACACAAGTAGTACACCTTAAAAACATATTTTTTTTACCAATGTGACATTGATTGCTGACCCCATTGACAAAATTATTTCCTTCCACATGAATTGAAAAATTACATTTATGAGTTGCTGTTTTTTAAAGAAGACATTTATAAGACAAATAATAATGTATATTAAAATCTTTCAAAATATCTAGCCTACACTTTTTAATTCCATGTCAACTCTTTAGTGTCAACACTTTAAAAATGCCATTTTTAACAGTACCCTAGCATGGTTTTGGTTGTGTCAGTGATTTGAAATAAATATAGAAAATTGATTATACATTTTTTTAAGTCCCAGAATGCATCACGGGCCCTATGCTGTTGAAGTCCGGGTCACATGGTTGAGATCCCTGGTCTAGACCTACCGGTATAATTATAATTAGCCTACTCCTTTTTACAACATTTTATAAGTACAAAATGTAATAAGTACAACGTTTAATAAGGACAACATTTTATAAATATTAGTTACCCTTCCACTCCTCCATAAAGTACATTGTCGTCACAAGACATTTCAGTATTTAATACTTGGTATAGCCTGACTTTAGCCCTGGTCACTTCAAACTTTAACTTGGTCAGCTCACATAAAATAGTTAAAACCAAACTAATACCCAAAAAAAAATTAAATAAAAGTCAGTAGAAGATTGAAAAAGGTTGATAATAAAGTCAAACTATATAGTTATAATAAAGTTCTCCTTATAACAAGTAAAACTTTTTGAAAATATAATTATGGGGAATAGCTACCCCACTGGATATTAATTGTGTCATTTATCAAATTAAAGATCCTTTTGCTCCAATTACGGCATAGGTGCTTTGAATTGTTTGAGACATTTCTGTAATTTTGTTTCATTAAATTTTGAAATTTGTGTCATTTTTCGTGTTTTTATTAAACATATTTATTATCCTAGTGCCCTTTGTGTTGTTATTAAACATTGTTAGTTCATTTTGCTTATTTATTTTATCCAGTTAAGCCATAACACACAAATATCACATGCCATAATAGGCACAAGATTTTTTTCCTATCTGTTAGTCTTTATGGTAGGGTTAGTTTTGTTATTTTTCTTGTTATTTTTAGTTAGTATTTGTTAGATTTTACTGTAGGATTAGTTTTGTACTCTGTTAGACAAGGCCTGCTGTCTATAGGTAACTTCTGTACCCATGGGACTCAAAGCTGGCAAAGTGTGTAAACTGCAGATATAATCCCATTAGGATTACACAGGCAGGCAAACGCATGGGGGACAGCTTCCGCTGCGGGTCCGAGACCAATTGAACAGCCAAGAGGCCACGGGGTCTCGGTGGGGAGGAAGAAATGGACGCAGCAATCCCGTCTCAGAACCACCTGGTGCCTGTGCCTTTAGTATAGGATTTGTGTTACCGGGTGATATTGCAGGTATACAGGCGAGCCATCACAATAATGATCCTAGGGAAACTGCAGTGAACAATCGATGAGCTGCAGAAAATTTTCCTGTTACACGGCAAGCCCCGCCTTTGGCGTGTCGTGGGGTGGCTGGAGCCCGGACAAAGTTTTGGAATGCCCCCCCCCCCCTGAGCTCAACCCTAAACGTTACGCCCTGGACTCTGAGCCCCATAGGGTTCGTCTGCTTTTTTTCAGACCTTATAAGGCTGTCTATAGGTAGAAGATGTTGTGTTATTGCTTATGAATAAGGTAGCGATATGATTTTTTTAACCATTCTATTTCTTTCTTTTTTTGTATTGGTTGTAAGAAATTTCGTCTCAAACTTTCAATTGTGTTGAGCTAAAATTCACATTTATCGAGTTGGGGATGTGATATCAGGTCATAAAAGACAATGCGCTGTTCCCTGGATCAGGATGTCTACAGCCCATCTCCACCCTCTCCTACTTTCTCGGGCTCCTCTCTCACCTGCTTCCTTCCTGTAACCATTGACCTTGTCAAGCGCATCATCACAAGGACCCCCATCAAGACCTGTGAGCTTGACCCTATGCCCGGCTTCCTGTTTGCCAAGTGCTTGGACAAGCTTCTGCCGTTCATCTGATATTATTAACACCTCTCTATCCACGGGCGTGGTCCCGGATTGCTTCAAATCCGCCATTGTCCGCCCACTCTTAAAGAAGCCCGGACTCGATGTAAATGAGTGCAAGAACTACCGCCCAGTATCCAATCTACCCTTCCTTTCCAAGATCCTGGAGCGTGTTGTCCTCGAGCAGTTAAATGCCCATCTGTCTCTACATTCGCTGATGCCCGCGCACCAGTCTGCGTATCGCCACCATCACAGCACTGAGACAGCGCTTCTGCGGATCACCACTGACCTCCTAAACGCCTCAGACAGAGGTCTCGTCTCAGCCCTTGTGCAGCTTGATTTGTCTGCTGCCTTCGATACGATTGACCACCACCGACTAATTGATCGCCTCAGGTCTACATTTGGCATTCATGACATCGCCCTCTCCTGGTTCAAGAACTATCTTCAGAATCGCTCCCAGACCGTTATGATTGAGTCCATATTCTCCCAGCCTGTTCACGTCTGCTATGGTGTGCCGCAGGGGTCTGTCCTTGGACCACTTCTTTTCACCCTTTACACTCAACCCCTATCCTTTGTCATTGAACGCCACAACCTCAAATATCATTCTTTTGCCGATGACACCCAGCTGTATAACAGTGCAGAGCCTGAGGACTTCGACAGGCTCCTTGCTTCCATCTCCATCTGTTTCCTGGACATCCAGAGCTGGATGACGGAAAACAAGTTGAAGCTTAACAGTGAGAAGACTGAAGCTCTTATCGTCGGTACGAGACAGAGGGTCGTGTCCCTCACTGCGTCCGATCTTCAGCTGGCTGATGTAACTGTGCCTTTCTCCCCGACTATCAAAAGCCTTGGCGTCTATCTGGACTCCACGCTGTCCATGCAGACCCACATCTCCTTCCTCACCAAAATCTGCTTCTTCCATCTGCGTCGTATTGCCGCCATCTGTCGTTATCTCACCAAGGAAGCTTGTGTTAAGCTCATCATCTCTCTCCTCTTATCCCGCTTGGACTATTGTAATTCGCTTTTGGCTGGTCTCTCGGCCTCCTCCCTTCAAGGACTCCAACGTATCCAGAACTGCGCAGCCCAACTAGTTCTCAAGAAGAAGAAGTCAAATAATATCAATCCTCTGCTCCGATCTCTGCACTGGCTACCCATCAACAACCGGATCTCATATAAGCTGGCTTCCCTCTGTTATAGGTGCCTGAATAACTGCGCCCCGGATTATCTTCGCTCTTGTATGGAGCTCTACACCCAGTACCGCCCACTTCGTTCGGCTTCTGACGCTCTTACTCTGCGGATCCCTCATGTGAGGCTAGTGTCCGCTGGCGAACGTTCATTTTCCTACGCAGGACCGTCCGCTTGGAATCACCTCCCACTACAGCTTCGCCAGAGCCCTAGCTATGACACCTTCAGGAGCCGGCTGAAGACTCACCTATTTCGTCAGCAGAATTAGCGTATTACTACATATTTCGTTGTCTGTATTCTGTAACTGTCGTCTGCGCATAGAACTGTCACCAACGGGATATGCGCTATATAAGCACCGTTATTATTATTATTATTATTATTAATGCTAACAAAATTGTGATTTTTTAATCTACTCTATATAGGGAAGGAAGGATTTTTTTTCTTTAAAGAAAAAAGTTATTTTTTATGAAAAGGATCTGCCGCTCTTATTTAGAATAATCAATTTCTCCACGCACACATTTTTCGTTTGGAATTTTTTAGAACCTCTTTCGAAGAAAAGCTACGCCCTAAAATTACTGAAAATATATTACTTAAACTTAATACTTAGTAAAGAAGTCTAAAGAATATTAGAAGGTAAAGACTATTATTAACTATTCAATGATCATAAATCGTATTGCGTCCTAGTCAACTATCACTATACTTATTACTATACTATAGTATAGTGGCTGATTTGAACTTATATATATATATATATAAGTCATTTATTTATAATTTTATAACATGATTGCATGACACCATAAAGTAAAATAAAAATTCATAGAAGGCTGTAGTGTAAAGGATCTTTGAAGTATAGCTTAGATAAACTGTTCAGGCAAACTTGTCAACATAATATAATAATATGACATAGTCATAGCCTATCATGTCATATAACCATATAGTATAGGCTAGGCCTAATTCATATATCATATATCATGTCAATATTATCATATTTAGATCTATAGGCCTATACTATTTTGTGAATAGCCTATTAGATGCCCTATGCGGTATGCGGCTATGCCTAGGTCTTTAGTCTTTAGGCTACTAATTACTTTGAACCTTGACTTCATTATCATTTATGCCGTATGAGACGTACGTATGTCACAGTCAGTATGTGGCATTGTCATGCCCAATGACCAATCAATAAAATAAATAATCTGTTGATCACCGTTACCGTTGCACAAATTTGTAAATTTTACACTTGTAGGCCTACAGTTATGAATATGATTCAATATGAATGTAATTATGAATCATGAATGTTATGTTTCAAAATGTTTGAAAAATAAGAATATAAGAATATTATCATTAAATTATTTAAATTAAGAACCTCTCCAGTTTAGTTAGAGTTAGGCCAAGTTAGACCTAGTTTAACGTGTCTAGTAACTAGTATGTTTAAGTTGAACTATGGACTAGTTACGCACGCTTTAAACTTCTGGTTCGTGTCAGTTTTCTACAATTTTAAGCACTCGCACGTCTGCTTCTGTTGAACTGTTGATGCGGTTTAGTGGCATAAACAACAAACTTTAGTGAAAGGGGCGGATACCCGCTTTGATGTCGCAAATAGTAACTCAGATCATGTGAATTATATTAGACCAATCGTCTCCCCGCTAAAGACGCCATCTTTTTTGGTGGTTACTTCCTCTTTTTTAACACAACGAAGTCTATCAATTTCTACCGGTTAGTGTCTGTGAACATAGGAAGTCAGAATGATTCTCTTGGAAACTAATAATCGCATCATTCAAGAGACACTAACTTACAAAATCAAGAATGTTCTTGAAGGGTAATTCGAACTTCATCAGTTAAAATTGTATAACGTTTGTCTATAGCTGATAATGCATTAGATAAAACTACGGTTTCCGGTGTAAAGCAATGGTGACGCCTATTTTCACTTCCTGAATAAATACTACATTTCCTCACTCACATATTTTTTTCATGTTCATTAGATATTAAGCATGTTAAAAAAAATACGCCTCTTTAAAATATTCCAAACCCATAGTTTAGTCATGACAATTTAAATCTAACCTATACCACCTAGTCTTAGTTTCACATTTATTAGGTACTTCGATAAAATTTCTAAAATTGTTAAAATTAATAACATTGAAACAAAACCTATTTAGTTAAATGTAGTTTGGTATTGGCTTTCCAATGACACCTCATTTTTGTTTCTACATGAAATATTAACGAAGTTATGAATTTTTTAAGTGTCCGAAAATTAAGCCTATTTGACCCATCTAAATATAAAAAAAAAGTGTGACCCAAAAACATGAACTGAGCTGTTTAAATTGCTATAACTTAAAAACCGTAAAAGATAAATCTATGAAATTTGAAACACTTATTCTACTATATATTATTTTAATTTTAAAATAGGTATTTACATAGGTGTCGATTGGGGAGGGGGCCCAGAACCCCGTTTTCCCCAGAATTTAGTATTTTACTATTAAACACAATTTCACCTCACTGACCTATATATAACATAAACATAGATCTGAGGTTTTTTACCCATTAGAAAGCCTCTTCACCCCCGATCCCCAACTGTATACAAATACTTTTCTAGACAAGGGGCGTAGCCACATGGGGGAGGGAGGAGGGGGAGGTTAGAGACTTGTAATGTATTTGAAAATATATTTTTTTTACAGTATTTACATTTTTCCCCATATTTTGGGTAAAATGTATTTAAATAATGTTTGTAACATGACATGTCAAAACCACTCCTCAAACATTCTAACGTCATCCCAAGTCTAGGCACAGTGAAGCAGCGTTCACCAGTTTCTGTGGCATAATGCCCATCCACCATTACTTTACCCCAACTAGTGTCAGGTACCCATCATAGCTGGATAGACTCAGGTGCATCCTTAAGTCCCGGAAAAAATCCTAGCCTGCACCAGGATTTGTACCCAGAAACTTTGGATTGCCAGTTGAATGCGCTGCAGCTAGGCCACCGTGCCACATAATTATAATAAGGAGTACAATATGAAATTAAATATATTTATTTATATATCATTTTACTTTATTCATAACAATTTACTTAATATTTATGATAAAAATACCCTATCAGAGTGTCACATAATGGGGAAATTGAAGGAGAATTTAAATGACAATGTTCTGTGTCAACAATATACAAAATATTTTGTGACCATTACAATTACATCAACCATCTGCATTTACTTTTACCTAAATATTAAAATAGTGCCAGATCAGGGTAAATTCATATACATAATTAATTATAAAAAGCCTAAATAGTTGTAATTTTCTTGGAGTTTACTCAAGAACAATTTGAGCATGCTGCTGGCAAAGTACAATGTCTAATAATATTAATGTATTTTTTGTAATGATTATAATATTACTTCAAGCTAAATTAAAATTTAATTACATTTTGTGCTACTGTTATTTTTATTGCAGATTTATCATTTGTAAACACTCAAAATTATAGTATGAATAACCAAGATAATACTTGTTACATATAAAATATACTTTTTTCCATGTTGAGAAAACAAGAACATACTGATAAATTACCATTATAATTTAATACATAAGTAAATTTTACATAATTATTACAATTCTATTAAAAGCAACAGTGCAGGTATTTATTTGAATAAAGAAAAGCAGTCTGTGCTAATTGTCGGGCATGGTGGGTGAGTTGAGCTCGTAAATGTAAAGAAAAATATGCCACTGAAAATTAAAATTATAATTAATAGACAATTTTTTTAGGCATGAATGGATTACGGTAATTAGTGCACCAGAAACACCTCGCTCTCCCCCACCCCCTCTTTTTAATATATATTTGGGCGTGTAGTTCAAAAATATACCTTTACCATCAGAATCAATAAGAATCAGGGTTCAGCTGCACCACATAACAGTCTTGCCCATAAGTACCATGAACAATGATACCTATGTGCAATGTAAAATATTTTAAACTATGTGTTTCATCAGAAGAGTATTCTTTTTGATAAAAGCTATTATATTAAAAACTTTGATGTTATGTACCCAATAGTGAAAGCAGCATGCAATTTGCCTTTTTAATGATTTCTTTTCCACAATTTTTTTAATGTTGTATTTCATTAAATATAAATACAGCATTCTTAGAATGTCTTTTTTTTTCCACACAGACAATAAGCAATTTGTGATTACATATTTATAGGCTGCGTAATAATCCTTATATCTTAGTCATTTTTGTCACAGGGACCATGTGATTTAATTTTTTTATACTATCTTGAAAAAAAACACATAGTGACACAGTAGGTCTTTTTTAACTTTTTATATTAAAATTGTTTCTTCCATTCCCTTTTCATTTCTATATTTTCAACTTGAATGCTAGATCCATATGATATGAGAAGCTATAATGAATAATAAAAAAACAAAACAAGTTTTATAAATGTAGGCCTATAGCATTTTAAATATTTTAAAAAATTATCTAGGCCTATAAGTAAAAGTTGTTTTTTTTTAAAAATGTATAATATGCTATGGTCATTGCAATCTTTTTTTGGCTGTCCTGTGTAGGTGCAGGAGGCCTAGGCCTACATATTTAAAAAAAAAATTAATTATTATTATTATAGTGTTACTAGACTCTTTATGAAAGTAATTGGCCTTTGTTTTAGAGTCTAGGACTCTAGAGCCTAGATAATATAATAGACATAATCATGGCTGCTATAGACAATATATAGCCTAATACAGTACAGTAGGCCCTATAGTAGGTATACTTATTAATGGGACTACTTGTTATTATAGACTAGAGACTATAGTAACTAGGCTAGGCCTAATCATATTTAATCATGACCCTTCATACAATTTTGTTGAGCTTGTTGGAATTCTTGGCTCTATAGACTATAGTTGGCTAAATATATTATTAGTCCTATGCTAATATTGTACACAACCAAGCTTTATCATGGCCTACGTAAATAGCCCTAGGCTATGTCTATGCCTTATCATAAGGCTTATATATGACTATAAAATGACTAGGCCTACTCCTAGTCATGACCTATATTCCTATATATTCTATATATCCTGGCTATAGTTATAGCCCTAGCCTAGCCCATGTGTGGCGCTACCTATGTAAAGTCTTTAATACAGGCTTAGTTGTGCCCTATAACCATGTGCCCTAAAATACTAGACCTAACCATGGCTTTTCTAATAGACCTATACAATACTGAGTAAAAAATTACGCGGATAAAGTTGGTTTCTAGCATTTTTCCATTTATTTATTTTGTAAAATCCAATCCTACTTTTTAAAAAATGCCACGTGTTTTTTTTTTAATGTTCTAAAAATAAATATGATTTTAATATGACCTAAAAACAAAGGCGTGTAGTTTCTAAAAATAGATTTCACAAACAAAGTTTATAATATTTATTAATAAAAAGTGCTGTAATTGTATATGTTAAAATTGACACTATTTTATACATTTATACAGATTAAATACAAAAATACATCAAAAAGTTTTCGACAGCTAAATATAACGAGAACAAAAAATAAAAAAACATTTTTTGCTATATGTTATTTGTAATTTTGGATTAAAAAAAAAGAATCGATCGAAGTAGCCGATTGTTATGAAATTTCGTAATTATACTTATTTTTACATGATAAAAACGAAAAGCTTTATTAAAAAGTTTTGTATACACAAATAAAAAAGTTGTAAATTCGTCAAACTTACCGATTTTCCCGCTAAATCAAAAACGTTTCCAACTTAATTACAAGTAGTGAAAAATCAAAATTAATAATGTTAAATATCTCATATACGAAAATTGATGACTTTTCTTGGCTAAAATTGAATGAAAGCTTGTCGAAAATTCTTAACTCCAATAACTATCAGATTAGGGCTGAAAAAGTGCGATTCAAATTTTTCATGATTTTATGTAAACAAAAAAAAATGTCGGAAATGGGTTTTATCGAAGTACCTACATTTATATTTATAATTCTATAGCTATAGTATTATTATAGTATATATAGTGTATATAGGATAGGGGATAGGCTACTATTGACAAATATAGTAGTATTGCCTATATAGGAATAGGCCTATAGGTTATAAGTTATAGGCTAGATTCTAGATTAGATCTAGATCTATATGAATTGCAAAAAAAAAAAAATTAAATACATAATTAATTTATTATATATGAGTATGACTAGAACTAGACTAGACTAGCACTGTACTAGTCACTAGTCTACTAGTCTAGGTCACTAATTTGTATAAAGTAGCCTAATGAGTATGAGTTGAATCAGCCATCCTACCTAGTCTATAGGCCTATTTTATAATTCAAATTATTCATGTTCAATTCTTATTGACTTTTTGTGATATTAACTTATCATATTAAATTTAAATTAGTCATAATTAGTGAAAATCATAGACATAGTGACATACTTGACATAGACCTGTTGAGTTTTCACTGACTGTTACGAGTTAGAAAGTAAGAAAGGTATGCACAGAAACCTGCCCACAATCATTCTGCGTTCTCCGCAGAAATGTTCACATAATGCTGAGCATTCATTATTTCCAGAAGTTTATGTTTGAGCAGATTTTTTTCGCATATATAAGTTATAAGTGCAATGGCATAATTATCATAATAATAAATAAAGTCTGTTATACACAGATGTTTTGTTTGTTGTGCATTTTTATGCGCAAAAGAATGGTAATAAAATAATGATCATTAATCTTACACCAAACCAGCAGGTGAAAGATAGGCCTTTATGCCTAATTGAGTATGAAATTCAAATAGGTTAATAGGCCTATGAAAGACAGTAAGTGAAACTGGTTCTTTAAAGGGAAATCAGTTGCTTGTTTTCATTGTTTTTATGTAGGCCTATGGCTCCTAAGGTACAAATATTATCCAAATACATTTGCATTACATTGAGCCCTATGTGTAAATAACTAAACATAGCCTAATAATTGTGGTTTCTAGCTGTCAATTGTTTTTTCCTGTTTTCTCGTGATTAACTGCTCACTGGGCTCAAGAGGTCACATAATACACATATAAAATTATGGTGTCACGAACACAAAATGCAAAAAGTATCATTATGCTTACAGCAAGCCAGCAGGTGTAGAATATGAATATATTTTGATCTTTAACAAGCATTGCCGCAAACATGTTGCAAAACCAAAGTTATAAGACATAAGACTACAATGTCTATGCGCAAATTTAAATAGGCCTAAAAGCTTAAATGACCTGCAGAGGATATTAGATCCGATGATCAACCATGAATTATGCGCATAATGCTGAGCATTATACATGGGAGCTCGCTTATAATCACTCCTTACTTATTACTGTTGCTCAATCTTAGACAGTTGACACACTTTTTATTTTAAATAATAACTGTAGGACTCTTTATAGCTTCAATTAAATAAATAATAGTAATTTACCAGGCTAGGGGTGTTAATATACTTTTTTTCAAAACCAATATTTATTTCTTGTTCTAAATTTGATTAAAACTGATTGTCCCCTCCCTCCCGTTCTGTAAAGCCAAGGCAGTAGACTACATCATAAGGCTACACCAAAGACTCGTGTCAATTGTAACTTCACATGTGGCAAAATTTGGTTTGATGTTGTTTGTACCATATCGCAATATTTGGGATTGGAAAAAAATTAATTTTGTCTACCTAAGACTAATTAGTGTTTGCAATTTTGTGCAATTCCAACATGGATTATACTTATTTTATGAAATCCTGAAATTCGAAATATATATAGGGTCTATTATATAGTAAAGCTAAATTACGATAGGTCTATATATTAACTTTGTAGCAGGCAATCACATTATAACTGCATGGGTAGTGGGTAGTTACAGTGTATTTGAACATTACTTTTAGACGGTTGGGAGAACCAGGTACATATATCATATTTGCTAGTATATTTAAAAGTATGACACGGGTGAGTATGTAAAGATCAATGAGAGCTGCATAATTTTATATATATTAATATTATACAAGGGTTGAGGTGATTTAAATCAGATGAATAAAAAGCCCTAATTTTTTTTAATGTTAAGTTATTATAATAAATATTTTACAAACTTCCCAAGATTATTTGATTAAAATAATGAAAAATAAAACATTTTCTGTTCATGCGTTGCGTCAAGTCAGCCAATTTGTAAACATAATTTAGAGTGCACTGAAGCTTTATTAGAATTTTGAATTTATTAGAAACTTGAGATAGAGAAATACATTTTAAATGTCTTGAATATTTTTAAAAAAATCAGTTAAAATTTTCATTAGAACACAATATTTTGCAAAATTTCAATTTTGGAACACAATGTTTCAAAGTTTTTACATTATATTTTTTTTAATGAATTTATTTGAACAAAATATTTTTTTTCAACAATATTTAAATTTTTTTTTTTTTAACAGTAATGAGCTTGAAATATTTAATATAAATGAAACTCAAAGAAAACTATAAACAATAGAATTAAAATCATTTCATTCTTATAGCTACATATTCTACACACATCCAAATTGATCATTAGTGACTTAAGTGCCATGTTAAATTCGTATGATTTATATGATTTGAAAATAAAAGGATTCAACATGAGCAGCTTTTTACTCAATAAATCAATAAAGAGCTGCAGAGCCTTGGGTAACCAAATAAAAAATAAAATAATATACAACTCTATTTTTTATCTATTCAGTGGCAAGCCTGACAATGTTGACATTACAGTTGCAGGTATGTCATTAAAATATGATGTATTTAATATAATTGTACATTTTTTTTAAATAGCAGCATTTGTATAATTTAATTTAACATTATAACGTTTGTGTTTTATTTGAAACTAATATCATTGAATTTTCTCCAGATTTTGATGGTGTTCTCTTCCACATGTCAAACCCTGAGGGAAATAAAAATAAAATCATGGTAAATCATTAAACCTTTCTTTTCTAATGTAGCTTAAGTGTGTCTTGTGAAATTTATACAATTTCATATATGCATTCTGTTTGTCTTATAAAAATATTCTAATTTTGTTTTTTCAGGTTAGCATATCATTAAAGTTTTACAAAGATCTCCAGAAGCATGGTGCTGATGATGTAAGTTGTTTGAAATATGTTTGTAATTGTAACTTGCTTTATGAGGTTTATAGTAATTATGCTACTCTGATAGTGATAAAGTCAAATTTCATCTGTGTGATTAATTTTAGATTAAGTGGGCTTCTTCAAACTAATTATTTAATAGATTCCTTTCTTGAATCAACACATCCAACCATTCATATATTTTGTACCCACACAACCATGTATTAATATATTTAATCTACTGTTTTTTTTTAAATTGAAACTGTTAAATATCTTCAGTTGGGTTCAATTTTATAAGACTATGCTAATGTAGAAATAGGACCAATTTTTCAAAGCATTTGAATAGGTGATTGATTCATAGATGATTAATATCTGCAAATATCTACTGGTATTTAGTGTTTTTAGAATGTTCAGGCATGACTGATTCTCATTTGCTGAGAACATAAGAATAAACTGTGTTGATTACTGATCACTGATTCTCATTTGCTGAGAACATAAGAATAAACTGTGTTGTTTACTGATCACTGATTCTCATTTGCTGAGAACATAAGAATAAACTGTGTTGATTACTGATCACTGATTCTCATTTGCTGAGAACATAAGAATAAACTGTGTTGATTACTGATCACTGATTCTCATTTGCTGAGAACATTTAAGAATAAACTGTTGTTTACTGAAAGCACCTTGGGGGAAATCATTGACCTACTACATGAAAGAGTACACCTGGGAACTTTGATGTCTTTATCTCAATCTGGCCATCTAAACGTAACCCTGATCTATGGGCTTGTCATCAGCCTTTTGTTTTGTGTAAACATATTGAGTATGGATATCACTCTAGGGTATATATATATTGGTCTGCCTAATTCTGTGTATTTATTTGTCTGTATCTTCCTATAGATCATCTAAGTGAATCTATAATCACGGTTTTCTCTCTAGTACAGCTTATCTTGAGCTGACATGTTCAACTACCATGCCTTAGGATTTCCCAAGCAAGGGGCGATTTAGTTACCTGTTGTTAATATATATTGAAATGTAGAAACACCTGCATCCACACAACCATTAGTTTAAAAATGAAAAAGTACATTTATATGAATTAGTCCTTGCATATTAAATAAGAAGTCTTTCTGAAATTATTATGTTGGGTTTGTTTAAAAAAGAGAACTTATTAGGGTCAATAAGGCGTGTTGTCAAACCGGTAAATCCCAAATTGCATATTGTTGCCCAAAGTTCAGTTATAACATATTTTTCCCGTTGTTGCCTTTTTTAAGTATTTCAAAGTGCCTTAATGTTTTTTTTTTTTTTTCTTGTTCAGTTGATTAAAAGAGAATACAGTGATCTCCTAACAGCCACTGAATCAGGTAAATGAATTATTTGCAGATTACCTTTAAGGGCTATTCTTACCACAGTGCAACATTTTCTTATTATAACACTTTTTATTTCAATTCTTCAGGTTACAATGTTTCAATTGTCTTTGATCTTGAGAAAATTCCTGACAATTGGCAAGAATTAGTTAACAAGGCCAGCTTACTGAAGCGCAATTGTTTTGCATCTGTGTTTGAGAAATATTTTCAGTTTCAGGAAAATGGTAATGATGATAATGCAAGGGCGGTCATTCATTACCGTGATGATGAAACAATGTAAGTGTTTAATAATGTACTTTATCTTGATGTGGTTGTATAGGCCAGTTCTTAAAACTGTTAATGGGTATAGCTAGAAAATTAACTACCTGTTCATCATGTGCAAAAATCATTGTTGTGCTTGCAATGCAAAAAAATATTTTTGAATAATCGGGTACAGTCTAAAAAAAACTTGAGTTAATGTAGTTTGAAAAATGATAATATTAGGTTTATAAACAAAGAAGAAAAAATGTTATATTTATAAGAGATCATTTTATACAAAACAACTTTTTTTTCTTCCTGAAATATAAAAATTGTATGCAATTAATTTTTTAAGATGATATTTTTTATCATGATAAATATGCCATTATGATTTTTGTTGTATTCTAATTAGAAATAGATCAGCCTCTAAAAGTATCCATTGTTGTTTCTACAGGTATGTGGAGGCTAAAAAAGATAGAGTGACTGTTATTTTCAGTACCATATTTAAAGATGATGATGATATTGTGATAGGCAAAGTCTTTATGCAGGTAGTGCCTCAAATTAGAGTTGTTGTTTTTTCACTTGTGGTATAAATTATCATTTACAACACTTTTGTGGTGTTTTGATTGCATTGCCTACACACACACAATCTTGACAAGTACATGTTATTGAACAACTTTTGTAGTGTAATTATTGCATTGCCTACACACACACAATCTTGACAAATACATGTTATTGAACAACTTTTGTGGTGTAATTATTGCATTGCCTACACACACACAATCTTGACAAATACATGTTATTGAACAACTTTTGTAGTGTAATTATTGCATTGCCTACACACACACAATCTTGACAAGTACATGTTATTGAACAACTTTTGTAGTGTAATTATTGCATTGCCTACACACACACAATCTTGACAAATACATGTTATTGAACAACTTTTGTGGTGTAATTATTGCATTGCCTACACACACACAATCTTGACAAGTACATGTTATTGAACAACTTTTGTAGTGTAATTATTGCATTGCCTACACACACACAATCTTGACAAGTACATGTTATTGAACAACTTTTGTAGTGTAATTATTGCATTGCCTACACACACACAATCTTGACAAGTACATGTTATTGAACAACTTTTGTAGTGTAATTATTGCATTGCCTACACACACACAATCTTGACAAGTACATGTTATTGAACAACTTTTGTAGTGTAATTATTGCATTGCCTACACACACACAATCTTGACAAGTACATGTTATTGAACAACTTTTGTAGTGTAATTATTGCATTGCCTACACACACACAATCTTGACAAGTACATGTTATTGAACAACTTTTGTAGTGTAATTATTGCATTGCCTACACACACACAATCTTGACAAGTACATGTTATTGAACAACTTTTGTAGTGTAATTATTGCATTGCCTACACACACACAATCTTGACAAGTACATGTTATTGAACAACTTTTGTAGTGTAATTATTGCATTGCCTACACACACACAATCTTGACAAGTACATGTTATTGAACAACTTTTGTAGTGTAATTATTGCATTGCCTACACACACACAATCTTGACAAGTACATGTTATTGAACAACTTTTGTAGTGTAATTATTGCATTGCCTACACACACACAATCTTGACAAGTACATGTTATTGAACAACTTTTGTAGTGTAATTATTGCATTGCCTACACACACACAATCTTGACAAGTACATGTTATTGAACAACTTTTGTAGTGTAATTATTGCATTGCCTACACACACACAATCTTGACAAGTACATGTTATTGAACAACTTTTGTAGTGTAATTATTGCATTGCCTACACACACACAATCTTGACAAGTACATGTTATTGAACAACTTTTGTAGTGTAATTATTGCATTGCCTACACACACACAATCTTGACAAGTACATGTAATTGAACAACTTTTGTAGTATAATTATTGCATTGCCTACACACACACAATCTTGACAAGTACATGTTATTGAACAACTTTTGTAGTGTAATTATTGCATTGCCTACACACACACCATCTTGACAAGTACATGTTATTGAACAACTTTTGTACTTTATTCATATGACAATATTCGTTTCATTCTCAGGAATTCAAGGAAGGGCGGAGAAAATATCAGCAGGCTCCTCAGGTACTATTTAGTCATAAAGAGCCTCCACAAGAATTACAGAACACAGATGCCCGTACAGGTGAAAACATAGGCTACATTACATTTGGTGAGTTTTTCTTTTTAATGGCTTGTACTTGTATTGAATTGCTACTACTCAACTTTTGTAGGATTTGTTCTGGCTTTTACTATTAAAAAATGCCTCCTGTCTCGTTTCCCTTTGGTACTGCAAATAGGAAATGTGTGGTTTATAATAATATGTCAAAAGAAAACAAGCATTACATTTTTTCTCTTTTGGTTTATCACCTATGTCACCATACACAGAGGATTGATTGGTCAATTTAGTTTGTGTTGTGATTGTGTCTTTATGTGAGGTTTGATTAATTATTCACCACCTCCCCCATCTCTCCCTCACCCAGCTTTCATACATGCTAGATTACCAGCCTCAGCAGAACTGAGATAACTGGTCCACTGGGGACGTACATTTAGGAGTCTAGCCAAAACTGATAACACATACTTTTTGGTGTCCATTATCTTCATAAAAGAAATTCTTTTACCATCCTTATAACATTTTTAAGGGTTATTTAAGGGAGGTCCAGCTACTTTAATTCAATTGAGTACTTAGCGGTGGGCATGTATGATTGTATCATTTGTTCCCCCCCATCTTTATACAAAACTTGGTATTAAGCAAATATCTAAAGGTAACTCACTGGTAGTAGTATTTAGATATATATATGATTCATTTGTTCATTATTTTTGTTTGTTTGTCCATTCACTTCTCTCTTTTGAAAAACATTCCCCCCCCCTTTTGTTTATATTTATGTTCATTGTATATTAAGTGCAATTTGAATCTAAAACTGGACAGTGCACTTAGCGAAAGATTAAGTTTCATGTTGTTTTTTTTAATTTTATTCTTTTCAGTTCTGTTTCCAAGACACACAAGCAAAAGTGCTAGAGACAACACCATCAATCTTATTCATATGTTGAGGGATTATCTTCATTATCATATAAAATGTTCAAAGGTAGTTTTTAGTTTTGTATACCATCCTGAATAGTGGAATGGTCAAACATTTTGTCTGAATATTTTTCTGTATATTTTTAGTTATGGGGGTAACTTCACATATTTTTGAAATCATTGAGCACTACCTAAAGGCCAATAATTGTTCAAACCTAGTGTTTTTAATTCATGAACTGTGGTATATGGAAAAATCATGCTGTAGTGGTTTTTTTTTTAGAGCTGTTTAGGTACGTCGTGTACCCAAACTTCATTTTTTCATAGGCACATTATTAAAATTATTATTGAATATAATAGTAATTTTATTTATTTTATAGAAAATTTACTACTTACATAGGTTTCAGTTATTAATAGCTTTTGAAAAAAAATCTCCTGATATCTCTAAATTTGTCAAAACAACAAAGTATGACATAATGGACATAACAAGGTAGAAATCAGAACACAGAAAGTCGAAAGCTTGTCTGAAACTTTTTAATATAATGAAAAATAGTATTGGAAGACAGAACAACATCCATTCTTTGTTGAATTCTTAGCCACAGTCATCTACAATCAATAACAATAGGTACTATTAGGCACTGATTTTGGGGCGAGCCTATTAGTTCTAGGCCTAAGTGTAAAGCTTCAGACTTAAGCTTTCCGATTCGCTAGAAGATAAACCTAACCTAGTACTAATATTGTTTTTATGTGTAGTTGAAAAATCATCTTTAGATTCACTTATATCATCACTTAAATATTCATAAATGATTTATTACACAAGCCATATAGTCCAGCTATAGCTTCTTCCATTTTAATAAAAATAGCTTGCAGCAAATTAGTTTGACAACCATCATTGTAAAAATAATTTTAAGTTATAAAAGTAGCACAGAAGAGAGAAAAGTTGAAAATTTAATTATTAGTTATAGGAAGTGGTTATAATTTTTCGAAAAGATTGGATTGGAAGTTGCTATTTCATTGTAATTTTTATCTGAAAATTGTATTGGCAGTTACACTACAGAACGCACAGATCTGCCGATTTTTTCGTCTAACCTCAGTTCGTGGGTTAAATATGCAACAAAATGTTTTTACATTATTTATAGGGATTACAAGAAGATCCGATTGTCAATGAACAATATGTTTTCTGTCCCAGTTTGATTCACTTTTGGTGAAAAAATCTCTAGTTGATAGACACTGTTTCTGTTTCTCTAGTTGATAGACACTGTTTCTGGAGCTTTTTATCTGTTCTGCTACATATGACTTCTTTGTTTAAAAAATACATGATTCCAATCTGTTCCAGGCATATATTCATCAAAGTATGAGAGCAAAAACATCAGAGTTTCTGAAAGTGCTGAATAGAGCCAGGCCTGAAATTAAAGACAGAGAAAAGAAAACTATCACGTATGTTTCTGTCTTTATTGTTTTTTATTTTATTTTGCTATTATTGACTTCACTTGATTACAAAAAGGGAGACAATTCAACCAACCTTGATGGCTCAATTACTTTTCAATAAAATAAATTAACAAATTCTTATTAAATATGTATTTAAAAAATATTTAATTGAAATTAGTTTGATCTTTATCCATAGAAAAATAAATTCCCATTTTTTTTTTATAAAATGTGTCTTTGTTACAGCCTGTAACAGAAATAAAAGTCATGACATTTACATTATGCCTACAAACTATTGCTTCCCTTATCACTAATTTAATTTTTTTTTTAATCTGTCCCATAACATGTAACTAATATCTTGATTAATTCTTTTATCTGCGCACTATTAATATTATAGTTATTTTTTTTTAAAACCCTTTATAGCCCATACTGCTATATTGAAAAAATGAATATGTGAGTTAATATTGAGTTTCCAAAATAAGAAAAAATAATATGTTTATTTATATTGCATATGCCATATGTAAACTCAAAGCACTTTTGATACCAAGCAACAAAAACATCCACAGAGTTAATTTTGTATGCAAGAATAGGAATAAACAGGGAAACAAAATGATAAACACTTAATCAAAAGCAAAAAAGGTGTGAATTTTGAAGAGAAGTAAAAAATAATGAGAAAGAATGATTGGCATCTATGTAGTAAATTATAATTTGGTGATTCGTTTGATAATTAGAATGAAGAAATCATTAGAACCATTTTATATGTGACTTTTCACAATTATAAAACTAATTAAAATCTAAAACTCAATGCACATTTCAAAAAATGTTGCATTGGATTACATAGTCCTATACGGAGTAATTCTATTCCTGGTCTTTAAAGTCAATTAGTTTGCCTTACAAGTATACTTAGAAGTCCCTGTCACCAGCACTGCCCTCACATAGGGGAGGGCAGAGGGGGGCATATGCCCGGGGGCGGCTCTTCCAGGGGGGCGGCAAATATAGTCTAAATATAGCAAATATAGCACTAAACAAGCAGTTACAGAATGCATAGGGGCGGCGCTGAAACTTTTGCCCTGGGGCGCCACATAAGCTTGTAAAGGCTCTGGCACCAGTGTTACGTGCCAAAGTGTACACTGTGTGAGCGACCCATGAAGTGTTTTGGGGTGGTGTTATTTTAGCGATTCATGCGCTAGGTTTAGAAGGGGACTTTTTCCTAGTTTGCTAGTCAGTTGCTTGAGAGAGGCCTGACCGTGCAAGACTGTGTTTTTATTCAGATTTGTACAAGCGTAAGTGAGATTTACAATGATAACTTTGGGCACACTGTATAAAAATAATAATAGTAACACTGTATAATTATAATAATAACGGAAACACTGAAACTCTATAAACTTATAGTATTGTACTATTGTACGGTTATTGCTAATTATATTGAGGATATTTCTTTGAATGCCTCTTTCATATATTTGTAATAAGCGAATATTTCCTGATCTAGGTCAAGATCAGAGTCGCTATTTTCTTGCTATTCTCTTGGGTGATCTTATACCTATAAGAAGATATTATGATTTCATGTTTGATTAATGTATGTAACTTTCTTGTATATTTCTTTTGTTATTTCTTTTTTTATAATAAACTATTCATTATAAAGCTGACCTCGGGCCTATCTTTCTCAATGTTATGTACTTAGATATTCGTTGGATAGTTTAACATAGATCACTACTCGCAATCTCGCTCATACCCCCTAAGACTAAGAGCCTTGATATTAAAACTTTGAATATCCCATTAACTGGATAAGACGAGAAGGCGGGTACGTGACACCAGTGATATACATCCAGGCTAAATGTACTGTACAAATTGTGTAATCTAGTCACAGTGTTGCTTCATTTTCTATTTATTTTTGGATTGTTTGATTTATTTTCAGAGGAAAGACATTCAGACAGAATTGAAAGGCACAGTAGACTCGACTCAAGGAACAATACAAGTGCATTGCCATTCATTCAGTCAGACACATACTTGTTATTGTCATAGTTTGGACTTTGGGATTATCTGCTTGTTGGAAGTCTATATTTGGAGAGTTAGCAAATTATTGAGGTGGGGGTGGTAGGGGTGAATTTTAAAAAACTTTGTCATGAAAATTTTTTTAATAGTTATTTTTAAATATTTTGTAGTCATTTTTATTGATTTTAAAGTTAGGAAATTTATTTGTGGAAATTTTTATTTACAAATTGAATCGTGTAACACGTCAGTGAAACAGAAGTCATTTCTTTGTTAGTTTCTAGATATTTTCATCTCAAAATTGATTTAATTTTTTATTATATAAACATTCCTTCAATATATCTCTGCTGCTAATATTTATTTCACACCAAATTCGAATTTGCTTAATCGATTTTGTTTTTCTTTTTTGCATATCCATTTATAGACTTCAATAATAGTGGTTGACAAAGGATAATGTCCAATTAAATTGGTATTGATTGCCTTAATGGCAAAGCAATACAAACAGAAATTTATCTATGCATTTTGTTTTCCTCAATTAGAAAGCTGCAAGTGTGCAGCTGTTTTTTTTTCTTCAATGAAATATTTCATCTTTCTATTCTCATAGTTAAAATCATTATATAAACATAGAACACCATGCTTTAGGTTTCATAGGCTTTTTTTAAATTGTTGTTTTAAGATAAAATCTCTTAATCAAATAACAAATGAGCATTATTTCTGAAACTAAGATCATCCATGTATCTTTTAAATGAACTAAATATATAACTGCTTGTGTAAAACTAAACTTACTTTTAAAAAAAAGCTCTGTACAGCGACAAAAAAAAATGTTTATTTTCACCCTATTTATTAATACATTGTCTAAACATTTCATAACTAAGTAATAAATGTGTATTCTCTCAAGTCACCATTGTACATCCTTAGCAAGGCTTCAAAGATATTTTAGTTTCTATTTTTAGCTTAACAAAATGGCTTCCAATAAGTTGTGTTATCAGTTGTTCTTTCAACCAAATGTAAAACATTTTTTGTTTGTTTGTTGTGTCTGAAGGTTGTTTTGTTTTCAAAGGCTTTTTACTGTGACAAACTCCAGAGTATATGATATTTAACTTTGTTTTGTCTGTAAAAAAAAAATATTTATATATCCATCTTATTTCTTACGTTTGACTTGTATGAGATGACCAGATGATCAAATACTTTTGACCAGATCAGCATATCACTACAGGCGGTCACTCTTCGCTTTAGAAAGCTGTTGTATGGGGAATGTGAGAAAATGACTTGAGTGGGTCCCATTGGATGAGCTCAAATAGTATTAACCCTTTACCAACAGCCTACACATTGAGCACTACATGTCTCAGTTTTTGCCATCTGTCAAACACCTACTGTCAAGATTTAATCCATTCTACATTGCCACTACAAGCATATTACATGTATCAGCACAGCTGATGTGTATGTGTCTTTTTATCTCTTTAAAAAAACACAATTAAAAACACTATTGTATATTATTCAATAAAATATGTTACTATAAATAATCTGGTTTTATTCTTCTATACTATACATTTATTATTGAGTATTGAGTGTATACACTTTACATTAAAAAATCCTAAATTTATAGTGTCAAGTGGCAAAAGTATCAGTACAAGTTATTATTATAAGTCAATTTTTCAACTAACAAAAATAAAAATAATGAACTATCATTCATTAAGCTTATACGGTACAATAATGAAAGCGAATGTGGCAGGGTTAAAGTTAGTACTGTTGCTGTTTAGATCCATGATAATGATACGCCCACACATTTCTACTTGTTTAAAAGTTGTATAGTTTTCCACTGACACATTGAAAAACAAATAGGTACCTTTAAATTTATTTTTTCCTCACTGTAATCGTAGATTTAATACTTCCTTTTGCACCAGATTAATTTGGTTTTCATGGCCTGGAATTTGGGAAATTCAGGGCTGCATTACTAGAATATTAAGTTTGGCCGATATTTATATACCTGCTTCTGTAAATCGCCGTTCAGCTGGCTGGGCTCTTAAATTTTGTTTTATTTAAATCCTACTCAAGACAAAAAAAGTCACAGAGAAAAACAAGACCAAAGAGGATCAATATGACTATATATCTCATTCACTGGCTTGTTGTAAAACACTGGCACACCAAGATCAACCAATTACATTGAAAATAACACAAAAAAAAACTGCTACTTTGTGTTTTAATATTGTAAAGGGAAAGTGGGTTTAAAGTATATAAGTAATTCAAGAACAGATGATTAACAACTGTATTGATTATGCTGCTTCCATTAACTATGTTACGGTAACTAAATAATGCAATGGTGGAAAAGGGAAAAGACAAATGTTGACAAGGAGGAGTTGGGCCTAAGATATATTGCCGTCAACAGAAAATGCAAGATGCAAAAAAAAAAAGGCATTAGAAAGTGTATGCTTGTTAGGCCTACAGTTAAATAAAATACACTATCTAAAGTGAAGGCATATCTAAAGTTCATGTTGGCTTTTTTTTTTTGTTAGCCTTCTTACAATGGTGGTGATAAACAAAAAGAAAATACGACTTTATTTCGTCGTTGTCATCCTTCCGTCACCAAGAGACGATGGTGTATCATCCCCATGTGTAGGCCCTAATTTAAGCAACATTGGCAAGGCTTTTCCCTTAGGCCTATACCATAGTCAAGATATGGGATAGTGTAGCAGGTCTATAATATATGTTGTCATCTGCACAATAGGATAGAGACGTCTATACTTAGCCTATATAATTATATACACATTATAATCGCGCTAGGCCTTATATATTTAGTAAAAACACGACTCACAACTACCAAGCAATAAAAAACAGTCGGTGATGAATAAAGGCCTTTAGGCTATAATATAGGCCTATATATTTTTAGCCCCCTCCCTCCCCCAAAATAGAATGCCCTTATGCCTCTTACGCCCCATGCCTAGGCCTATAGATCTATATGTAGACCAACTGTTCTAGAGGTTCTTCAAACACCGTGGCCGAAGTTATTAGTTATAATTTTACTTTCCTGGCAGCCTGGTGTAGCATACAGATATAATAATATAATAACTATGGTTTGTTTACAAAGAACAAAATAAGGAGGTCCCAAAAAACAAAAACAAAACAAAAATTGAAAAAGTGCAATGCACTTATAATATATAGCTCAGTGCTAAACATAAAAATGCATTGGCCTACATTTATACATTATTAACCGATCGTTATATAATCTAAATAGATGGCTTCTTTAAACACTTTTTTTAAATAATTAATTCCAGGTAATTTTTCAAAGGCTTTTTTAAAAATGTATCACATAATGAGTAAATATGCAAAGGACTGGAGGGAAATGGGGGGAGGGGGAGTTAACGTAAATATTGGAGTTACTTCCCGTTTTTACAGGCCTGCGCATTGATTGGTCATTGGTCTTATTTGTAAACCGTTTTGAAACTGTGGCGGCGAAAAAAAAGGATTAAATCTGATCAATGAATTTTAAAATTTAAATTGTTTGTAATGAGAAAACTAACTCAATATGGCTCTTAAAAAACCAAAGGTACGTTACTGAAAGACTTAATTAAATAAACTACATTTTTGAATAGACAAATGGGTTATCATAAAACTAAACTTCCATGCCATGAACATTAACATGGCCGATGTTCATGTTGAACTGTGAAACTGTGTCTGATTGTGAGTACTGTGACTAGACTAGATCTATTTAGATTCAGACTTAAAAACTGTTATCATACTATTATTATAATTCGAACATATCATTAAAAATATTTTTAATGGACATTTTAAAATGATTATTTGAGTAAAAGTTCTCTAAGGGTATGACTACCCTATGACACAGACTCAGTCCCATGGATGATTTTTAATGAGAATGAATGAAAACAATGAATATAGAATAGGCCTAGCTAGGCCTTAGGCTAGGGCCTAAACTAGATGAGATCTAGTTAATTTATACTAATTTATTATTATAGGCTTACTTACCATTATGGCTCATTCAATATTAAAATATTGTCAATATTTATAAAATTATGTTGGTTGTCCTGTTGTAGTTGTAACTAAGGATATTACCAAATTATTAGTTAGGTCTAGAGTCTAGATCTAGACCTGAGACCAGGTACAATATTATTAAATATTAAGCTTTCATCACACACACACAAAAAATGATGTAAATATACTATATAAATATAGGCCTACTAGAGTTACTAGACTATATCACATATAATTTAGGTACTTCGATAAAATTTCTAAAATTGTTAAAATTAATAACATTGAAACAAAACCTATTTAGTTAAATGTAGTTTGGTATAGGCTTTCCAATGACACCTCATTTTTGTTTCTACGTGAAATATTAACGAAGTTATTAATTTTTTAAGTGTCCGAAAATTAAGCCTATTTGACCCATCTAAATATAAAAAAAAAGTGTGACCCAAAAACATGAACTGAGCTGTTTAAATTGCTATAACTTAAAAACCGTAAAAGATAAATGTATGAAATTTGAAACACTTATTCTACTATATATTATTTTAATTTTAAAATAGGTATTTACATAGGTGTCGATTGGGGAGGGGGCCCAGAACCCCGTTTTCCCCAGAATTTAGTATTTTACTATTAAACACAATTTCACCTCACTGACCTATATATAACATAAACATAGATCTGAGGTTTTTTACCCATTAAAAAGCCTCTTCACCCCCGATCCCCAACTGGATACAAATACTTTTCTAGACAAGGGGCGTAGCCACATGGGGGAGGAAGGGGGGTGAGAGACTTGTAATGTATTTGAAAATATTTTTTTTTACAGTATTTACATTTTTTCCCCATATTTTGGGTAAAATGTATTTAAATAATGTTTGTAACATGACATGTCAAAACCACTCCTCTAACATTCTAACGTCATCCCATGTCTAGGCACAGTGAAGCAGCGTTCACCAGTTTCTGTGGCATAATGCCCATCCACCATTACTTTACCCCAACTAGTGTCAGGTACCCATCATAGCTGGGTAGACCTTAAGTCCTGGAAAAAATCCTAGCCTGCACCAGGATTTGTACCCAGAAACTTTGGATCGCCAGTCGAATGCGCTGCAGCTAGGCCACCGTGCCACAGAATTATAATAAAGAGTACAATATGAAATTAAATATATTTATTTATATATAATTTGACTTTATTCATAACAATTTACTTACTATTTATGATAAAAATACCCTATCAGAGTGTCACATAATGGGGAAATTGAAGGAGAATTTAAATGACAATGTTCTGTGTCAACAATATACAAAAGATTTTGTGACCATTACAATTACATCAACCATCTGCATTTACTTTTACCTAAATATTAAAATAGTGTCAGATCAGGGTAAATTCATATACATAATTAATTATAAAAAGCCTAAATAGTTGTAATTTTCTTGGAGTTTACTCAAGAACAATTTGAGCATGCTGCTGGCAAAGTACAATGTCTAATAATATTAATGTATTTTTTTAATGATTATAATATTACTTCAAGCTAAATTAAAATTTAATTATATTTTGTGCTACTGTTATTTTTATTGCAGATATATCATTTGTAATTAAACACTCAAAATTATAGTATGAATAACCAAGATAATACTTTTTACATATAAAATATACTTTTTAATCCATGTTGAGAAAACAAGAACATACTGATAAATTACCATTATAATTTAATTCATAAGTAAATTTTACATAATTATTACAATTCTATTAAAAGCAACAGTGCTTGAAAATAGGTATTTATTTGAATAAAGAAAAGCAGTCTGTGCTAATTGTCGGTAATGGTGGGTGAGTTGAGCTCGTAAATGTAAAGAAAAATATATGCCACTGAAAATTGAAATTATAAGTAATAGACAATTTTTTTAGGCATGAATGGATTACGGTAATTAGTGCACCAGAAACACCTCGCTCTCCCCCACCCCCTCTTTTTAATATATATTTGGGCGTGTAGTTCAAAAATATACCTTTACCATCAGAATCAATAAGAATCAGGGTTCAGCTGCACCACATAACAGTCTTGCCCATAAGTACCATGAACAATGATACCTTTGTGCAATGTAAAATATTTTAAACTATGTGTTTCATCAGAAGAGTATTCTTTTTGATAAAAGCTATTATATTAAAAACTTTGATGTAATGTACCCTATAGTGAAAGCAGCATGCAATTTGCCTTTTTAATGATTTCTTTTTCACATTTTTTTTTAATGTTGTATTTCATTAAATATAAATACAGCATTCTTAGAATGTCCATTATTTTATTAAAGTAATGGGCAGAGCTCATCTTATTTTTTCCACACGGACAATAAACAATTCATGTCTTATCAAATTTTCACCATATGTGATTACATATTTATAGGCTGTAATAATCGTTATATCTTAGTCATTTTTGTCACAGGGACCATGTGATTTAATTTTTTTATACTATCTTGAAAAAAAAAACACATAGTGACACAGGTCTTTTTTAACTTTTTATATTAAAATTGTTTCTTCCATTCCCTTTTCATTTCTATATTTTCAACTTGAATGCTAGATCCATATGAGAAGCTATAATGAATAATAAAAAAACAAAACAGAAGTTTTATAAATGTAGGCCTATAGCCTATTAAATATTAAAAAAAATTATCTAGGCCTATAAATTAAAGTTGTTTTTTTTTAAATTTATAATATGCTATGGTCATTGCAATCTTTTTTTGGCTGTCCTGTGTAGGCCTAGGTGCAGGAGGCCTAGGCCTACATATTTTTTAAAATAATTAATTATTATTATAGTGTTACTAGACTCTTTATGAAAGTAATTGGCCTACGTTTTAGAGTTTAGAGTCTAGAGCCTAGATAATATATAATAGACATAATCATGGCTGCTATAGACAATATATAGCCTAATACAGTACAGTAGGCCCTATAGTCTACTTATTAATGGGACTACTTGTTATTATAGACTAGAGACTCTATACTCTATAGTCTATAGTAAATAGGCTAGGCCTAATCATATTTAATCATGACCCTTCATACAATTTTGTTGAGCTTGTTGGAATTCTTGGCTCTATAGACTATAGTTGGCTAAATTATATATTATTAGTCCTTTGCTAATATTGTACACAACCAAGCTTTATCATGGCCTACGTAAATAGACCTAGGCTATGTCTATGCCTTATCATAAGGCTTATATATGACTATAAAGTGACTAGGCCTACTCCTAGTCATGACCTATATTCCTATATTCTATATATCCTGGCTATAGTTATAGCCCTAGCCTAGCCCATGTGCGGCGCTACCTATGTAAAGTCTTTAATACAGGCTTTGTTGTGCCCTATAACCCTGTGCCCTAAAATACTAGACCTAACCATGGCTTTTCTAATAGACCTATACAATACTGAGTAAAAAATTACGCGGATAAAGTTGGTTTCTAGCATTTTTCCATTTATTTATTTTGTAAAATCCAATCCTACTTTTTAAAAAATGCCACGTGTTTTTTTTTTAATGTTCTAAAAATAAATATTACTTTAATATGACCTAAAAACATATTAAATCTAAAAATAGATTTCACAAACAAAGTTTATAATATTTTTTAATAAAAAGTGCTGTAATTGTATATGTTAAAATTGACACTATTTTATACATTTATACAGATTAAATACAAAAGTACATCATAAAGTTTTCGACAGCTAAATATAATGAGAACAAAAAATAAAAAAACATTTTTTGCTATATGTTATTTGTAATTTTGGATTTAAAAAAAAGAATCGATCGAATTAGCCGATTTATATGAAATTTCGTAATTATACTTATTTTTACATGATAAAAACGAAAAGCTTTATTAAAAAGTTTTGTATACACAAATAAAAAAGTTGTAAATTCGTCAAACTTACCGATTTTCCCGCTAAATCAAAAACGTTTCCAACTTAATTACAAGTAGTGAAAAATCAAAATTAATAATGTTAAATATCTCATATACGAAAATTGATGACTTTTCTTGGCTAAAATTGAATGAAAGCTTGTCGAAAATTCTTAACTCCAATAACTATCAGATTAGGGCTGAAAAAGTGCGATTCAAATTTTTCATGATTTTATGTAAACAAAAAAAAAATGTCGGAAATGGGTTTTATCGAAGTACCTACATATATATAAATATTAATGATGGGACGATTAATCGGAATCCTATTGGAATAATCAAAATATCGGGATTTTTCCAAAGCATCGGGAAGCAGTATCGGAGCTGAATAATTCAGACCTGATTCCGATACCAAAACGATTCTTAAAATTTTTTTAACAGTATAGATTATCTTCCAAATAAATGTACCCTAACGTTTGGATAGAGACCGAGAGAATTTCTAGTATAGGTGGCAATATATACTCGCCAAAGCAAAGAGAGAAACCGTTTAGAACCAACAACTGGAGAGATGCTTTTATATATGTTTTTGCACTATAGACTATAGTTTGCGAGTGCTTCAATTTGACTATGATGAAATAGGCCTACACATTCTTACTATCAACTGATTGAACTCAGACTGAATGAAAAATGTTGGTATCGTCCCATCACTAGTAAATATATCATATATATAATAGACCTAGATCTATATATATTCAATAATATCAGAATATTTTATAGGCCTAATATTGAAATATTGGACATCATACATTTACTTTTACTCAGACTTGTTACTTGGGCTTGAATTTAAAAAAAGCGTCATCATTCATCATGATTATAATTTTAAGATAGTCTAGCTTTACCTAAAATCTCAGTTGTTTAGTATTTAACTTTTGTTTTGATAAATGATAAATACCTTTATCTTGTAGGTTGTAGGATACCAATTTGCTTTCCTCTTGGTGTCAGGCAGTGTTAAATTTTTGTTGTCTTTTATGTAGATGGACATTTCCTTAGTAACACAATTTGATGATCTTGTGAGGAAGGCTAAAGTTTTACAGACAGGATGTGAAGCAGGTACTTAATCATTATGTAGTTCAAGCACAAAATTAAATATGGACAATATTGTCTACAATCACCAGGGTCTAGATGAGTTGGAAAAGTTTTGGAAAAATGACCAGATTTGGGGAAAATTATGCATTTCATTATAATGGATAAATCTGATAAAGCAGCAAAAAGAAAGCAATTACTATGCTATTATATATGCTGTTGAGAAGTCCCTGAAAATATCAGTGAATACTTTTTAAAAGTCCATAAACGTTGAATTTGTTTATACATTATTGGTTAACATTAAGTCAATTTATATTGCATATAAAGGACTACCAATAGTCTCAATAGACTATGTAAACTATGTATTATAATATTGTTTTGTGAATCAAATATTTTGTAAATTTGGGGAAAAGTGTTATCATTTTGAAATAATAATAGAGTTATAACCACAAATATGAATACAATTATAGTATAATTCTCAATAAGAATGAATATTTTGTTTTCAGAATTTGTTGCATTTGCTAGCAATCAGGATGAAGCAAGAAAAAAGTGGCTTGGTGCTGAGCAAAAATATGAAAGCTTAGAAGACAGGCTTAAACGAGCAGAATCACAAGCTGCCTCTTTGGATACACAATTAAAACATGCAAGGTCTGACAATCATTCTTTTTCTACAGTGTTTTAACATTGTAGGCCTAAATATCGATGAAATATTAGTATTGTTTATAATAAAACCTTGCTACTTGGCAAGACCCCAATGGCACTCCCAGGCAGGGCTGTGGAGTCGGAGGAAATTTGGGGTCCTGGAGTTGGAAGTAGAAAAAACTGAGAAGTTGGAGCCAGAACCTTTATCTACTGACTCCACAGCCCTGCTCCCAGAGTTTGACAGTCTGGGCTGTATTAATGCAATGATACCTCCAGTGCTTGATCATATTTTTAAAGTTTGATTTGTAATATTTTCAAATGCTAGTTTTTATTCATCTAAATAGTTCTTGGGATAGCTAGAGCAGCCACTTTAAAAGCTGCAGTGTTGGTGAAGTGAACACTACATACTATCTTTGATCAATGTTTCTTAAAATATGCGAAAGCTATTTTATCTTATATATTACAGTCGCTCCTTCTATAAAGAAGATTGTTGCGTACTACGGTTATTTGGATTATAATTGTTAAATTGAAAAGGGCCTAATTGTTTTCATCTTCGAATGAATACTAAAGTAGGAGCAATGTTTTTCTAAAATGTGGGCGTTACTTATTCTGTGCCAAAATAGTGGAATGACAAATTTCAAGTAAAACTTTTAAATAAAAAATTTATTTATAAAAAAAACGTTGCTAGGATATTAATATTTTTTTAGGAAATAATAAATTATCAAATTATTAAAATTTTAAAAGCTAGACATAAAGATTTTAAACACACACACATGTGTGTAAAAAGTGAAAGGGAAAAAATGAATTCCAGCAGAACAACAAAATAACTCTGGTCTTAAAGAATGAACTCAATAACTACCATGGCATTTTCCACTATATGGTCACAGAAACAATGAAAAAAAAAGAATGAAATATACCACTTAGTCTAATATTTCTGCAAATAATAATCCAAATTAAAAAGAAACTGATCCTATTAAATATTCATTTAGAAACACTTCCAAAAATTTATTTTATTTTTGTTCACAAATAACAAAGATCCACTCCAAAAAACTATACACAGGTAAAATGACAATACTGGGGGAATAAAAGGGAAAATTAAACCAGACATCGCGAAAAAAATAACAAAAACCACTAAAAACATGTATTCCAGCTGATATTGACTTTAAAAAAAATAACTTTTCCGAGTGTTGTCGATAGGAATGTTGGTTTATTATTTTTAAATCTTGGGTTGGATTTGGAAATAATTATAATATCTATATCTATAAGGATTTCTGCGGCTCATGGTAGTTATTGAGTTAATGGTGTTCTCTTAGTATACAATATGCAGATTTTTGTGGTATACAATTTACATGTTTTTGTACATTTTTTTTTTAAAGTTATTTATGCAGTAAAAAAAAATTCTTGCAAAAAAATTGAAAACAATATAAGTATAAACTTGAATCTAAATATTTTAAAGTAATTTAGATTTAGATTAATAAAATATTTAACAAATATTAATAATTTGTAAATAGGAGGTTTAAACTTATGTTATGTAAATCCCACCTGGTGTTTTCCGTATTTAAGATATTAGATTAAAATGAAAAGATTACATTTTGGTTTAAAGTTTTTAATGATATTAGTAATTAACAAATACAAATGTTTCAGTTTTTCTGTTCAGAAAACTTATTATTAATAAAAGAAAATATATTTACTCTGTTCTATTTACCCCAAGCCATAAAAAAGCATATAATATGTATTATAATATATTTTGTAAATACAGAATGCAAGCAGAATATGAACTCCAGAGAAGGAAGGCTGCAGAACGTGAAAAGGATGATATGGTTAGTCACTTACTACATCAATAGGTGACATTAAAAATATTTCAAAATATTTTCATTTTTCATAACTATCTTAATTTCTAGCCTTTAGTTCAATGATGTTTATTGTATTTCTAGGATCGTCAAATAGGAGTTATCAGGGAATTATTAAATGATAAGAACAGCAAGAGTATTCTTCATGAAAACGACAGAGACAGATTAGCAGCTATTGCAAATAGTCATCGCCAGAGTGTCCATATGGATACCAGCAATACTAGGTCTGTTGAACTATGGAAAATGTTAAACCAATTTTATTACTGAAAGTTTTCCTTTAAATTAAGTTTGGTAGTCAATTTGACTTGTATTGAATTCAAATTGTAGCTAACATTATTTTATGCCTGATCTAGATTGAACACAATAATGGAGCACTCCGCCTCATTTCTTTCTGATGTAAGCTTTGACAAAACAGAAGAAGATCCTTTATGTGAATCCAGGCTTAGGAATGGGAAAAAATTTAAGCGCCCTTCTGCGCCCCCAGCTGAAGATATGGGCAACACACCTCCAAAACGACAGAAAGATGAGACAGTAAGCTCAGAATTTACTTCCGTAATTATTGTTTTAAAAAGTATTTGTAAGTTCACTTTGATCAGCGTCTTATCTTGTTGGTAGGAACAACACAACAATTCTATTGTGACGGCTGTTATTACTATTGACGCTGCTGGGAAACCAAGCGCAACCATTGAAACTAACATGGGGCCCAAATTGAATAAAAGTTTTAGCGAGCCTTCATTGGATAAGAGAGGAAATGGAGCAGGTAAATTTTCTTGTTTTGTGAATACCTTCTGGGTATCTCAATCTTTACCTTTTAGGCTGTTAGTCTTGTGGAAAGAAATGTAATTATACAACTAAAATATCTGTTCTCTTTATTATAGTTTGGGTAGCATAGCCTTATGGAAATAGGATTCATTCATAGATCCCAGAAGGATGAAGGAAAAACAAACTAACCATTACTTTGAAATTAAGCTTTTCAAAACATAAAATAATGTGTAAATGAATTGAGTGTAAGATGAACTATAAATGTCTTATTTTAGATAGTGGACCAGAAAGTGATGATGAGTTTTATGCCCAAGCTCGCAGCGCCAATCGAAATTTCAATGCACAACCAAGGAAAAGTATTTTAAAAAGTACACCAGAGTGAGTTGCTGTTTTTTTTTTATGAATTACAATTCTATGTTGTGTATTGTTTAAATTGTATGCACTGTGTCAAAAAATGATCAAAAATTTGTACCCAATTTGAAGGACTCCAACATTACGAAAGGCAAACTCTGCAGGCAGAGGGTTAAATAGAATTCACATCTTTATCTCCAAGACTGTTATCAAGCCAGAGACATGTGTACCTGTAAGTACTTTGGTTGATGGAGTTAAGTTGATATGTTTATGCTTGATTCCATAACAAGTTGATATGTTTATGCTTGATTCCATAACTCTTGTGTCCATGCAGTTTGTTGACACATTTAGTTAGGCCTATCATTTCTCATTGCTCTAAACAAATTTTGTCACATGAACTCAATTTTTTTACTTTAAAATTTTTATAATTTATAACACTTATTTAAACCACTCTTCTGTCTTTTGGACTCTTTCAGATTAAATTAATATATATGTATTTTTTATTTTCCTTTAGTGTGGAAAAAGAATCCGGTTTAGTAAGCCTGCAATGAAATGTAAAGGTAAAAACATATTTTTTCTTTGTTGGCTAGATTGTTATAAAAAAAAAAGAGAATCTCAAAGCCTCGATATTCCAATAATAAGTATTTGATTGTCTTAGATTGTCGTGCTGTGTGTCACCCTGAGTGTAAAGATAAACTTCCTCTGCCTTGTATTCCATCATGTCCCAGTACACCTGGCTTTAAACAATCTGAGGTTTGGACTTTAAAAATTTGATCGCTTTAGAAATGTATAGTTTTTTTCAATTTTATAATCAGCAAACTAAAAACAGTATAGACCATTTTATTAATTTTAATTGATACATTTTTGCTATTACCACTTATTTCTGACCAATTGTCTTCACCCAGGGACTTATTTCAGATTATGCTCCATCAGAAAGACCAATGATACCAAGACTTATTGTAAGTGTTTGTCTCTGTTTTGACTTATTGTAAGTGTTTGTCTCTGTTTTGACTTATTGTAAGTGTTTGTCTCTGTTTTGACTTATTGTAAGTGTTTGTCTCTGTTTTGACTTATTGTAAGTGTTTGTCTCTGTTTTGACTTATTGTAAGTGTTTGTCTCTGTTTTGACTTATTGTAAGTGTTTGTCTCTGTTTTGACTTATTGTAAGTGTTTGTCTCTGTTTTTGTTTTTTGACAGATTTAAGATATTATGATTATGGGTCACAGTGGTGGAGAGATAGAGCATTAGGCTGGTGTACAGAAGGAGACGGGTTAAAATCCTGGGGAAGGCTAGGTTTTCTCAGAGTCTGGAGGGTGTGCCTGAGACAGCCCTACTCCTGATAACAGTTGGGGTAAAGTAAAGATATTGGCCACACAATCTCCAAGTATGTCCTGGCCACAGAAACTTGTGAACTCCCTATGGATCAAATTAGTCAGAAGGGGATACTTAATTTTTACATTAAGATATTTAAAAGAGCTGCTTTTTCCCCTTAAAAGACTAGACTTTTAAAACTGTTATTTGTTGTTTATATAATAATATTGGCAATATCTGAATCTTGTCAACAGTGTTGTGTAACTAATGCCAACTTGAAAGGATCTTTATAGGAAAATTTATTTAGATGATTTCTCCTATGTATTGTGACTTACTTATATTTTTCTATTGAACATGTCTAGGTGAATTGTGCTAATGAGATAGAGACTCGGGGTTTACAAGAAGTTGGTATCTACAGAGTTCCAGGGTATGTATTGTGAAGGAAACTCATTAACTTTTAATCTACTTAACTATTTTATCAGTACACAGGAAGAAGAATAGGCTCATTTGTTTTCTATTTATTAAGTAACAAATCTATATTTAGATGGATGTCTTTATTTTTTTCAGCTCTGATAAGGATCAGAAAGAGCTGAAAGAAAAGTTTATCAAGGGTAGATCTCCTAACCTTGTAAGTTTAAAGTAAACACATGCTTGCTGCACTTTTAAATTAAATGTTATCTACAACTAAATACCAATGTTGTTATATTATTGTGCATTGTTCTTCTTCATTGCCTATGGTGTATTTTTCTTTTTCCTCAGTCACAAATTCATGACATCCATGTGGTGTGTGGGTGTCTCAAAGATTTCTTGCGAGGCTTGAAAGAGCCTCTGGTGACTTTTGCATTGTGGCCAAAGTTTGTTGAAGCAGCTGGTTGGTTCACATTTTTATGTTTTTTTATTGAACAATTGATTATAATATACAACTTAATGTCTCTTTACTTATCATAGAATGGTTTTAATTTCTGAAAGGTCAATATTAGATTGAAACAATTTGTATGTTTTGAAGTGTATAGCTGCTATTAATTTTGTTATGTTATGTGTTAAGTTTATAGGTTAAGTTAAAATATAAATTTATATGATAAAATGTGTTTTGTTTATATTATTATTTTGTAAGTATCTACATTAATTATATTTTGTAGACATCAGATCCAATGAAAACTGCAGAGAGGAATTATGCAAGCTTGTAAACTGTTTACCCCCGGCTAATAGAGACACTTTGGCTTTCCTTGTTCAACACCTTCAAACGTAAGAGCATCAATGTCATTTTCATTCCGATTTACACGATTATTTGGCCTTGTTTTCTAAAAATAGATTTTTTATTGAGGATTAGGCTTTCTAAAATGTTTTCATAAAAATTGAATTCTAAATGCTAATGGTTCCTTATTCTGGTTAAAGATGTCATATTTAGTTGTTTTTTTCTTTTCCTATTTTTACAAAAGAAACAAATCTTAGAAGCGATAAGAAAAATAGGTTCCTGAGTTCCTGGGTATTATTGTCCTAAAATATCAATGCATTTTTTTTCAGTGTTGCAAATACACCAACATGTAAAATGCCAGCATCCAATCTGGCCAAAGTATTTGGTCCAACGGTGATTGGATACTCCTGTGCAGAGCCTGAGCCGATGCAGATTATGAATGAAACAAGAAAACAAAATCAGGTTAGACAAAACTGTTACTATTTAGATATTCAAATAAATTGCATGATAAACATTAGTTGATATTAAAATATTAGTTATATTTATTGAGTAAATAATTGTTTTATCCGCCAGGTAATGGAACGCTTGCTGCAAATCTCTACAGACTTTTGGGCTGATCTATTGATTGTAGACGAAGTAGGTTTATATCCAGGGGGAACTCCTTACACACCTGACAGTGTTCAATATGGTACATTTTTAACCCTTTTTCTACTGCTGTAAAGTTTTTCTCATTTTCACACATGGCAGTGTTGTGTTGTTGTTTTTTGTTCTTGATTACTGCTGCCCATGTCATAATTATAATGGCTCTTAATGGACATCAAAAAGAAAACATTACTTTTTTACTATCATAAAATTAAATCCACACTTACATTGTTCTAAGCTATAATCTCAACAGTTAATTATATAAAGTTAAGTAATATAATGAATGAAGTAGTTGGATAGTCTATAGTTCTTTGACTTGTTGTCCAAAACATGTTATTTATATGTTTCTTCTTAGGTCTTCGAAGCATGTTAGGACCTCTTAATACACCAGAAAGGTCTGACATCTATGGACATGATTTGAAAAGGAGTGGAACCACACCAAGGTGAGTACTACAGTGAAGCTCAAATAGATTTCAGTGTTGTAGATGTTGTAGCTATTGGTCAACTTTAATAAAGTAATGGTTTGGTGTTTTGAATTGCATCAGATTTAAACTATTCACGTATTAAAATATGTATAGTTTGTGAAAAAATATCTTGTACAGACATTGGCTAAAGAAGTTTAATGAAAGTGCTTGATTCTATTGTTTAAGTAAAGCTGTTCATTAATAATTCTCCATATTATAATCTAAAGATATCTTACTAGTAGTCATAAAATAAATGCTGTGACTTCACATTTTATATATTGCAGAATTAATAAGGTTATCCTGCATTTGATGTTATAAAAATTAAAACAAAAAATATATATGAATTTTTTTAATAAATTTTCTTTGGAATATGTAATGATTACATAGAACATAAACTATTGTAGGACTGTAATAAACCATGAACAGCTCTTCATTTATTGATGAAAATTAACTTGAAAATTTGTTTCTATTTTTCAACCAATTGTTTATTATTTCTCAGGGACTTTAAAAAAACACAAATGGGAAAGTGGGTATAAGAACTACTTGACTTATACAGTATAGCCTGCATATCTCTTGCATAATGATCTTGTATTGACTATAATGATCTTGTATTGACTGTTGAAAGGGAACCCAAAAGCGTCTAGCATCTAGTAAATGAATCTTAGTCTCTAGTGAAACCTTTGATCAATCACAAAACCAAAATATTATATTAGGACTCGCTGGACTCTAATTGCTAACTAGTCTACAGAACAAACAAATCTTGAACCTAAATGTTGTCATGGACTTTTAAAAAATCTTTAGCATTAACTATCAGTAAAAAGTATCAGGTCTGTTTCTTCTATGCTTCCTTTTTTTCTTTCGTTGATGTCCAGAGGATGTGGCTAAAGATATCTTTGCCATCTATGTTTTGGTCAATTTTCTTTGACCATTATTTCTTTTATTCGTAGAACCCCTTCTAAAGGTCCATCAAAAAATTAAATAATTACATTTGTGGACCTAAAAAGTTGTTCAATGGAGCATGTATTTTTTTTTACTGCATCTTTCTAAGCAGAGTTCTACTGTACAACTACTGACATTTATAATAATTTTTTACAAATACGAGCTAAGTTTGCTACTTTTAAAAGGTGCAGTGTTAACAGAAATTGATTTCTTTTACAAGGCGTTTCATATTTCCTATGAATATGAAGGTTGAGCTAAAGATAAGCATACAAATAAATGTTTTATTGAAGACCGTGGGAATTGCTCATTAAAATAAAGGGACCAAGCACCTTTTGAATGAGGTCTATTCAAATAGTATAGGCATTAAAATAAGGAAGGACAAGTAATTAATGACATCAATCTAAGACTTTTGGTTCCCCTTTCTGTCAACAATCTGTACAGTTCTTGGTGCACAGCATTCAATACATTTAGTATTTATAGAAGTGCATGTACTAAGTTGATCTCTTTTTCAATATTGTCCTGTTGCACAAAAAAAAAACTTAAATTCATCACAGCTTTTTAAATTATTGGCTATTGTATAGAAAAAGAATGTAGTTTATATTTACTACTCTAACAATGGCTTTTAAAAGAACAATTTCAATCTCACAGCTTCTATGTTTTACTAGCAATTAGTCATCTTCAGCATTTGATATTGAACTTTACTAGGAAATATAGTATGATGAAAGGGAAATAACTGTATGCTAGTTACGTTGCATACTTTAAGGATATAAAAAATAGATTACTGGTAACAATAATTTAGGATTCTTAAAAGTTGTCAATTTTGAAAATAGCAAATTATAACTTTATGAAGACTGCTTCCCCATGCCTATCAACTCCATCTGTCCTGCTTTAATGCTGGAAGTTACTATTTATATTTTTTAAATTAAAAACATTGGTTAAATAATTGTTTTAAATTTATATTTAAATTTTGAGCAGCATAAAAATATTTGTACTGTTCCATTCTTTCTGTCATTTGGCACTGATTATGCTAGCACCTTTGTTGCATAACACTTAATAGCACAATTCTTAAAAGAATAATTTGAGCATTTCAGCATTTAAAAATATGTAATGTTGGCAGCTATGTTTACATTAACATTAAGTTCTACTTTAGATTTACACTATTCTCTGTATGCTGTACCGTATTCTCTGATATTTACACAGTCAAATATTTTATTCACTTCCTACTAACACAGAATGTATTTCAATACCATATAATTTGTAAAAACAAACACTTTTGATCAAGTATTAAACCTAGCTTGTTGAATATCTCACTCTCTCTATCTGTATTTTAGTATTTCACTTGGTCCACACATGTTGAGGATAGAATTAACTTTGTGTTTTATTCAAGTAATGTGCTCTGAAGGGTTATTCTGCTTACATCTTACATTCACACAATGACTGGGATTTCCCTTCTTTCAAATCTGATCTATTTAGCTTCTACTGGCTGCTGTCTTTCTATTAATGCCTAATAAATTTTCTTAATGCTTTGGATATGTAACCAAAATAACTTTTTTCATCTAACATTCATATCTTAGAAGTTATATATAGGCTCTAAACCCAACTTGCCATAATCTCTATTTATCATGTATTCATTGGATATTTATTTTCTTGGGATCATCTTTTTTCAATAATGTATTACTAAGTTTTACTCAGATTGGCTTTATTAATTATTTTCTATTTTTGCTTCATTAGTTTGAATTAACTTAATTTTTTGAAATTCAAGATAGAAAAAAAACCGGTAGACTATATATTAAATGAACATTAAACTGCAATAGAAATATATACTGTACTAACCAGTATATATATTATACTGTACTTACCAGTATATATGTGTTGAATTTATTGATCCTAGATGCATTGTAATACAGAATAGACTAACATTGTTCAATTTGAAATATCATTGATATACGATGACTTAATTTGTATCCTTTGAAATTACAAACTATAAAATATATTCTGTATTGAATAAGTGTTCAAATCTTGTTGCATGAAATTGTTCATAAAGCAGCCAATAGAAATACTTGTTACATTTCCATAATGGATTTCTTGAAAACTTCTTTTTGTTCTTCTTGCTACCAACTGGTTGAGTTGTTGCATTAACCTTCTTGCTTGCCACTAACAGTAACATGAAGAGAAACATCTTCAATTGAAAGTACATTTTCTTATTGCTAGAATCAATTTGATGCCACCACTGTTTAGTGATACTCATGTTGCTGCTCTGTAAATCCTGGCACACAGAGGCCGTCCCAACTTTCTTGTGAAGGTAGAAATCCATGAATTCTCTACTTTGTACTAACCATCTTCATCTTAGGCTTTCAGACTAACCAGAAATTTTTCGGGTTAATTTTATTGCTTTTGGAGTATTTAAATAATGTGCCAATAATGTTTTTTTTAAAGGAGTCACATAGAAGACCTTTGATTAGTCATATGGCATTCTATAGTACAGTCTAATTGCTTACAGGACATAATTGAGACTTGTAAAGAAGACCTTTGATTAGTCATATGGCATTCTATAGTACAGTCTAATTGCTTACAGGACATAATTGAGACTTGTAAAGAAGACCTTTGATTAGTCATATGGCATTCTATAGTACAGTCTAATTGCTTACAGGACATAATTGAGACTTGTAATCGCATCATACCAAATAATAATTTTGGAAGTTCCATTTTGTTTGTTTTGTACTGAAAATCATTTCTTTGTGCACAATCTAATGTTTTGACTTTTAAAAAAATGTGTCATTACTATTTACCAAATTCTTGTATTAAGTTGATATGTTTGTATATTTTCACAAGATGACTAAAGGTTTGATCGCCAATATTATTAGAAGTTGTAGGTTCACAATTGACTCTCATTGGTTTTGACTAAAATAATAAAATGAAAAACAATGCACAATCTAAAACTTAACTGGATTGTACTGACACATTTCTAAAGAAACTAGAGAACTGTTTACTGTCTCATTGACTATTGATAGTACACAATACAAAATTATATGCTCATTTATGAAATGTAATTACCGGTATGTATAAAATTATATAAAAGCCAATTAGTGTCAACATCCACACAGAGATCTAATGTATGGTGCACATACATCCACACAGAGATCTAATGTATGGTGCACATACATCCACACAGAGATCTAATGTATGGTGCACATACATCCACACAGATCTAATGTATGGTGCACATACATCCACACAGAGATCTAATGTATGGTGCACATACATCCACACAGAGATCTAATGTATGGTGCACATACATCCACACAGAGATCTAATGTATGGTGCACATACATCCACACAGAGATCTAATGTATGGTGCACATACATCCACACAGAGATCTAATGTATGGTGCACATACATCCACACAGAGATCTAATGTATGGTGCACATACATCCACACAGAGATCTAATGTATGGTGCACATACATCCACACACAGATCTAATGTATGGTGCACATACATCCACACAGAGATCTAATGTATGGTGCACATACATCCACACAGAGATCTAATGTATGGTGCACATACATCCACACAGATCTAATGTATGGTGCACATACATCCACACAGAGATCTAATGTATGGTGCACATACATCCACACAGAGATCTAATGTATGGTGCACATACATCCACACAGAGATCTAATGTATGGTGCACATACATCCACACAGAGATCTAATGTATGGTGCACATACATCCACACAGAGATCTAATGTATGGTGCACATACATCCACACAGAGATCTAATGTATGGTGCACATACAGGCATTCCGACCATTCAAATCAAATGTTTATTTAAACACTAACCAATGAAATTTTTCATTTAGGTGTCTTTTTTTTCTCACTTTAAATAAAAAATATATATATAATCTTCAATATGTATTATAATTTTCATAGTTTTAATTGTGTCAATTTTGTTTTTTTCCACAGGTATGCAACCAAGGCATATGAACCTAGAAGACCAGCTCGCTTCTTTGATTCACCAATAGCCAACTAGATAGATGATTGTTTACTCATTAGATGACTGCATGTAAAACACATTAGTAAAGTAAAAGTTTGCTTTAATCTGTCTTTGTCTGCACTTGTTGTTCAGCGAGTTATCATTACATCTTCTAGAATATATTTATATAACATTTTACTGGAATGGCTTTGTTAACCTCTATACAGTATGTATATAATGTTGTGTACTAAATAAACATAATGAAACAACTATATTTAAACACAATTTTAATAACTATCACAAACGAACTAAGATTTATTTATTTGCATTAGTAGTCTAGAGATAATTCTTTTATTTCTGAGCAGTTGTTTATTTTTATATTGGCTTAAATAAACATGGTTTAAAAAGACTAGATAGGGATAATTGTTTTTTTTTTCTTCAAATAATGACAAATGTATAGCTCTAAAAATTAGTAAAAAATAGCCCTGAACACAATTTCTTGTAGAGTAGACTGCTCTAACTTCGACCGATTAAATTACGAACGGCAACAATCTCGTTTTCTTTTCGCTATAAATCGGCAACCAATCATGATAGCGATTTTATTTTTCACCATTGTTTCGTGTTCTTTCTGCTGATTGGACGGGTACTAAACTTTTTAGCCAATAGTTTTAAGGAATACAAAAAAAAGTCCCCTAGTTTCCCTACCCCCCAAGCTTTATTATATGTATCTAACTTCGACCGGGGTTGCTCTAACTTCGACCAGCTGATTGCTAACTTCGACCGCTCATTAAAATAGCCTCAGAGAAATGTTATTTTAAACAATAACGTTTTAAAATCTACAACTATTTATCTAAACTAAATACTTATAATTTTAAAGGAGATTTCACTAGCCAGTTTGTATTAATTACATGCACAGTACTACAGAGGCCATAATTGTGATAAATAGGTCTATATAGATAGGTCTAAAATAGAGTTTTTGCGCTGGTCGAAGTTAGAGCGAGGTATACATTTTATGGTTTTAACTTCGACCGCTTTGTTTTTCTTTTTTTTTTTATAAGTAAAAAAACAATGTGTAGTTTAACCTATTTCTTTGCTATATATATTTTTTAAACAAATAAATAACATAAAAAACTCATGTTTTAAGCATTGTGAAGCGATACACTGTATAATCAGGAAAACTAGAAAATCAACGCATACTCCGCATAGTTCCAAAAAAGACAAAGGTCGCAGTGTAAGCCTCTGTTAGACAGTGTCATCCGCTAAAACGGCTAAAAATAGTCATTATATTTTTAGACTACTTTTCCTGCCTTTAAATCGCGAGACGATAAAAATAAAAATGTATTAAGCAATCATAATCGTTATTTTTTTAGAATTTTTTTTCTGCGCCCTATAGAGAAATCGGTCGAAGTTAGAAACTGGTCGAAGTTAGAGCAGTCTACCCTAAATACTGATTCTTGAGTTGTTTCATGCATTTTTTTTTCTTTCATCATTCTTCAAACTGTATTATTTTGTATTGTTGTTGTTTTTTTTTCAACAAAATCAAGTCAGCTATTTTATTTAGCTCTATAAATATATTTTTTTTGTCAAGTGTTGAAATGAAATCCTATTAATCCTATCAGCTTAGTTTTCAAACATTTAGAATACTGCAAGGGCTGGGTTGTTTCTGATCAGCTTTACAAAATATTTTGATATGAATCTTATCTTTCTTATCTTAAAATTTGAAATGTACTATAGTACTAAGATATGTGTGGGGACAAAATATTGTTTCTCCACTTTCTGTTATTCTTCTCTTATAGAATTGTCTATGTACATACATATATATATTTTGTATTGTTAAATGATAAATTAAAAAAAAAGGAAACAAAACCAGTGTTGTTATATTTGACAACAAAACTTTACTCACAATAATGACAGTGTTTTTACAATGTGCAGCACACAGCTATTTAACAGAAGGAACCAGCTATTCTATCAGTTTTTTTGAAGGCGCTTTGGCTCTCCTTCACAATAGTTCAATATGATATAGATATTTATATATATATAGAAATAATACAAAGACAAAATAAAGGTTTAGTAATAATGTTTGTCAATATCTAACCATCTAGTAGAGGCAATGAAGCCAATGTTCACTGGGGCTTTCATATGAGCAAACTAAAAAAAATGATAACCAATAAGAAATGTAAAACAAAATTGGTGTTTATAATTTGTCTTGCTAGAGAAAACTTGAAGATGTTCTATTATAAAAAAACGACTAGAAAATGAAGACTATATTATGATTTTTCTCAAAGAGTGATGCCCTAATGTCAACTTGTACGGAGAGGTAGAAAAAGATTATCATGATTTTTTTGTATTGATTTCAATTGGTAAAAGAAATAAATGGCTTACATGGGTGTTGTCAGGACAATTATAAAATGGACACAAGTGTTTTTATATACTATATTGTTAAAGAGATATCACAAACAACAAATTGATGCAGTCACAGGTTATTATACTATCTATGTACACAAGTCAGATTGGCTCAGTAATTCTGTCTGTACATTTACTTTCCCTGACCCAATGTCAAAACTTATTGTCCCCCCTTTAATGCAAACTATAATAACAGGAGTGTAACAGGAACATTCAGTAACATATTGCTTGAACCAAATATATAGTAAGACAATATTTGTAGCAGTATGATGTCAGGTGGCACAAAGTCTTACAAAATCTTCATTTACAACTTGCTCACTAGAACCATCTGGATAAAAACAAAAAAAAGACTAATCCGGTGCCACTCGACATCATCTGACGTCCATTCAAATCACAGGTGACTGGCAAAAGGAAGGGTTTAAAAACTATTTTTAAAAAAATCCTTGGGTTTAGGGAGTGGTACAGAAATACATGGGGGAAGTATATCTAGAGAATAACTCTCCAGCCATGGAGGGTATGAATGAAATATGGCTTGATATTTTGGCAAGACCATCGGTTTAATGAATACTCGGGGACAGAAAAAAATATAACGCGTTTTATTTAAACTTAAACAGTAAAAAAAAATTTGGATTAAGCTATTGTAAGAAATAAGGACACACACAGCATATAATATATGAATCAAAAATACAAAGTTACAAGTTTCTTTCTCTCTAAATAAGAACCATAGTTTGTATCACAAAAATTGTATAAGTAGACATTTGTAAAAAAAAATTATAATAATTTCAATGGCAGCAAGAGAAACGTTCAATGAGCCAGATCAGCTCATTGTTTCCTCTTCAAATATTCAGAAATATCTTTATCTACATGAATGGCAATTTCAATGAAATGATGAAAAAAAATATGAAAACTAATAAATTTGGTGCATTGCTGCACACCTTTCTCAGAAATTCTAAAACAAGTCCAGTCTAATGGTCAATAAATGAACAAAACAAATTATATTCATTAATTATGTTGAAAATGACTATAGAAAAGTAAAGCTGTATAGTTCAGTGAAGAAAATGAAAAAAAGATTATGTTGGTCAAAAGTTCACTACAAAAACAATACTGTAGTAGAGTAGTTGTCTTTTTTTTTTGTAACAATTGCAACTATTTAAATTTTTACAAAGTTTTTTGTTGTTGTTTTTGTTTTGCTATCATTGAACACAAGATATATGATTCAATGTAAGAAAAGCTGAGATTCTCAATGAAAACATTGACTTGACAGTGTCTAAAGATTAGACAGCAACATTTCTAGTCACGAAGAGGGAGCTTGAACATTGACATATATACTTAGACTAAAGAAACAAATAATGAGTGAGGCTGACATCTCCATTAAGATATAATACTTAGAAACTTCTAATATCAGATTTAATATGCAATCAAATCAATCAAAGTTAGTCCACAAGTTGTTCCCCCCCCCACCCCTCATGGCCTCATGAAAACTTAAAATGTTTCAATCAATTTCTCCACACTCACTTCTAACTAGGTCATCACATTTATTTTGACAACAACTCTCATTCATACACAGCTCTCTAACAAAGTTTCACCCAGACAGAATTATTTCGGACAAAAAAAAAGTATCAGTTTCTACACGTTAACAGTAGCAGCGTGGATGGATTGGTCCCCCCAAACAGTCATCAATCACAGTTGCACAGCAGTAGAAAAGTTGTGCCAGTCACACTGGGTTCTATAGCTAGCATCCTTATATTCACAGACATAGGTTCATGTCAATTAAAATATTTTTTTTACACACACACAAGAACTAAACAAGGCAGTTTCACCCCCACATACGCCACAAGAACAAAAATTCATGTCACATTGTGTTTGGCCCATGGTATCTCATCATTTATCAAGAGAAAGGTTTGAAAAAAAACAGCACTACATAAAATGCTAAATGAGAAAAATCAAAAGTCTATACATGAATGTCCATTGACTGCTTGCTGTACATAGGTCAGTGGTGAAGATGAAGAGAACTTCTTGTAACATCAACAAAACAAAGTAGAGCATTTGAGTGTGACCGGATAGGTTGGATAAGGAGTTCATGGTGAATACATGCAACGTTGGTGCCTGCTCATCAAGAGTTATTCAACAAAACAATTTTAAAAAAAGTCACCATAGCACAATCATCAACAATCAAAATAGTAGAAGAATAAGTCACCATAATACAATCATCAACAATCACAATAATACAAGTTAAAAATAGAATATGTGTATATATATATAATATATATATGTATGTCAATCTATTTAAAAAGGGGAGAATTCACAAGTTAAAATGTAACAACACTCATACAATAGATCAACTACAAGCTGACTGAAGTTTTTGAATTATTAACACAGTAAAAGTAGAAAGTGCTGGCTCCATTAGCTTTTGGCACAATGTACTTAATGAACTGACACTAAACCTGACCTGACAAGGCACTGACCATTCCCAGGAGCCAAGTAACGAGTCATGCGTTCACTGTCTAGACACTAGTATCAACTGTCTAAACATTAGCACTTGACAAGAAATTAGTTTAGCATTACTTGTCTTGGACAATCTCTTTTTGTGTTTTTGACAATTTCATACAAACAACCTCTACAAACCAGCTGTAGAGAAAACCTAAATTATTGTAATGAAGAAAAGAAAAACAACATTGCCTAGTCTGTAACTTTGATTCTATGTAAAATCATAAAAAAACATTTTCTCCTAATGTCTGAAGTGATAAAAACAAACAAAGAAACAACAGCTGCTGAGAATGAGTTGACAAAGTTATTAAGTACATGAACAGGGTGACAGTCTCCATCACAATCCAGGATGATGAACTAATCAAGTAACTCTATTGGTTCTATTCAAGTTGAATAATATTTGTCCTTTTGTTTCATTATGGGGGAGGGGGGGATACATCCCACTAGTACACTGGGAGGGTTGGGAGAAATGGGGGTGGGGAGATGTTCACCATGACAACAAGATAACACACAACAACAATCTGATTGACAAAAACTCCTCATGCTTTTGTTGTGCTCATTATAATTACTAAGGCAACAAGGGCCGCAACTTGATAAGTCACTTTAGCCGCATCTGTTCTTATGTCCCTTCATCCATGGGCTCTGACTGCTGCTCTGGTGAAGTTCTACTGAAAAAAATAATAATTCAAAATTAGTTCTAGACAAATGTTGATCAGGCAAAAATACAAAAGCTAAACTGGTAGCACATTTTGTATCAGTAATTCTTAACCCTTCCAGAACCAACCATATTTCCCTCCTACATAACACCCCACAAACGCATGTCTGAAGATAAAACCTTCCACCACAGATTGAACAGAAAATTTATTTGATAAAGGGTAATTCAAATTTATTTTTGCTTTTTAAATGCTCCCATGTTATGGTTAAATGCCCCACTCCCCATAAAAAGAACTAACCTTCGTTTGCCAGCAACCATTGAAAGGGAAGCAAGAGCAGAAACTGTGGCAGCTTCCTCCATGTCAATTTTCTGAAAGTCCAATAGTGATAGACGAGTTGTTCCGGCATATCTCTTCAAACATGGCCAGTGTTCAGCTGAAGGAAGATAAAGTCAGCAAATAAATAAATCTTAATTAATCTAAGTCAGACTGTATGTGGAATCATGGCACGACTACCAACTTTTAAAATCTATTGCAAGCTAAGATATTTCTAGACTAAGGTACACAGCCTTACATTGAATCTGTATGGCGGTCTCCAAGGCCTCAATGGCTGGTTTACAGGGTGGTCTCTTAAGTTCTTCTTCATGTATTGGCCTCAACTGGAACCATCAGAGAAATCATATGGTCAAGTTATGTGTCAAAACATGTAGAATATTTAGGCTTTGAAAGGGTAGCTGTATACAATCATACATAGCAATAGTCTACTAATAAAGTAATCAGGTATTTAAGTATTATTTTCAGATCATGATGATCCTGAAAGCCAGTGAAGCAGCATTCACCAATTTCTGTGGCCACTGCATACAAGGGAATAGTGTGGCCACCAGAATGCTCATCCACTTTTAATTTTCCTGAACCAAAGTCCAGGCACCGATCAGAGCAGGGACACCTTCCAGTCCTGGGAGAAAAGCCTGACCTTATCCTGGATTTGGACTGGAGCCCTTCGGAGTGTCGACCCACTAGATCACGTAGTCCTATTGAAAGGTATTCATAAAACAGAAACAAAATCAACTGGATGCTCAACTCACCTCTTCACCAAGTAAAGCTCTTACAGATAGCTCTACTGAGTCACAGATACTAGGGATATCATAGCCCCCTTCCAATGCTAGAACAACTTTACCATTGGCCAGAGACATCAGCTCTCTGGTCATCAGACCGAAACCTAATGAAACAAAGAAAGAGAAATATTTGAGAAAACTTGTCTATCTTGTACAATACTGGATTTCTATACCCTAACATATGCTTGATATGATGTGCTTGATATGATGTGATTGATATGATGTGCTTGTAAAGGTATGCTTGTGACGGTATGCTTGTGAGGGCATGCTTGTGAGGGTATGCTTGATATGATATGCTTGTGATGATATGCTTGTGATGGTATGCTTGTTATGATTAGCTTGTGATGGTATGCTTGTGATGATTTGTTTATGATATGCTTGTGCTCGTATGCTTTTGATGGTGTGCTTGTAATGGTGTGCTTGTGATGGTATGCTTGTGCTGATAAGGAGCGACTACTCACACTGTGGAGACACTTCATAACCTCCTAATGCTGTAGCATGGCCCTTGGCAGCATCATAACCAGCTGAGACCAGGACACATTCTGGTTTGAATTCATGACCAATTGGCATGACAATAGTTCTGTGAAAGAAAACAGTGTTTGTACAGTGATGTCATCAAGTAAAGTGAAACAAATCACAACATTCAGCTTTTCTACCATCTTTTCAAGCCAGGATTTATATTTTGATCTTCTTAAAGTATGTTAGTGGTTTGTAGAACTGAAACTACTGTTCCATCCTAATGAACGAACCGTCATCTTGGATTATAATGACAACAAATAAACATGTCTTTAAACAAACAAGGTGAAATAAATGTGGCCGTAGAGGAGGAATACATCTAGAAGCACTTTATCCGCTTCACTCAGACCGACCCGTCAACAGTAACAAAATTAAAGGTGGAGGGACGGCTATCTATATGAACAAACGATATTGCAATATCAACTGTATTACAACAAAAAGAAGGGTATGCACACCAGACAGAATTATTGTGCGTCAGCCTCTGGCCATACTATCTACCATGAGAATTCATAAAAATATACATAACAAAAAATATATAGTCAAGACTTCAAACCATCAGAATACAATTGCCGACTACTAATGAACTTTTTCTTGTATGATAAATTGTGTGATTGTGTGCGTGTATGTCTATGTGTGCGTGTATGTCTATTTTTATAAGTATATTTCAGTTCTTGAGTACAAATAACTCTTTTATATTGTTTTAAAAATGCTAAAAGACGAAGCATCTGTAATCAAGACAAACTTCCATTTGTTTGGATCAATAAAGAAATCTGATCTTATCTTATCACATTATTAACACAAGACTTGATCCTATTAAATTGGCTCACCTAAATGCCGCCAGGTATTCAGCGTCACCCATCGGTGGATTCAAACTTCCACCAAAAGCAACGTTCACATTAAAGCCCAGACCAGCACCTTCCCCGCACTCTTCTGGGGCCCCAGTTCCTGGGAAGAAGTTGCCGTTGTCATGGCGATGAATTGATATGTACAGTATATGTGGATCATCGTAAGTCATTTTTTGTGTTCCATTGCCATGATGCACATCCTGTTGAAGTGGAGAAAAATCAAACTTTCATGCAATGCAACCATCAGTTAAACCAGAGTATAGTCAACATACCAGGAGTCTCAAACAATGGATGTAGGACCCACGATGCATTCAGAGATTTTGGAAAAAATTATTGAGGACATTCCTTTTTCTTTCTAGCCACCGTTTGAACAGTACATTTAGCAACATTTTACTTGCTTACCAACTTAAAACCGTAATTAGATCCAAGTTACACAGTAAAAAAACTACTAAAATCATTATAAAATATAATTACATTGATTTTTATCATTTTAAAATATACAGCTAAGCTGATAAAGGAGAACCACTGTTTTGAGACTCCCTGCAATATACCCTGTAGTTTAATAGTTCAATGAAGTAATAGAATTATTTATTTGAAAACTACACTGGCATAAGTAAATAAACAAGGCAGCTTACCCAGTCCACAATAAGGATTCTACGTAGATTCATTTTATCTCTCAATTGTTTAGCAGCTATTGCAACTGAGTTGAAATAACAAAAGCCCCTGTAAAATGAAATCAAAAACATATGATAGATTTATAGTGCACAAAATTAAGGAACTAAAACAAAGACAATAATTAAATAAAGGAACAGCTTACATGGGAGTATGAAAGAGAATAATTAAATAAAGGAACAGCTTACATGGGAGTATGAAAGAGAATAATTAAATAAAGGAACAGCTTACATGGGAGTATGAAAGAGAATAATTAAATAAAGGAACAGCTTACATGGGAGTATGAAAGAGAATAATTAAATTAAGGAACAGCTTACATGGGAGTATGAAAGAGAATAATTAAATAAAGGAACAGCTTACATGGGAGTATGAAAGAGAATAATTAAATAAAGGAACAGCTTACATGGGAGTATGAAAGAGAATAATTAAATTAAGGAACAGCTTACATGGGAGTATGAAAGAGAATAATTAAATAAAAGGAACAGCTTACATGGGAGTATGAAAGAGAATAATTAAATAAAAGGAACAGCTTACATGGGAGTATGAAAGAGAATAATTAAATTAAGGAACAGCTTACATGGGAGTATGAAAGAGAATAATTAAATAAAAGGAACAGCTTACATGGGAGTATGAAAGAGAATAATTAAATAAAAGGAACAGCTTACATGGGAGTATGAAAGAGAATAATTAAATTAAGGAACAGCTTACATGGGAGTATGAAAGAGAATAATTAAATAAAAGGAACAGCTTACATGGTAGTATGAAAGAGAATAATTAAATAAAAGGAACAGCTTACATGGGAGTATGAAAGAGAATAATTAAATTAAGGAACAGCTTACATGGGAGTATGAAAGAGAATAATTAAATAAAGGAACAGCTTACATGGGAGTATGAAAGAGAATAATTAAATAAAAGGAACAGCTTACATGGGAGTATGAAAGAGAATAATTAAATTAAGGAACAGCTTACATGGGAGTATGAAAGAGAATAATTAAATAAAGGAACAGCTTACATGGGAGTATGAAAGAGAATAATTAAATAAAAGGAACAGCTTACATGGGAGTATGAAAGAGAATAATTAAATAAAAGGAACAGCTTACATGGGAGTATGAAAGAGAATAATTAAATTAAGGAACAGCTTACATGGGAGTATGAAAGAGAATAATTAAATAAAGGAACAGCTTACATGGGAGTATGAAAGAGAATAATTAAATAAAGGAACAGCTTACATGGTAGTATGAAAGAGAATAATTAAATAAAAGAACAGCTTACATGGGAGTATGAAAGAGAATAATTAAATAAAGGAACAGCTTACATGGTAGTATGAAAGAGAATAATTAAATAAAAGAACAGCTTACATGGGAGTATGAAAGAGAATAATTAAATAAAGGAACAGCTTACATGGTAGTATGAAAGAGAATAATTAAATAAAAGAACAGCTTACATGGGAGTATGAAAGAGAATAATTAAATAAAAGAACAGCTTACATGGGAGTATGAAAGAGAATAATTAAATAAAAGAACAGCTTACATGGGAGTGTCTTGCTCTGCATGGTGACCAGGTGGACGAACTACAGCAAAGCCATTCTGGAATAGATAATTTACTTTTATCATCAACTGTTTCCATTTAATCATACATACATAACATCCAGCTAAATCTTTTCTATTTACTAAGTATTCCATCTGTTTGAATGATCTAGTTGTACAAGACTAGAAATATCTATCCAGCCAAGCCTACCTTGAGATCTCCTGCAGCAACTCTACATGCCAACTCTATGACACAGCCAGCAGCCTGTTGAGCAAACAAACAGATCTCTTAGAACACAAGCAATTTTCTTTTGTTTCATTGTCTAATCCAATGTGTATTTCAACTATTAACCCTTCCCGTACCGACCTACTTCTATCTATGCTGCCTTCAGTTCCGCTATATACGCGCCCGGGACTGTAAGGGTTAACATTTCCAACAACCAATGGGGACAAAAGAAATATTTCAAGCTGTTTGTTATCAAATGAAGTTAGTGAAAACGTTAACCCTTGTTGATAGACTCTGTGTAATAATATTAAAGTACAAGAAACAAATACAGAAATTTAAATTGTCTTTACCACTGAACACTTATTCAAGCATGCAACTAGAATATTTCTCTCCATATTTCTCTCTATATGCTTAAACCTATAAATTTTATTTTCCCTAGATTAAAGCACAAGACATTTTGTCTTGACATTATGAATTGAGTTATAAAAAGAGATAACATTTCTATGAAAATGTTTGCTCTGTGACTTAAGCTAATGAAAAGACTCACCGTTCTGGCCGCTGTAGCTGTATAAATATCATTCCATACAGTATCTGAGTCCACACCCACACCTCCACAATACAAGAGACAAAATCGCTTGGAGGAACTCTCTATTAAAGTAGACAAAATCATGAGCAAGATTAGGAAAGAATAAGAATAATAATTTTGTTTGTATAGCACTGCCAACAAACATAATGTAAGCTCAGAGCGCATTTAACATTGAGCAACAAACACAATGTAAGCTCAGAGCGCATTTAACACTGAGCAACAAACATAATGTAAGCTCAGAGCATATTTAACATTGAGCAACAAACATAATGTAAGCTCAGAGCGCATTTAACATTGAGCAACAAACATAATGTAAGCTCAGAGCGCATTTAACATTGAGCAACAAACATAATGTAAGCTCAGAGCGTATTTAACATTAAGCAACAAACATAATGTAAGCTCAGAGCGCATTTAACATTGAGCAACAAACATAATGTAAGCTCAGAGCGTATTTAACATAGAGCAACAAACATAATGTAAGCTCAGAGCGCATTTAACATTGAGCAACAAACATAATGTAAGCTCAGAGCGCATTTAACATTGAGCAACAAACATAATGTAAGCTCAGAGCGCATTTAACATTGAGCAACAAACATAATGTAAGCTCAGAGCGTATTTAACATTAAGAAACAAACATAATGTAAGCTCAGAGCGCATTTAACATTAAGCAACAAACATAATGTAAGCTCAGAGCATATTTAACATTGAGCAACAAACATAATGTAAGCTCAGAGCACATTTAACATTGAGCAACAAACATAATGTAAGCTCAGAGCACATTTAACATTGAGCAACAAACATAATGTAAGCTCAGAGCACATTTAACATTGAGCAACAAACATAATGTTTTAATCTTTTTTTAAAAGAATAATCTTCACTGGTTTATTTCTTGATGGACTTTTTACTATTGTATGAACTTACCATATAATTTTTGTCTATTGTATGGATTGCCACCAAATATAAGAGAATATTGCTCTGAATGACAACTTTGTAATTCTTCAATTGTTGCTTTTCTTGTTCTCACCTTCTGTAAATGTCAACATAATACAACATTTGTAGAACATACTACAATACTACAATTTAATGCAATAGAACATAATAAATCATTCAACATCCTAGCTCTTCCACTAAACTGAATGGCTTCTACTGACCTCACAGCGAGCCTCCAGTCCTTCTTCACAAAGTCTATTCCAGATATTATAAATACGGCCAGCATGTTCCAGATGGTTTAAATGTTCATTACAGGTGCAGCGGTGTTTTAGCATGGTGATGTCATAGGCCAAACCTGAATATACATACACAATAATACATTCACATTAAAACAGACAATGAGCAATTCAAAACAAAAGATCAGCCCAGTAGAAATAAAAAAACTTCAAACCTACCGGTTGTAAATGTGTATGTAACAGGACCTGTGTCCTGAGCTGATTGCGGTGGTACAGAGAAAGTGACCAAAGGACTGGACTGGGTACGAGACAGGGGTCTGTGGTGTGACGGTCCTTTATGTCGAACTCTCTGGATGTCCCTGTGAGGACTAGTGTGATTGTCACGTTCTGACTGAGCTGCAACGGCAGGTAGTGGGTGCGGTAAAGCCACAGGGACAGTTGGGGGCAGGGTCACGTCTTCCATTCTACTTTCTGATTCACGACATTCCTTCATTTCCTAAAACATAAACAACATTCAGTTGTACACCAGTCAGCTTTTACTGCGTGCTAGTACTATGATAATAATGTATTCAGGTCAATCAAAGTGCTCTATCATTACAATTCAAATGACCAACCTGTGCTAATTTCACCTCAGTTTCCTCATCTACATTTTCCATATGACTTTTACTGCCTGATCTTTGTAGAACAGTCTGTCTAATGTGCTACACAAGCAAACAACAAAAAACATTCATAATAAATGAAGCATAAATATAATTTTTTTGTTTTAATATTTTGTATGTAATGGGAGAATAAATGTAATCATAAGCATTCCTACATATTATAACACTGAATTTACCCATTCTATAAGCTTACATTATAACTAAACAATGTCAGATTAACTTTAATAAATTACATTCTTTGAAAGAAAAAGACAACATAATTAATAACATTAAGATTTAAGTTATATTTTAAAAAAACATTATCAATATCAAAAGATATGAGAAAAAAAAAAGCTCAAAACCAGCAAGACTGCACTGTTACTAGGTTAGATCTAATACAATTAAAGATTTTAATGGAACTGTTACAATTGTCTTATCAGTTTTACCTGTTTGACAAATAGCTTTTGATCTTTGAGATACTGCTCATGCTGCTGCTGTAAAAGAAGATTCTGCTGTTGTTGATGAAAAACTCCAAGTGGTAGTGGTGCTGAGTGTGTACGTCCTAGAGGTCTGTGCCTGAAGATAAACACATTACAAACAGTTGTAGTAGCACAATGATCAGTCTACAATATTTCAACATTACAAACAGTTGTAGTAGCACAATGATCAGTCTACAATATTTCAACATTACAAACAGTTGTAGTAGCAAAATGAGCAGTCTACAATATTTCAACATTACAAACAGTTGTAGTAGCACAATGATCAGTCTACAATATTTCAACATTACAAACAGTTGTAGTAGCAAAATGAGCAGTCTACAATATTTCAACATTACAAACAGTTGTAGTAGCACAATGATCAGTCTACAATATTTCAACATTACAAACAGTTGTAGTAGCAAAATGAGCAGTCTACAATATTTCAACATTACAAACAGTTTTAGTAGCACAATGATCAGTCTACAATATTTCAACATTACAAACAGTTGTAGTAGCACAATGATAAGTCTACAATATTTCAACATTACAAACAGTTGTAGTAGCACAATGATAAGTCTACAATATTTCAACATTACAAACAGTTGTAGTAGCACAATGATAAGTCTACAATATTTCAACATTACAAACAGTTGTAGTAGCACAATGATCAGTCTACAATATTTCAACATTACAAACAGTTGTAGTAGCAAAATGATCAGTCTACAATATTTCAAAATGGTGAGACAGTATTTTAGTAAGTGTTTTCAGTTAGGACTTTGAGAACCATTCTCCTCTTGACTAGTGAACAGAGAGCTCATTGGCTATTCAAACACAATACAGTGACAGACTGGCTGAGTGGGTATAATTGGTCATGTGACATCTGCAGCTAGAGTGACATGTGGCAGAGTTAACATTTCTCATGAACATTTTATTGGATAGATATTTGGAGACGAAACTGGAGCTTTATTTTGTTTAAAGTAAGGGAGAGTTGCATAACTGGGGCTTTATTTTTATTAAAGTGACGGAGAGTTGTGAAGGTCACCAGCCTCCCTCCTATGATATTCCAATGGCAGGACAATGTCCAGATGGTTGGAGATAGCTTGGGATGTAGTGGATGGCCTATAGTGGTCTGTTCCCAATGGCAAGACAATGCCCAGATGGTTGGAGATAGCTTGGGATGTAGTGGATGGCCTATATAGGTCTGTTGTGCCTCACTGTGAATATATCTGACACTCCACAGTGTGTTTTATTGGATATACTCATACAATGACTGAATGGTAGTTTTTGGTTTCAGCCGGTCATGTGGTGCACCATGGAATTTGACTACTGTATGTGCTACTTAAGATGTGTTTACAATCCTACTGTTGCTTTCTAATTGTCTCAACATGCTGATTTAATTATTCTTCTTTCATTGAGCATGAGTGAGCATCACTTACCTATGTAATCTATGAGCTGAATGAGAGACTGAGGGACCAGGAGCTGCTGTTACTGGAATGAATGGACTAGCTAAAGGTGAGGTTGTGGTAGCTGATGGAGACAGTTTACCCTGGGAGGCTAAAAATGCTTGAGTTGAACCAGGTGGGAATTCTCCATCCAGTACTGAAATATAAAATCACACTGACTACATTCAAAGTCTATCAGATGACCAGTGGTCTTGTCTATGATAAGTGAGATGACCAGTGGTATTGTCTATGTTAAGTGAGATGACCAGTGGTGTTGTCTATGTTAAGTGAGATGACCAGTGGTCTTGTCTATGTTAAGTGAGATGACCAGTGGTGTTGTCTATGTTAAGTGAGATGACCAGTGGTCTTGTCTATGTTAAGTGAGATGACCAGTGGTGTTGTCTATGTTAAGTGAGATGACCAGTGGTGTTGTCTATGTTAAGTGAGATGACCAGTGGTGTTGTCTATGTTAAGTGAGATGACCAGTGGTGTTGTCTATGTTAAGTGAGATGACCAGTGGTGTTGTCTATGTTAAGTGAGATGACCAGTGGTCATGTCTATGTTAAGTGAGATGACTAGTGCGCTGTGTGCTCTTGTCTATGTTAAGTGAGCAATGATTAAATCCAGGGAAATGATCATGTCTAACAACAGTTTTGCCTAAAAAAAACTCTGGTAGGGTTGAACTCACCTGGCAATGCAGGGAAATAGCCAGGCAGTGCTCCGGTCAACATGTGTGGAGCACCAGGTAAGGCAATACCCAGTCTGACTGACATGGCAGCTCTGAGGTCATCTTCTGTACTGACTGGTGAACCCTGGAAAGTGGAATGTCAATATTCAATGACACATTTCTGTATAAAGGTACACACGTCTAAGATACAAATCCCAAGGTACTGTTTTGGTAGTTGTGTACTTACAGAGGCTGATGTAGGTGGACGCCCCAGTGAGATGTTGGGCATAGACGGAGATGTATAGAGAAGTTCTGCACTGGGATATACAAGATTGGACTGAAAAGGATTAAACACGTAGGCAGGACTCTCCTGGAAAGAAAGAAATGCACAACTTGAGATGGCAATTTCAATAACATTTTCTTTAAATCATTATCTAACTAAAAATAAATGAAATATTAAATAATTTTACCTAAAGTATCACAAAATGGCTTAAAATCAACCTAGTAATTAAAGGAAAGGTAAAAATCCCAACTCTGATGTAATAGAAAACAGCACCACGAAGCAAAGCATTTAAATGTTTTCAAAGCAATTTTTAGAAACACGAGACTACCGACTACCGTATTTGAAAATCTGACACTCATTCTTGCAAGGAAAACAAATAGGAAACACTCATCAAAAAGTTACAAGACAAACTTTAAAAGCTGAATTGTAAAGTGTGAATAAAATGTCTGGAACCACTCTGTGATAAAACTGTAACTCATCATTTACTATGTTGATCTGTCTTAAAATAGCACAAGGCAGCACAAATAGTAGCACACAACTGGGAGTTACATATCAAAGACAAGATGACCACGCAGTGTGTCACTCATTTAGAAGCCAAACTAAAAACTGTTGGGCCATTGAGAATTGAGATGAGCTGTGACATTGTTGGAAGAATAATGTCTGAACTGTCTAATTTGAAAAGATATTCCTTAATGAATACAATTATCTTGTGTGCAATACCATTTAATTTTAATTAACTAGTAAATTAATACTGAACTGACTTAGTCTATAAAACATCATTAGCTTCAGCTTAAAATAGAAGCCCTGTTTCTAAATATAGCACACTGTGATGATCTGGTTTGGTAGTGGCTTGATCTAGTCCTGGAGCATGTGTAGGAGGGGAGGACATGTACTAGCTGTGGTTGAGTTGTGGGTGAAGTCCAGGTGGAAAGGGTCAATGGACAAGGTATAAAAGGGGTAGTTGCAACAGTGGGTGTGGGGGGGGGGGGGGAAGCTGTGTATGTCATACTGTCTTTGGGAGCAGCTAGTCAAATGCACTGCCCTGTAACTATGTGTGTGACTGGTCACTTACTTTCTTTTTTTAAGTATTTATTCAAGTCTCTTTTTTTGTTGAATGTACTGAGATTGTTTTCTCAATGTTCTAAGATCCAACAGTCAACAGGCACACCACTTTCATCTTAATATTACAACACAATCCCACCCCCCTTCACCCCTCAGAAAAAAACAATTATCTTGAATCTCTTTATCATCTTCATTAAAGACAAGAATAAGAAATCCTACAGCCCTGATGTGACACTAAATCTATAATTAGACATTCCATAAAACCAAGCTGCTGACAAAGCCCCCCTGAGAGTGCCTTGAAACAAGGTTCAAAGGAAAAGTTGAAACAAAAAATTACACAACAGCCAGACTCATGAAGCCTAAATAAAACACAGCAAAGGAAAAAAAATATGAGAGTACTATTTGAACAGATCCCAAATCTTTATACTTAGCAAATATCTACTGGTATTCAGATAGGAATAAAGTGACTTAATTAGCACCATTTGATTACACACCAATCACATGAACTTTAAAGTGAGGAATTCTGGGATACTTGACTAGCCCTGGCATTATGATGCAGTTCTCTTTAGGTCTTCTAGAACATCTACTGCATACACAATTGGTGACAATATACACACCCTGTATCTATGTATGTGTGTGTGTCTACATCTACTGCATACACAATACACACACCCTGTATCTATGTATGTGTGTGTATCTACATCTACTGCATACACAATTGGTGACAATACACACACCCTGTATCTATGTATGTGTGTGTATCTACATCTACTGCATACACAATACACACACCCTGTATCTATGTATGTGTGTGTGTCTACATCTACTGCATACACAATACACACACCCTGTATCTATGTATGTGTGTGTGTCTACATCTACTGCATACACAATACACACACCCTGTATCTATGTATGTGTGTGTGTCTACATCTACTGCATACACAATACACACACCCTGTATCTATATATGTGTGTGTGTCTACATCTACTGCATACACAATACACACACCCTGTATCTATGTATGTGTGTGTGTCTACATCTACTGCATACACAATACACACACCCTGTATCTATGTATGTGTGTGTGTCTACATCTACTGCATACACAATACACACACCCTGTATCTATGTATGTGTGTGTGTCTACATCTACTGCATACACAATACACACACCCTGTATCTATGTATGTGTGTGTGTCTACATCTACTGCATACACAATACACACACCCTGTATCTATGTATGTGTGTGTGTCTACATCTACTGCATACACAATACACACACCCTGTATCTATGTATGTGTGTGTGTCTACATCTACTGCATACACAATACACACACCCTGTATCTATGTATGTGTGTGTATCTACATCTACTGCATACACAATTGGTGACAATATACACACCCTGTATCTATGTATGTGTGTGTGTCTACATCTACTGCATACACAATACACACACCCTGTATCTATGTATGTGTGTGTCTATCTGAGGCTGTTGAGTTTATTTTAAGAAATGTTTAGCTTGGAGTTTATAAACAAAAAAAGACACCTTCCAACCCCAACATGTTCCCATGGAGACGAAGCAGAAGATCTAGAGCCCAGTTAATCCAAGAATTATCAATAGTACAGCAATGATCAGCAGACATAATACACACACACACAAACAATACAAATCTGAGGGGAGTGAACTTGATTGTGAATAGGTTCAATAAATTATGTAAACATTGTAATAAAGATCAAAACTGATCAATGGGACTTGTTTTCTCATCATTCAGGGGAAAAAAAAACATTTCAGAAAGACTGCATTAGATTATGATATTTGTGAATGTACAAACTTGATATTAAATGCACATTTGGATGAGTAAGGATACAATGCCCAACACATACCCCCCTCCCTCCCTCCCTCCCCCAGACAGAGCAGGAGAGAGACTAGAAAGTGATCACCTTGACAAACTGTTTCAAAGAAGAAAAAAAAAGCAAAAGTGGACCAGTGTACTGATGATGTACAACAAAAAGTTGTGTGTGTCTGCTCCACACTTGTTGTGTTAGCACTTCCTGTATGTATATATAGATATACATACACACCAAGCCCATGTTAATAAACTGTACCTAAGTTTTTATTCTGGTGTCCCTTTATGCCAGCCTTGTGGGCTAGATCCTGTACAGATACTAGGAACCAAGCTTTGAAATAGAAGGCTTTATATTGTAGAGAATTTATACTGTATATACTTTCAATCTACTAGCCACAGGAAAAAGTCATTAGCTCCATATAGATTATATCTACTGATGGGGATTACTAGATCGTCTATGGTCTATCTATGTATCTTTATTATTACCAAAGTAGCATTATTAGAATTGAGGTTTTCATGCTATAATGACTTGTAGTGAATGTGTTAAGTGTCTCATTCTGAAATGGAATGTCAGATTGTAAGGTCCCCACACACACATGTATTGTAGACTTAGGCTTTGGGCGGGGGTGGGGGGAGAACATTCTGGCCAGGGGCGCTTACTCACATCTTTAGAATGCAGTGAAGACAGACTTCCATTGGCTATTGAACCGTGAGCACTTCCTGAAGGTGAGTTTGGTCCAGAATCAGGATTACTGCTGCACACACCAGTATCTACTGAAAGAAACAATATTTCTCTTACTGTTTGGCCTTTAAACAAAACTATCAACAAAGCAAAGTAAACCAGAATACAAAGACCAAGTCCATAAACAAAACTATAACTAATATCATGTCCGAAAATATTTTTATCATGTGTTACAGGAAAATTGAAAGGAAAATTTACAAGGAGAAAAAAATTCTTCAATGTATATTTAGAGCTGATGTAACATTATAACCAATGTTCAATTGAATTAAGTGACATTGATTCTCTGGAAAGGATTTCTTCAAAATAAATACAAAGTATTTAATAGAAGTATAAAAATAGTACAAAAATACATTTTAATACAACAAAAAACAAAACAACAGAAGTTTAATATGTGTATGAACTATTAAAATGTATTTGATATTTTTAAAAAATCTGATCTGCTAGAGTATAAGACAAATTACACTAAAACGTTTGGTCATGGTCTATTTGTATGCTATACAATTAAAATAAAGTGACTGTCAACTGTTTTACAACTGTTTAGTGATCATGCCAATAGTCAAGAGCCAAAAACAAATATCAGTTTATTCATAGGGTTAATTCAACATCTACTAGGTGTCTAAAGCAGAGAAGGCCTAATAACCAAGTCATGGGCAGCAATGAGGGCAGAATGCAACATGCTAGCACTCACATGCTCACAGAATGGACTGGATTTTCAGGCTGCGGGGGTGGGGGATACGATGCAACAGAGTTATTTTTAAAAGCTTGATTTCACAGAATATGCTTGAGGACTTTTGTTCATTGAATAAACCCCATTAATATGGACCAATCAATGCCTGCCAACTGCTGATGCAGACATAACTCTTTGCATTAAAATTTTAGCCAGACACAAATTCCTCAGAGACTGGTGGCAGCATTAGTTCTCCACAGGAGATACTTTTAATGACAGAATGGAACAATGACGCACATTAGAAGCCAAAGAACAACAAATCTCTAGAATTATCCCATTCTACAGCTAGAAATTCATTAACAACATGTCACAATATTTCATGGCTTTCACAGACATCAATCTCATTAGGTGGACCTTTTTTTTTTAAAAAACTTTGCTCACAAGTACTCAGTGTAAAGCTGCTTGTTACTTTCATGATAGTGCATGTACAAATGTATGAGAGATAGAGTTCAATAAGTCAATGGAAACTGTACTTCACCATACATTAAGAGTGAGTATACTATAGTTAAAACAAGTAAGGAAAAATAAAATTTAAAAAAAGTCCACATATAAAGAAAGTAAAACATAATAAATATTTGACAGAAATCATGTGACATTCAAAAGTCTAGTAAACAATAACACAGACAAATTAAAATAGAATGATACAAACTAAACATAAAGTTTTCTTTTTTAAATACATAACACAATAACATACGTACTTGCTAGTGGATTTTTTCTCTTGAAGTTAAGAGGTCCACCTTTTTCGCGGCGGCCCACTAGCGGACTATGTGTAATCATGGCCCGCCGCACTTCCTTTTTCTGCTTGAGAGCAGACCTGAGCTTTAGTATATTGGACTCGGATGCTGAAAAATGAGAAATGCATTGTATGCTTCCCAGTAGAAGGACTTAGGACAAGCACAAATCTACATGCACAAATCTAAGAGAGGAGAAAGACTTACACTTCATTATTATCTGAAACCAAAAAAGACCATTGACATGTTCTACAAATTATAATATTGTAATTTGGTCTATAAGTCTAATTTAAAAACAATCATGTAATACACGTGGCTTAACAACCATATAGTGGAAGATGTAACATTTCCCTAATCCACTAATAGTAGATGTAGCCACACTACTATGTAAAAACATTCACCGTATTACTTTCTCTTCTCCCTTTCAACAGTTATTGGTGTTTAAATATAATCTGGTCTAGTATCACAATTAGTATTACATTTGATATCAGGTTAAAAAACCACAACATATAAACCAACAAACTTTTTTTAAAGTCTGTAATTCATGGCCAAGTACCTTTAGCTTATATGGGAGATAATTGTAATGAAATCAAACTTGTTACATTTTACTTCTTCTAACTAATCTCTGGACCAAACTTTGTTACTATTTCTTCCTTACTTTGTTTACAATTTGGCTTGTGCTTTGTCATGTTTTTTTTTCCATGGGGAATGAGTTACTTTAGTTAAAATTTATTATTTAAACTGTTTTAAGGGGATTTTGTAAGACCAAGCATTGTTATTTTCATTCTTATATTAATGTAGTTGGTCTCATAATGACCTGTACTAACTAATTCTGGTCTGCAGTGTTAGTGTGTGAAACAAAAAAATGGATATTTTAATGATACTACACTCGACTGGTTCAGTATCAAATGATTGTATGTGCTGTGGGCAGAACAAAAGTATGTATACAACAATGTTATGTATACAATAAAGTTTTGTATTTAACAAGTGATGAGTCATAACTCTTCAATTTGCCTTCAATGAACCTAAGTAACTTGTTTGACTGTCCTAAGAAGGGACTCTAATTTCATAGACTGGGTAGATGTAGCTGAAAATGCTGTGTTATAGTTTGTCTGCCCCTAACAACAGATACACACAATTGGAGACATTAATGTCAACTTTGAAGTTACAACAAATACATGAATCAAATAATTATTCCAATGAATCCATGTAGCTAGAAAGATTTGAACCAATAATGAGCTGTAATCCACTCTTGACGAAATCAAGGTAAGAAAGAAACACTGCACAAGTTTGCTGAACTCACTACTCATGTGATTCAGTTATAATGACCAGAGACTTGTAAAAGAGGGCACATAAACAGTATGGACACAATGGTCAATGAGAGAATGACAGATTCCCCCAGATGAAACTTCCTCAAACTAAGCTCAATGCACATTGTTAACACAACCCATTCAATAACAAGCATTTTGGGGTAAACAAAATCAACATGCATCAGAGAGCCAAACTCTCCCTTATGCTTTAGAGAAATACTTTCCTTGCACTAATAGATGTGCTACTGATATAATGTAGAACACACGAAAATTGTTACAGCTAAAATCTTACTCAAGGCATAATGTTATATGTTACTATGAGGATTATTAGCATGCCAAAAAATATCAATGCTAGCCTAGACTAAAAAAAAACAAAAATTCTAGAGAAACCTGTAGCAACAGGGGGAAGGGAGGAAGAGTCAAAATCAGTGTTGTGTTTTCTGTATGTTTATCATTTTCAATATAGTCTGTCACATCATGTATCATCTCTCTATGTTTACAGAACATCTCATCAAATATAGGTCAAAGAAGCTCAAAAGCCGAGCAGTTTTGTAATTTGACAAATTTCTCTTCTTCTTTGTTTGACATGTAGGCTTCAAGTTGTCTCTAGACTATAAGGGGTTAGCATTCTACTTAGTACATAGTCACCTGAATGGAGACATCAAGGACAATCATCCTTACCAGTTTTCCTCAAGGGGAAGTCATCCTCATATTTGGCAAGCAGATGATGGGCGTAGGGAGGAGACAAATTCAGGGGTGGAGAGCCTTGGTCTAGAGATGATGCGTTGGTCACCCTGGAATGAAGAATGAAGACATCTGACATGGCTAGCCAACAACACAACAGAACCCCCAGAGGTAAAGTGTCCCAATGGTCAAGACTTATCAGTGTGGTCAGGACTTACCAATGAGGCCTAAACTGTGGTGGAGAACTATTCAAATCTTTCACAGCCTCTCTGTGCTTTTTAGTCAGGACGAATTCTTGAAGTTTTAATTTCACAGCTGACGACGCTATTGCACCTTTATATTCAAATGTAAAAAAATATAATATGTTTAAATATCACTGCATTATAATCTGTTCAAACATTATATATACATATATACAATACATATACTTTGAACATACCTACCAAAAATTCAATGAACAATGAGTAAGACTACACAAAATTGGTGTGCTACTATAATATTTCCAAACACGTCAACTGATCTATACATTCACCCAGTCTTGTCCACTGACCTATACATTCACCCAGTCTTGTCCACTGACCTATACATTCACCCAGTATTGTCCACTGACCTATACATTCACCCAGTATTGTCCACTGACCTATACATTCACCCAGTATTGTCCACTGATCTATACATTCACCCAGTATTGTCCACTAACCTATACATTCACCCAGTATTGTCCACTGACCTATACATTCACCCAGTATTGTCCACTGACCTATACATTCACCCAGTATTGTCCACTGACCTATACATTCACCCAGTATTGTCCACTGACCTATACATTCACCCAGTCTTGTCCACTAACCTATACATTCACCCAGTATTGTCCACTGACCTATACATTCACCCAGTCTTGTCCACTAACCTATACATTCACCCAGTCTTGTCCACTGACCTATACATTCATCCAGATCAAGTTTACTAACACATAAAGACACCTTGAATGAAGCAGTTAAAACTTACTTTCCTCTTCTTTCGTTTTGTTTTTGATCTGTTGCAGCCTCTCCTGCTCAAACAATTCCTTCTCCATCCTCTGTTGTTCCATTTGTTTCTGTTCCAGAAATACCTGCACACCCATGGCAATAGGCAAATGTCAGGTAAGTGGAGGAGGCATGAAAGGGACTCAATTCTATTTGCACATTCACTTTTAGCCAACTAGCAAAACTATTTAAGGTCCCTCTGACCAATCTGCCCATTCACAAAATACAAAAATAACAACCATACATTTATACAGATAATGTGCAATGGCAGCAAGGGAAATCGCTCTGCCAATTTGAAATAAAATTCTATTTTAGGGAAAGAAAAAAACTTGTTTTGTAACAAGTAAATAAAAAAGGGAAAGAACTTTTTCAATGACTGCACCAATAGTGTAAAGCTTTTATTTATTTAGTGGTAACAGCTGATATATATATAATCACTGAAAGACACATTATAACTTGGTCTACTTTTACAGTTCTATACCAACTGTACTGTTGGGTGGTAAGAGTTGTAAGGATTAAAACAAACTTTTGTCCTAATTCTGAATTAAGTTAAGCCTACTTTTTGTTTTTTAGTAATCAAGTTCTGATTTGATTCTTAAAGAATTTTTTTAACTTGCTCGTGAAAAAAACAAACAATAAGGGCAATTAACGTTTTATTGGCAATGTTGTCTGTAAATAATAAATGTATATCTGTAAGGATAAGTAAATAATCTTTGCCTATCAAAATTGACGTAGGAGTTTGCTAAATTTATAAAGGTGACAAGCTTTACAAGTCTTTCAAAACAAAGCAAAAGTAATAAAAACGAAAAACTTTCTTCAATAAACTATTTGAACAGAATGGAAAAAAAAGGATGTATTACAGAAAAAATATTGAATTTTTTTTTTTATTGAATAAACGTGGCTTGATAAAGGTAGATAAACTGTTGCATGGGATAAGATGAAAAAATGAACAGACACAAAGATGCAGACAGAACATCATTTCAGAACTGTTTATATTAAGTGTAGCAGCCAGAGTTTCTATTTTTTTTCCCATTGCTATTTTTACCCATGCCTGCAATATTGTATCGAGATAACGGAAATAGCCAGTGAAGTAATAGAAAGGGACATTACCTGGATATGTTCTTGAACCTGTTTCTCATGCTGTTGCTGTAGAAGTTGCTTATGGCGTAAATACTGAAAGTATAAACAAACAGAAGAATGTGAAGTGTAAAGTCCAGTTTATTAATACTTCAGTAGACAAACACAACATTCCAGACAGTTAATGCAAGAAGACAAAAACTCTGAAATGGGCAGAGTAATAAGGAAAGGGTGAGTCAAACAGTTTGGGCATTTTATGAAATTATTTGGCTAACCACAACAAACACACTTCAGCCCCTAATGTTAAACACCAGCATCACTTTCAGCCCTTAATGTTGAACACCCGTATCAACTTCAGCCCTTAATGTTGAACACCATCATCAACTTCAGCCCCTAATGTTGATCACCCACATTGATTTATATGAACTTCATAACACACTGTACTCTAGTAAAAACTTTGAAAACAACACAAACTACAGACAGCTAAAGGTAGTTCAAGTTTGAATTTGTAGCAGTTCAAAAAAAAGGATAATGATTGAGTGAGTCTGTGTTTCATATTATATTACTCTTATAATCTGATGCATTTGACTAATATTGTTTAAATTTAAAAACAAATGTATGAATAATAGAGTTTCTATATTTTTCTATGCATGCACTATTTAAGTTTCATAGAGTTGCAATATTTTGATAGTTTTACAATAGTTTCATAAAAAGGCCACCATAAATTAGATGATGTAATATTGAGATGTGCACTATAGCCCAGGTACAATTGTGGCAGTAGGCATATACAATGGAAAGTGCTTAGATTCATAATGGTACATAACTGTAAAGTAGACTGTAAACAATTATGGAGTTCTAGGAACATGGAAGGGATGAGAGAGAGGGGCTGAGGTAAGATTATGGACAAGTGTCATTTCTGCACTACTCTATGACCACATCAGCTAAAGAATGAATATTATGACCTAATGATTGCTCAAAGCTGTGACATTTGTGTACACATAGCCGCCCAGCTTTGCACAATGTCTGCTGCCCCCCCCCCCCCCTCCAGACCTGCCACACCATACACTGCATTTTTTCTGTATTATCTATACTAATGTAATTGAAACTAAGTAATTGAGTTCTAATTTAGAGAGAACAAAATGTTTAAAGTATGTCAATTTACAGATAAAGAAAAAATATCATTGGAAACAAAACCATCTGCTTCAGGAGTTCAAGAAAGTAACATTGAACAAGCAAACAAAACAAATAACAATTGTAATTCTGATCTACTTATTTTTTTATTACTTTTTATCTGTCTCTATCAGACACAGTCACAAGTAGATCAGACACAGTCACAAGTAGATCAGACACAGTCACAAGTAGATCAGACACAGTCACAAGTAGATCAGACACAGTCACAAGTAGATCCGACACAGTCACAAGTAGATCAGACACAGTCACAAGTAGATCAGACACAGTCACAAGTAGATCAGACACAGTCACAAGTAGATCAGACACAGTCACAAGTAGATCAGACACAGTCACAAGTAGATCAGGCACAGTCACAAGTAGATCAGACACAGTCACAAGTAGATCAGGCACAGTCACAAGTAGATCAGGCACAGTCACAAGTAGATCAGACACAGTCACAAGTAGATCAGACACAGTCACAAGTAGATCAGACTCAGTCACAAGTAGATCAGACACAGTCACAAGTAGATCAGACTCAGTCACAAGTAGATCAGACACAGTCACAAGTAGATCAGACACAGTCACAAGTAGATCAGACACAGTCACAAGTAGATCAGACACAGTCACAAGTAGATCAGACACAGTCACAAGTAGATCAGACACAGTCACAAGTAGATCAGACACAGTCACAAGTAGATCAGACACAGTCACAAGTAGATCAGACACAGTCACAAGTAGATCAGACACAGTCACAAGTAGATCAGGCACAGTCACAAGTAGATCAGGCACAGTCACAAGTAGATCAGACACAGTCACAAGTAGATCAGACACAGTCACAAGTAGATCAGACACAGTCACAAGTAGATCAGACACAGTAACAAGTAGATCAGACACAGTCACAAGTAGATCAGACACAGTCACAAGTAGAACAGGCACAGTCACAAGTAGATCAGGCACAGTCACAAGTAGATCAGACACAGTCACAAGTAGATCAGACACAGTCACAAGTAGATCAGGCACAGTCACAAGTAGAGCAGGCACAGTCATAAGTAGATCATACACAGTCACAAGTAGATCAGACACAGTCACAAGTAGATCAGACACAGTCACAAGTAGATCAGACACAGTCACAAGTAGATCAGGCACAGTCACAAGTAGATCAGACACAGTCACAAGTAGATCAGACACAGTCACAAGTAGATCAGGCACAGTCACAAGTAGATCAGGCACAGTCACAAGTAGATCAGGGACAGTCACAAGTAGATCAGACACAGTCACAAGTAGATCAGACTCAGTCACAAGTAGATCAGACACAGTCACAAGTAGATCAGACACAGTCACAAGTAGATCAGACTCAGTCACAAGTAGATCAGACTCAGTCACAAGTAGATCAGACACAGTCACAAGTAGATCAGACACAGTCACAAGTAGATCAGACACAGTCACAAGTAGATCAGAAAAAGTCACAAGTAGATCAGACACAGTCACAAGTAGATCAGACACAGTCACAAGTAGATCAGACACAGTCACAAGTAGATCAGGCACAGTCACAAGTAGATCAGGCACAGTCACAAGTAGATCAGACACAGTCACAAGTAGATCAGACACAGTCACAAGTAGATCAGACACAGTCACAAGTAGATCAGATACAGTCACAAGTAGATCAGACACAGTCACAAGTAGATCAGACACAGTCACAAGTAGATCAGACACAGTCACAAGTAGATCAGACACAGTCACAAGTAGATCAGACACAGTCACAAGTAGATCAGACACAGTCACAAGTAGATCAGACACAGTCACAAGTAGATCAGACACAGTCACAAGTAGATCAGACACAGTCACAAGTAGATCAGACACAGTCACAAGTAGATCAGACACAGTCACAAGTAGATCAGACACAGTCACAAGTAGATCAGACACAGTCACAAGTAGATCAGGCACAGTCACAAGTAGATCAGGCACAGTCACAAGTAGATCAGGCACAGTCACAAGTAGATCAGACACAGTCACAAGTAGATCAGACACAGTCACAAGTAGATCAGGCACAGTCACAAGTAGATCAGACACAGTCACAAGTAGATCAGACACAGTCACAAGTAGATCAGACACAGTCACAAGTAGAACAGGCACAGTCACAAGTAGATCAGACTCAGTCACAAGTAGATCAGACACAGTCACAAGTAGATCAGACTCAGTCACAAGTAGATCAGACACAGTCACAAGTAGATCAGACACAGTCACAAGTAGATCAGACACAGTCACAAGTAGATCAGACACAGTCACAAGTAGATCAGACACAGTCACAAGTAGATCAGACACAGTCACAAGTAGATCAGACACAGTCACAAGTAGATCAGACACAGTCACAAGTAGATCAGACACAGTCACAAGTAGATCAGACACAGTCACAAGTAGATCAGACACAGTCACAAGTAGATCAGACACATTCACAAGTAGATCAGACACAGTCACAAGTAGATCAGACACAGTCACAAGTAGATCAGGCACAGTCACAAGTAGATCAGACACAGTCACAAGTAGATCAGACACAGTCACAAGTAGATCAGGCACAGTCACAAGTAGATCAGGCACAGTCACAAGTAGATCAGACACAGTCACAAGTAGATCAGACACAGTCACAAGTAGATCAGACACAGTCACAAGTAGATCAGACACAGTCACAAGTAGATCAGACACAGTCACAAGTAGATCAGACACAGTCACAAGTAGATCAGACACAGTCACAAGTAGATCAGACACAGTCACAAGTAGATCAGACACAGTCACAAGTAGATCAGGCACAGTCACAAGTAGATCAGACACAGTCACAAGTAGATCAGACACAGTCACAAGTAGATCAGACACAGTCACAAGTAGATCAGACACAGTCACAAGTAGATCAGGCACAGTCACAAGTAGATCAGGCACAGTCACAAGTAGATCAGACACAGTCACAAGTAGATCAGACACAGTCACAAGTAGATCAGGCACAGTCACAAGTAGATCAGACACAGTCACAAGTAGATCAGACACAGTCACAAGTAGATCAGACACAGTCACAAGTAGATCAGACACAGTCACAAGTAGATCAAATGAAATTTTTAATAAAAGTAAATATAACTAATCAGCTAATTGCTAAAAAACAACAACAAAGAAGCCTTTCAATATTCAATAACGCTAAGCTTGACTGTATTCAAATAATTCTTTTCAAATCCAAAAAAAAAGAACAAAGAAAACCTGTAAAAAGTATTGCATGTGTTGGGTGTGTGTTAAAAAAAGAATAAAATGGATGTGTTAACAGTAAACAGCCTTGAGTGAAGTGTCAAGGTGTTTTAAAGAATGCCATGTTGATAACCATGACAACAATTTTATTACAAATATAAAATGAGCTTTTCTTTAAATAAAAAAAAAATTATTTTCTCTCAGTTTCAATTTCTAATGCAACAATATAGTTTTTCTCAAGTGTATTAAAATGTTTTGCGTAAACTAAAATTAATTAGATTATAAATATAGGCTAGTGATTTGTTTCAGTTTCATGTAAACAAATGTACTAAGGAAACAAAGATTGATTGGAACATAATGTTTGTAACTTTTGTTTTCTTAATTCTTTCACAACTTTTAATTAAAATGTATGAGATAAACAAGAAACCAATAATTCATTTAGAGTTCATAATTTCCATTGTTCACTATTCCCAATGACACCATCTAGGCACAGCTAATTTAATTTAATTTACAACCACTTTCATAATAGAATAATGTAAAAATGTTGGAATTAAAGGCAACAATAACTACCAATGTTTTTAAAAAATACTTCTTTTTAACAATTATTGTTTGAGGGGGGGGGGGGGCGGTTCAGGTTGTTGCTAAAAAGCTATTATTAAAACAGCAACAACAACATACCTTATAATATTGTTTTCTTGTATTAATTTAAAAACTGTATACTCTCATGAATAAAACCAAATAAACAGTGGCAACATTTGACATTATTTGTGAAAACAATTCCACACCTCCCCCCCCCCCATTTTCCACCCACACCTTCACCAACACCTGAGTTGCCCCACACCTTGATACAAGTGAGTGTCTTCCATCTTCTTCAATGTAGGTCAACACAAGTGTAGGTCAGGGGAGTTCCCTGGATTTCATAGTCAACTCATTCCCCAAGCAAAAATTATTTTTTATTGTTTACCTTAATGTTGAATACCTTACATTGTTACTAAGTGACTCAGTGCCTTTTTTAAAATGTACAAACTAAATATAATATCCACAATCATCTTAGATGTTTGACATTTTACTTTATAGTACTTTCAAGGCACCCCCATTCATAAACAACCTCAATACACTAAGTTACATGTTGTGGAACCAAAAATATAGAGAACTAAACAGTACACAAATGTAAAGGTTAAATTGGAGATATGTCTTCTTTAACTTGAACTTGTCTAATATGTACATGCTAATTAAAGTCCATATATTCTGGACACAATAATTAGTGAAGAATGTAATAGGTTCAATAGGAATGTGAGGAATTCTCTTGACCTAAATAAAAAACAGGAAACCTTTTTCCTATGCATCATGAAATGAAGAATTAAAAAAAACACATTTGGCTTCCAATGCTATACATTGACAGGTGTTCCGAGAAAACTCAAATCTATTGTACTATAAGCCTTCAGATTTGTCTGAGAAAACTCAAATCTATTGGACTATAAGACTTCAGGTTTGTCTGAGAAAACTCAAATCTATTGCACTATAAGCCTTCCGGTTTGTCTGATAAAACTCAAATCTATTGGACTATAAGCCTTCAGATTTGTCTGAGAAAACTCAATTCTATTGGACTATAAGCCTTCAGATTTGACTGAAAAAACTCAATTCTATTGGACTATAAGCCTTCAGGTAAGTCTGAGAAAACTCAAATCTATTGGACTATTAGCTTTCAGGTTTGTCTGAGAAAACTCAAATGTATTGTACTATAAGTTTACAGGTGAGTCTGAGATTACTTAACCCAAAAGATTTATAAATGTACAGGAGGGTGTGAAATTCCTTAAACCTACAGACTGTATTAAATGTACAACTCTGTCAGAATCGTACTACAAAATTAAAAGGTTGGTTTTAAATTACCTTTGTATGTTCCTGAAGCTGCTTCTCATGTTCCTGTTCCAATTGTTGCCGCTGGTGTTCATACTGTTCCAGTAGCATGTGTTGTTGTAGCTGTTGCTGCTGCTTCAGACAGTTTAGCTGCTGCTGTAGCTGTTGATCTGTGATTCGATCTACAGAGAATAATGTATACAGATTATAAAGTATACAGTGAATAAAGTATACAGTATAAAGAGTATTACATATGCTAAGTATAAAGTATACAGAGTATAGAGTATGCAGAGTAAATAGTATACAGAGTATAGCGTATATAGAGTATAAAGAGTATTAAGTACAAGGAGCATAGAGTATAAAAAGTATATGTATACAGAGTTAAGAGTGTTAAGTATAAAGAGTATTAGGTAAACGTATACAAAGTATAAAGTATACAAAGCAAAGAATATAAAGAATACAGGGTATAGAGTATACAAAGTATAAATTATACAGAGTAAATAGTATATAGAGCATATAGTATAAATAGTATTAATTTTTTTTAAGGTATAAGGAATATAATATAGTAAACAGAGTATACTATAAACAGAGTATTTAGTATACTGAATACAGAGTATACAGAGTTTGGAGTATTAAGTACAAAGAGTATTAAGTATACAGAGTAAAGAGTATTTAGTATAAAGAGTATTAGGTAACCTGTATAAAGAGTATTAGGCAACCTTAGGTATACAGAGTATAAAGTATACTCTATAAAGAGTATGAAGTAAAGAGAGTATAAAGTATACATGGTGTAGAGTATAACAAGTATTAAGTATACAGATAATAAGTTATACAGGGTATAGTGTATACACATTATAACATATATAAAGTATAGCGTATAAAGGGTATAAGGTATGCAGATTATTAAGTATACTAGGCAATGAGCATCATGACACACACACAGCCAACAGATAACTTGGTTGAGTCAGATCATGAATAAAACGGCAACCCAAAAAATGTAAAGTTTCCAATTTAAGAATAATAAATAGACAAACAACAAATGTGCGTAATTATCAACTGAGAAGATTTTAGTTCATCATTTAGGATGAAATAAGACTAACAATCAAAATATGGTCATGAAACTGAGGCATTAAAAAAACTTATTGTAGGCTAATGAACTGTTGAAAACACGAAAAATAGGAACTTAAAACAAACTGTGATAAACAAAAAATCCGTACAGAAAATCATTTCTTTCCCATCAAACAAACACGTTTTCTAACTAATAACTAAGAAATCAATTTCCTGTAATAGCGGTTCATCACATAAGTTTATTTTTAAATGCAAGCAATCTGATTACAGTTATTGTCCAATAAAACAAATTTTAAGGTCATAATTTACATAAATATGCTCGTGCAGTCACAGATAAACTCTCTAAACTGTTCCCCTATGACGTACATAGGGGCGTGGTCTGATCTTATCGGAGATTTTTTTTCTTTACACATCTCTGAGAGTTTAAAACAAAAACAAAACATTAACAATCTTTAAAATTTTAAATGATGGGAAAAAAACTGACTTTAATTTGCTGTCACTTACCCACATAAAGAAAAACAATAAACTATAAACATACTAGTTTTAAATTGCCCGGGCCGGACCGGGTGTTGCACGGTGTAAGAATTAGCCTACAGAAAAAAACAAATACTAACGATAGGGACACAGTTAAATTTAATGCAATGAGGTAACGTGTCTTTATATTGACCAATGGGCATCGTAATAGACACAAACATCCAACTTTATATATATTGACATTAGGGGGAGGAGGCATTGTCAGAAGAAAAACCCACAACAAGAGCAACCTAAATTAAGATGGGTCTATTTTGTTTTCTTTGCAGCGCCATGAGGCGGTTGTTTGTTTTGCTCGTGTGACCAAAACGTGCTCTCTTTCAACCTTTTCTCTCCATCCCCCCCCCCTGAAAGCTGTTTCATTGGTGAAAACATCATTTACATAATATGTGAATGTAGTTATGGGTCTTGGCCTCTTGTTGTTGTAGATAATTAATTAGGCACAACACAATTATTTTAATAATAAAGTATAACAGGGTCATTGTGTGTGTGGTGTACTACCAATTAATTATACCATCTCTCACCTAGCGCAGGGGGGAAACGGCAGCCGAGCTGACAGCGCGTTGGGATGGCGTACCGAAGGTCCTGGGTTCGAATCCGTGTGGAGGCTAGGATTTTCCCCGGTTCTGAGGGGGTGTCCCTATGGATCAATTTGGTCTGACGGTATTCTTCACCTAGCTCAGCATTCAATTTGGTCTGACGGTATTCTTCACCTAGCTCAGCATTCAATTTGGTCTGACGGTATTCTTCACCTAGCTCAGCATTCAATTTGGTCTGACGGTATTCTTCACCTAGCTCAGCATTCAATTTGGTCTGACGGTATTCTTCACCTAGCTCAGCATTCAATTTGGTCTGACGGTATTCTTCACCTAGCTCAGCATTCAATTTGGTCTGACGGTATTCTTCACCTAGCTCAGCATTCAATTTGGTCTGACGGTATTCTTCACCTAGCTCAGCATTCAATTTGGTCTGACGGTATTCTTCACCTAGCTCAGCATTCAATTTGGTCTGACGGTATTCTTCACCTAGCTCAGCATTCCAAACGTGAACATAATTATTGCTAATCATGATTTTATTTTTGTCTTCATGAAATTTTAGTCTCTATGGAGATATTTTTATCGAACATGCTTTAAAAAAATGTGTATTAACTTCGCTTTTTGCTCCTTTCAGGATGTCTGACACAATTTTCGAAAGAACCATTTTAAGTCATCCTATCGAGCTCCGATTAGGCACATAAACTCGTTGACAATGACAAGATAGTCTCTGAAATTTTCACCCCCCCCCCCCTTTCCTTACAATATATTTTTTTCCATTAAACTTTTTAGAGCACATTTTAAAATCTTTTGTATTAATTTCGCTTTTGTGTGCTTTTTCAATGGTTAAAAAAAAAGTAGAAAATAATTTTGGTACATTCAAAAGTTCTGACCAAAAAAAAAGTTATCTTGCACTGATAGCATTTATACGACAAGTTTTTAGGAGTTGTTTATTCCTGGACTGGAAGCAAAAAAAAAAAATCCTAAAATCAACAGGAAAAACTTTGTAAGATTTGATCCGCAATCTTAGGTGGTGGTATAAAAAAAGGTTGTAATGTATATACATATGTATATATATAAATATCTATGTATTCAAATGTTTGTTAAACTTGAAGGTCAACACACTTAGAATGAAAACAGTTTACATCTTTACTGGCAAAAACACAAAACAAAGTATTTCAGTACACTATTTACTTTACTCAAGTTACATCAGTAAAGACTTACTTAAAAGAGATTGAACAAATACGATCTTGCCCTACCCCGCCTTCCTCCTCAGAAACCTCCTTCCCTCAACTGCAAGGTGATTCTTCTCACATGAGATGGGATTCTAAAAATAGTATCGAGCGTATCTTCTCAGGTGCATACAACAAGAAACATGACAACTCATCTCTAACGGTACAACAGGTCCGACAGCCCATCCCTAATGCCTCCGAATCCCGTGACTAACATGATAGAGAGAGCGAGAGTTTAAGACTTCCAGAGTAGACCAGAGTAGAGTGTTACTGACATGGACTGCTACGAGAGAGGAGGGGACTAAATGTTAAGAATAAATACTCATTACATGACACACCAGTACAACATTCAACACCTATTCCATTACATGAAATTATAACACTAAACAATCATTCATATTGTATTATAGGACGTACCATACCATACACCCATTACATGACATACCAGTACACCACTAAACACCCATTTCATGACATACCAGTACACCACTAAACACCCATTTCATGACATTCCAGTACACCACTAAACACCCATTACATGACATACCCGTACACCACTAAACACCCATTTCATGACATACCAGTACACCACTAAACACCCATTTCATGACATACCAGTACACTACTAAACACCCATTTCATGACATACCAGTACACCACTAAACACCCATTTCATGACATTCCAGTACACCACTAAACACCCATTACATGACATACCCGTACACCACTAAACACCCATTTCATGACATCAGTTCTTCACGAAATACCTAGTATTGACATAACAATAAACCGCCTAATACTATAATTACAAGTTCTTAATCAAACATAGTTATTCAATCCCAGCTTGAAACTTTAGTGACAGACCTATCATGGAATATTATTTTTGAAAAACAAAACACAACAACAAAAAATAATAATTAACCACAGACCAGGCCGAGACCAGAAACTAAATAATGTTCAAAATATTGGACCCGCCTACAAAATATTGGACCCGCCTACAAAATATTGGACCCGCCTACAAAATATTGGACCCGCCTACAAAATATTGGACCCGCCTACAAAATGTTGGACCCGCCTACAAAATATTGGACCCGCCTACAAAATGTTGAGTCAGTTCTTGAAACTAGGCATAGAGATCTTGACAATGAGAATAGAAGTCTATATAATACAGGGGTAATGGGGTGGAAATAGGTGATTGTGGACAGAACACACGCGAGATGTAAACTGTTTCCTAAATATGTATTCTCTACTACATTTCATTTAGACTCTCTCTCTCTCTCTCTCTCTCTCTCTCTCTCTCTCTCTCTCTCTCTCTCTCTCTCTCTCTCTCTCTCTCTGGGTTACCCAATAACTCAATTCCAGGTATTCTAAACAATAATAATAAATACAAATTATATTTTTTTTATAATAGGGCGATCTTCAGCTCTCTTTTCCTCCATTTTTTTGTCCTTTGCACCCAACTCCGCCACCGGCTTGAGCCAAATATTGAACTGAGTATCGCAGCCAGAAAAACAAACAAACAACTAGATAAGAAATTCAATGACAAAACAATATCGGCGAAGAAAAACAAACAAACAAACAGTAAACGGTGACACCGTTAGAGAAAACGTTCAACGAGATAGACCATAGGTTCTCAACGGGGGCGATATCGCCCCCCAGGGGGCGATGAGAAGCTTTAGGGGGGCGATAACATTCCCGGGGGCGATTGGGGGGCGATGAAGGGCAAGTGGGCGGTACATACGTATCTGCTATAATTTCAACAACTCAGCTATTTGAATCGATTAGTTTTTGGATGAAATATGATGTAAACGCAAGTGCTACTAAATATCTGATATCCCCAAACAGTAGGCATACATATTATTGAATAAATAAGAATCGCAATGACTTTTCGATGAAGTAGGGGTTAGTAGGCCTACTTGGCAAATATGTTATGCGGCCGTCTCGTATTATGGTTGGTTCACCGGACTGTCGCCTTAACATCGGCTAATATTACTAATTTTACTCGTTTTACTGGATGTCCTTTAATGCGTTTGAATCCTTTGTAAAGAGGTAACCACAATAACTGAACGGTATAGATACATAGTAATTATACAAACTGGGTAGTTATAAAAATGCTTGAAAATATTCATATAAATTCTTTAGTTATATAATATTTATGCAATTTTCAAATAATTTTTACAGTTATGTCATATCATATTAAAGTTATAAATGCAAGCCATTCAGTTTTTTATTAAAAAAAAACAAAAACAAATTGAAATATTACCTAAAATGAAAAGGGTTCATTATCTCCCTTTAATTAACAAATGTTTCCGCTAAAATTAAGTTGGGGGGCGGTGAGCGGAAAAAAAAATGTAAAAGGGGGCGGTGAGCCGAAAATGGTTGAGAACCTATGAGATAGACGATCAAAGTATTTCCAGTCACGTAGTTCAGGTCTATTAAATAATGTCTCCATTCACTACTCACACAATATGTTTTGAAATGCATAATTAACACTCATTCAGTAAATCTACTTTATAGTTGAAACGTTTATGAATCATCCGTAATCAGCAACGAACAAAAAGAAAAGAAAGACACCCCAAATACAATGCCAGCTAGTGCCCCCCCCCCCCCACACACCATATTTCATCTGTGAGATTGAGTTAAAGGTAAGACTGAGATAGACTACCGCAGACAAATGATGAGCCCTCCATAAACGCGAGTACTGGTTGAATGGGAATCTAACTGCAGGTGATATTACCTCGTTAACTAGAGCATTGTCTGATCCTGGGTATGTGGGTGGCTGGGAAGGGGTGAGGTTGGCGTTGCTAAAACCGATCTGAAAATACGATCAGTCATAACACCATCCACAAGTTCTCCTTGTTATCAAAACATTTAATTCCTATGGAGACTTCAAGTTCTAGATTCTACATCTAAGTCGTTTATAATACTACAAACGTGGGACAAGCATACATTAACAAATTTGGTGTATGACTAGTCACTAAATACACACAATGAAAACAAACAACTTTAATGTGAATTTAATTACATCCACACACTTAAATTGGTCTTTTATTTCCGTTAGAATTTAGATTATTAATGTTCATTAGTATTTTGTTGCCGTCTCTGTTGAAAGGAATTGTTCAGAGATTATGAAATCCTTCTAACGTGGCTTACTTTACATAGATGTCACTAACGATCTGGTGACAAAGTACAGATTCATGTCCAAATCGGAACTATTGCTATTTCAAATTGCAATCAAGTTCGGTCTTCAGCTCTATGAGAGATGTAGTTAATGTATAAATGCATACAGTGAAGACCATGATGTGAACGAAACAATACACATTTGATTAACTAAAGTCACAAAGAAACAAATTGGTTATGAGACTTCAATGCTGAATCTTCAATCCTAAATCTGGAAATCAACAAAGTACTTCTAACAAAATTCTTCTTTCGTTAATGTAGGTCTACATATAAAGTACAAGTAAAATATCCCTTTGATTTATAGGGTCAGTGAAGCAGCGTTCACAAATTCTTCTTTCGTTAATGTAGGTCTACATATAAAGTACAAGTAAAATATCCCTTTGATTTATAGGGCCAGTGAAGCCGCGTTCACAAATTCTTCTTTCGTTTATGTAGGTCTACATATAAAGTACAAGTAAAATATCCCTTTGATTTATAGGGCCAGTGAAGCAGCGTTCACAAATTCTTCTTTCGTTAATGTAGGTCTACATATAAAGTACAAGTAAAATATCCCTTTGATTTATAGGGCCAGTGAAGCAGCGTTCACAAATTCTTCTTTCGTTTATGTAGGTCTACATATAAAGTACAAGTAAAATATCCCTTTCATTTATAGGGCCAGTGAAGCAGCGTTCACAAATTTCCGTGGCCATGGCAAAACGTCCAGCCGCCTTTACTTAACCCCAACTAATGTCAGGTACCCATCAGAGCAGGGTAGATTCAGGGGCACCCTCAAGTCCTGCGAAAAAAATCCTAGCCTGCACCAGGATTCGAACCCGGCAAGTTTGGTTCCGTTAGGACATGCTGCCGCCAGGCCAATGCGCCCTTTAGAGTGAAATGCCAGTGCCATCTTAACCACGTTTCTTTGACTCTACATTATCTATGATCAAATGTGTACTCTTTATTTTGATGATCTACTGGGCATCCTTGGTCATACCGTTTTCAAGGATACACACACGCACATTGAATTAAAGAGTTAGATGAAGCCTACGTGAAATTCAATGTTCAGGGAGAAAAATTTATGAGGAAAACATAAGCAATGCGAGCAGTCAATTGTAATTATACGGATGGAATTAAAACAGTAAAACAAAAAGAGCTGCGAAGCAAGTAGCAGGAGAATTAGTTTTGCTATAACGACAGCCTTGAATACGATGTCGAAAAAGAAGAAGCAATCGGAGAGTCAAAACTGCACGACTCTGTACACTTGTGTAATTAAAGCCCCGTCACTTCACTAGTTCACACAAAAGTGGCCATTTTATGTTTAAAATTACGGCGCGCACAAATATGTGAGGAAGACTTCATGTGATGGCTGCTGTATTTGTGTTCCCAGTTGAATGTTTGCACTTGCAGGGATTACACGGGCCCAGGTTAGAAACCGAAACATCTTCAACTCACACACTAGGGGAAGATGACAAGACATCAAAGTACTTGATTGTACACCTTTTTCACTATAACAAAGGGAGGGAACGTCGCCACGTCAAGACTACCTTAGTTGTTGTTCTTGAAGTCAAAGACAAATATAGATGCACTAAACTATTTTAGTCGTTCTTTAACTTTACGACAAAAATATAGATTCACAAAAACTATTTCGGTTGTGTTTTATCTAGACCAGAAAATGGATTGGGGTGGGGGGGGGGGGAGGGCACTTCTGTAGCTGGTGTAGAAGTAGAAGGGACATTTTTAACCAAATCGTAGGAAATCCATAGTTTTAACACCGGTATTTAAACATTAATATCAAACATATTTTTGAATTAATATTAGATCTAGTCTAATTCAATTTACAAATCATCATAATTAAACAAAAATAGAACCAAAAAAAAAAAAAAACTGGCAAAAAGGTTCGTTTTTATTTTATATTTTAAAGTAGTCGCGAGCCTATTGGCATAGTTTGCCTTAAGTTGACCTAGACATAAAAACATCAAATTGTATTGGTCTAAGATGCACTGGGGTACTTATATTGTTTTCATATTTTATTGAAGTACTTTTGTCTGTCATTGTTTCAACTTTCAACCCTGATAATAATGGGTTTACAGTTTACACCAGACTAAAATCCTAAGAATTTCTTTTTGGATAAAGCTTGCGGAACTGTATGTATTTGCCGGAACTGTATGAATTTGCCGGAACTATGGATACGGTGCTGGATCTTTTCCAAACCGGGTATTCGGTTTTATCCACGGTTTCCATAAAAGTTGGTAATTAATTAGACCAAAAACAAAACGTTCATTTTTTACTACAGAAACTCAATATTTAATCAATTAAAAGAAGAAAGTAAAATAAAATATATTATAGTGAAGTTATCTATTGTAACTGACTTGTCTATTTCTTTTCGGTCTTCTTTGAGTATGATCGTAAGACAAAAAAACATCCATGTCCGAAATTTCATTGAGCATGTTTATGGCAACATAAAATAAAATTAAAATTATATGGGTTTTAAAGTTTAACAGTCAATCCCGAATTTGCATTGCATAGTGAATCAGTTAGATTTTCTTTTCTATGTATAATGATAATACGTCGACCGTAAACTATTAAAGACAGGCGTTAAGAGTTTTGCAATAAAAGATAAATATGTTGGTATCTCTCTTTCTCGTCACATTCAACGTTTCTTTTTGTTTTTTTCTTAATGTTGGAGCAAATGTCCAATTGTAGTATTACTAGTATCTTTCTAATTTTATGTTAACCCTTCCCGTACCGACCTACTTCTATCTATGCTGCCTTCAGTTCCGCTATATACGCGCCCGGGACTGTAAGAGTTAAATGTCCATTGTTGTGCTAAAAAAAAATTGTGACATAAATAAAATATTATTTTATGTTTAGTTGTTGAAAAAGGCTCTCAAAATTGAGGTATTGGGGCCATATCAGAACCGGGTTACAGGATTTTGGGAAAATGCGGACTACCCGTATCTGGGGTAACCGGTTCTGCAAGGGTAAAATTTTGATTAAACAAATACTTACTGGAATAATACCTATTATTCTTATCGTGTAGATATTCAATCATAACTTTTTATCTTTAGTGTAGCCTACATGTTTTCTGCTTTATCTAACGGCAGAGTTTTCAGGCAAGTGTCAAGAGAAACCAACCAGAGGTACATTCCTAGCTATTGGTCTGATCACCCCGCATCCCTCCATGATGGTGACACACACGTGAAGGCAAATGAAATAAGGTAACCAATGCACTGTACACTAAACACTAAAGAAATGAAATACAACAAAGTTAAAGCCTCTAGCATTTATAGTGACAGGAAATAATGTTAAGGAAAGTGTTTGTGTTAAATTTGATCATAAGTATTCTATAGAGGCTGATCCTGTTCACACCATTTTGTTTTATCATAAGTATTCTATAGAGGCTGACCATGTTCACACTATTTTGTTTTATCATAAGTCTGAAAGGCAGAAGACTACAGAGTGGGAGGTATACAATGTTGTGTGTAGAGTGTGGACCCTGTGATAGGTACAGATAACGTCAAACAGGGATACACTTGTTGCCAATGAATTCATCGGATGCCTTACAGCAGGGGCGAGCATGCTTTTCACAACGCCCCACTACTCTTCTAAACCCCTCCCCTTTTTTCCTAAATAAACAATGTCATATTTTAGCAACAGTTGCGATACAATCTTCCTGTTATAAAACATTTTTAGTGGATAATAATCGAAGCAGCATTAAAATTTCAACGTACTGTTTAAATCATGTTTAAAGTTCCAACACCTGTAGGAATGTTTATTTTGTTTGAATAACGACGGCTGATGTAATAAAAAAATTGTATTGCTAGATAAATAAATAAATAAAAAAATAAATTCTACATGCATTTCCAGTGATTATTAGCGTCGCGACCCAGCACCATCTTCAACGCCCCTGCTAATCGTGGTTCCCAACCACCACATTGGACATAATAAATATACCCGTTTAAAAACAATGAAACCTCCCACAATGCACACACAATAGTTGTAAAGACATACAGACAATAATAAAGTTGCTCCTTACCTTTCCTCGCGAGCTGCTGTTGGTAGCTATTCACTTCCATGGCAGTCTCGTGTGGGCTCACAGGATCTAGTTATAAGACAAACCAAAGTAGCACGGATAAGTATACAAGCATAGAAATTTTATTAACTCAACAAGACCTTACAACATTTTTTATGAAAACCTTTCCGGGGGCACGGTCAGCGCTTTCGGCTGGAGTACCGAAGGTCCTGGGTTCGAATCCTGGTGCTAGGATTTGTCCCTGAGTCTATCCAGCTCTGATGGGTACCTGACCTTAGTTGGAGTAACGGCGGCTGTGCATAGCGCTGGCCATACAATCACCAAGCATGACGTGGCCACAGAAACTGGTGAACGCTGCTTCACCGGCACTATGGATCAATTTGGGCGTAACTTTTATATTCATTATATTATATACCTAGAAAATATTATATACGTTTCTAGATATTACATAAATGTTTAGTATGATATTGTGATAGAAAAGAACACCTAACAAGGTGGGTGCTCACTCTAAATTATTTAAGAAATTCCATTTTCTTAGACTCTTCACAAACTTTACAGAACATAACAAACCAAAATTAAATGTACCGGTTGGTGTAAACAGTCTTAATATTAGTCAGTAAAGTACAAAATGTAGCCCTAATGTTTTTGTTGAATTTTTTTTCCATTATTTATAGAAATCCACGAAACAGCTATGAAGTTTTTTGTTTTTTTATAAATATTTTAGGCGCTGCTTTGTTCCTTGTAGTAAAATTCCCGCTTTCCCAACACATTAAAATATAAAAATTTATTCTGACATAATAAGTCTTTGCAAAATATATGATTGTCAATATATTAAAAAAAGTTTATACACACACAAAAAAAGATCTTGTTTAAAATCTTTATTTTTTTTTAAAGTAAAGTCATATTTTACAAGCTCGATGGATCTTAGACAAGAAAGAAAAGAAAAAAATATATATGTCTTTGATGAGGCATGGTGGCCGAGCGGCAGCGCGTTCGACTGGCGTACCGAAGGTTCTGGGTTCGAATCCTGGTGAGGGCTAGGATTTTTTTGCCGCGACTTGAGGGTGCCCCTGAGACTACCCAGCTCTGGTGGGTACCTGACACTAGTTGGGGTAAAGTAAAGGCGGCTGGGCATTGTGCTGGCCACACATCCTCTCGTATACCGTGGCCATAGAAACTGGTGAACGCTACCCGAAGGGTGCTTTACTTATATCTGTGTTTGTGTATTACTTTTCATCCATTGACATGTTGGCATCGTGTTTTGGGTGTGTATGTATGTGTGTATTTAACTCTATGTGCACGCTTTTACTGATGTTACTATCAGACGCTTTAGTTTACAAACAACTAGACTAGCTAAACAACATTAGGTACTTTCATCTCACTTTCTATTTCTAGCAGATTTAGTACTATGCACATTTAAAGAAGGACTTGTTTCATCTTTTACTTCATTCTAGTAGTTGAAGTGCATGCACACAGTTCAACTAGGAAAACAACAGGTAACTAGATTGTCATTTTCTACGGGACACTTCTCCCCCCCCCCCCCCCCCCAGGCTGTGACGTGGTGGTAGGTGATGATCTGGTGTTGGGTGATGAGCATGACAGCTCGTGATTAGTTGGACTAAAGAGAAAACTGTGATTATAGCTTAAATTAGATGGTCGATAGATATATACATAGACACATAGATCAATAGCTACACATGTGTGTACAACAGGGCTGATAGATAGATAGATAGATGATATAAATAAATAGATAGGTAAGTAGATAGATAGATAGAAACATAGACATGGATAGATAGATAGATAGATAGATAGATAGATAGATAGATAGATAGATAGATAGATAGATAGATAGATAGATGATATAAATAAATAGATAGGTAAGTAAATAGATAGATAGAAACATAGACATAGATAGATAGAAACATAGACATGGCTAGATAGATAGATAGATAGATAGATAGATAGATAGATAGATAGATAGATAGATAGATAGATAGATAGATAGATAGATAGATAGATAGATAGACAGACAAATAGGTAAATATGTATATAGATAAATAGATAGATTATGCTTGAATGGTTGCATGGTGGGTGTGAGTCTAGAGGGGTCGATGGATGGATAGAAACTGCACCATCCATACACAATATATCTACACTAAACAAAACACTGATGAAAAGCCCGTAGTTCAAGATCAGGGTTATGTTTAAGTAGCCAGAATAGAGATAAGGACATCAAAGTTCCCAGGTGTACTCTTTAATGTGGTAGATCAATGATTTCCCCCAATGGAAAGTTGTTATCTGTAAACAGTTTATTCTTGTATGAGCATACTAAATGCACCAAGTAGCCTGTTGGTACTAGTCACCTAATATGTTCCTATTTCTGCATACAAGAATAAAATGTAGCTCCACTGAATATTCAAGACTTTCAGGATAACATTGGTATAGATTGTGTAAATATATTCATCTTAAAGATTTCAACTAAAATAAAAGAATGGGTTGATCTGTGTTTAGCCTTTCATTAAAAAAACAACAGAAAAGTTGCTTCATTACTTATAATATGAATAAGTTAAATATAATAACATTGTTTAAGAAAAAAGCTTCGATGATGTGCCGTATCCAGTGCAACCTTCAAAGGAAAAATGTTGACTCCGCTTAACTTGACTCCCCGGTGACGGAGAGGCCCTTCCACTGTCTATTTTTAGACATCTGGACCTGACGTAGTTGTTGAATCACCAGTAGACACCGATCTTTTATTAGTTTTATTTATCTTTGAATAAAGTGATTCTCCTTTATTGCCAAATAGAACCAACCATTTTGCACGAATACAGCCAGTTGATTGCTGGAGTGGTTTTAAAAGGTAAACCCAGTCTACTGCTATTGACATCTAGCACAACAAGTAGTTGACTTTGACTTTGTATAGTTGACTAAGACTACCCATGAACGTATACTACAAGATATAATAATTCACAATAATACAAATGTATGAGTGTTATGACAAGACCTGCAGATGATATGATACTTATTGTTATGACAAGACCTGCAGATGATATGATACTGATTGTCTGAACTATTCAAGGAAAACCAATATCGTTAACCATCCTTTGAAAATCCCGTATCAATATGTAAGACTAGAATCAAAACAAGGATAAGCATTTGAAGCGGTAATCCCAGAATCACTAATAAGATATGACCAAAAAATAATAATTAAAATGTATATGCTCCACGGCAGTGCCGTTGCTAGGAATTTGGGGGCCCGGGGGGCTTGGCCTCTAAAGGGGCCCCTGCATTTTGACATTCGACATTATGACATAAGAAAAAGAACAAAAATACACTCCTTTGGGGGCCCCCATGAAGTAGGGGCCCGGGGGGTCTTTCGAATTTGGACTCCCCCTCCCCTAGCTACGCCACTGCTCCACGAGACTGTGAGTAGCTGGGTCTGTTCACACATCTTGTTGAGCTTTCAATGTGTTGCCTTTAGGAGCCTTAAAGTGTGACGGTCAACTACTTTACTACTTGACAAGCTGCCAACTATTCATTCAAGGCTTGCATACAAAAATACTCAACGAACTGAGTATTGTTTGTAAAAAAAAAACAACAAGATATCAATAGGAAACAGCAGCCCAGCTTTGTCTCAAAAACTAAACAAAAGTAAACTGTTCATTAAATACATATACATCGCAGAATGAAACCAAGTGCGCAATAAAAGGTCTACAATAACTGACAATTGAAATCTGGACAACCACTGGTCAGTGACACATGAAGATTTATGTTTTGTTTAGAATACTTCAACGTTGTCTTAATTACTAATGCATCGTCCTTATAATAAAATGTAACATAACTTTTTCATACTGTTTATAAGTGCAAGCTGTAGAAATATATATTTAAAAACGTTTGTGTATTTTTAATGTAAGCGATTATTGCATTTCACAGTAGAATGACAAATGACTGTGTATAGAGTATAGAGTTCCCTCCACCAAAACAAGACCCCATTGTTGTACAATGCCACTTGACCTAGATTATGACATTCTTTCATGCCAGCATGGTCTAGTTATTAATGAGCACTGTTGACACAATTTGAATGTCCTAAATAAATCTATGAATGCTCCATTGTATTGTCCAATGTAACAATGATCTCTTTCTCTACTCGCTCCAAAAACCTAGTTATTACAACCCCATATCTGTAATAAGAATCAAGGAAATGAATGTAACATAGCCTCCCCCCCTCATTCAAAACAATAAATGCAATATTGCAGACACAACAACAAATATTATACAGTTATTTTAATTACAACTTCATTTTTTAATGATTTTGTTCTATTACAGAGTTGGTTTGAAAAGTAGGAAGTCAAATAATTTATTTCAAACCTCCTCATGTTTATTGTAAGCGAAAAGTCAATATATATAGATATATATGATCTGATTATAACAAGAGCGTCACAGTGTGATATCAATGGCAGATGTATATACATACCTACACTATCATAGTCTATTGACCAAGAATCATTACAACACTGCCCCCCCCCCCCCCACACACACACAGAGAGAAACTACTTACCCGAGTAAGGCAAGTTTATGTAAGTAGTACACATATAATCCAACTGGTTCCGAGAAACAAAATACACACTTTGAACAAATAAAGTCCAACTTTTAAACTAAGGACACGGTCAAAGTGAAGTTCTGTTGAAAGCACATCGTTTGTAGAAGGAATAAAGCTGAGACATGATGGCTTCAATACGAGTCTACCCTACCCAGGGGCGACATGCACTGGAATTATCCTCGAGTATGCTCACCTATATGACCCCCTACACTCACCACTGTGGATGAGCATAGATTATACCTTAACGCAATAGCATCAAGGCGAGTAAGTTAATTATCACGTAAGTTCCATCAAGGCGAGTGACAGGGCTTGTGAACAGGACTTCGAACTCTTTTAAAACAACAAGTCAAGAAAATACAGCCACAAAAACAACACAAATAAAAAACACAAACTAAGGCGCTTTTTTTTTAAAGCAGTCCTGCTGTAACTAAATGTTCGATTGGAATCTCGGTATTATTCAACTCCAATACGGGGGGTGGGGGAAGCGAGTCCAGCATCTCGCCATGCGATACTCTCCGTTACTTGAATAGTGTGTGTAGGATAATTAATCCACGAGAAAAGCCCTCTCTCTTGGTCCAGATGAAGGGAGAGCAGGCTGAAACGGCACTAACAACAACAATCCCTCCAACAGCTGATTTGAAGCATTCCAAGCATCCCGTCATCCCCTTACGCTTCAAATGAGAATAGAATCGCCCCGTTCGCTAGAGACTTGGCAGCCGTTTGTTTGGAGCTAAATTTAGGCACTACGCTGCTATTTTTAGCCCACCGACCTTTTCTCCGGTTGACGGCGAGAGGAGGGAAGGTCGATACGAACTCTTATGTGGCCGTGTGATATGGCACACGGGTTGATCGATGGTAAGTAATGGGGAGCTGGAGGGAGGGGAGGAGAGAGGTAGGGTCAGGATTGGCTTGTGAACAAGTGCAGCCGCGAGAAGGTGAACATTTAGAGATTTATTTCTTCATTAAAAAAATATTTCTTTACGGACTAATAAAATACAGCCACCAACAGGCTATATATAGATTAAAGATGGCAATAGAAATACTCCACGCCGACCCATTAAAACGCCTATAGATTAAAATATATATATATAAATACCCCGGAATAGCTATGACAAATTCCGCAATGATTATAGCCTATTTGCCTGTATTTAAAATAATTTCCTTGTAATGTGAATTAGTTCTGGGTGAATTGTATCACTTCCATATAGACGTGATGTTTGTCTCTTGTGTTTGAACAAAAGAACAGAACAGATTGCTTGAAGTTTAGATAGAGTTGACTGTACAGGCGACTCAAGCTGTTTGTACAGGCAACTCAAGCTGTTTGTACAGGCAACTCAAGCTGTTTTTACAGGCAACTCAAGCTGTTTGTACAGGCAACTCAAGCTGTTTGTACAGGCAACTCAAGCTGTTTGTACAGGCAACTCAAGCTGTTTGTACAGGCAACTCAAGCTGTTTGTACAGGCAACTCAAGCTGTTTGTACAGGCAACTCAAGCTGTTTGTACAGGCAACTCAAGCTGTTTGTGTATTGTTGTGGTCTTCAAACAAGCAGCACTTATGTTTGCCCCCCCCCCCCCAGGTTAGGGGTTGGCAACCGACGTACGTGTGCCAGACTTGATACGCAGAGCCATTTTCAATGGCACGCGGATGTCCACCAAAAAGGCAATTGAAGTCTCTTCTACGCGAAAACAGCAGTGTAACCTTTTTTTGCTGTTGGCAGGCCGAATGACTGGAATTACGAAAACATCAGTGTAACTTTTTTTGCTGTTGGCAGGCCGAATTACTGAAATTACGAAAACAGCAGCGTAAATTTTTTTTGCTGTTGGCACGCCGAATGACTGGAATTACGAAAACAGCAGTGTAACTTTTTTTTGCTGTTGGCACGGCGAATGACTGGAGTTACGAAAACAGCAGTGTAACTTTTTTTGCTGTTGGCAAGCCGAATGACTGGAAATTCGAAAACAGCAGTGTAACTTTTTGTTTGCTGTTGGCAAACCGAATGACTGGAATTACGAAAACAGCAGTGTAACTTCTTTTTGCTGTTGGCAAGCCGAATGACTGGAATTAATGCTACTTTGGCACACTATTATCAAAAGGTTGCCGACCTTTGCTCCAGGTGACACTTTCACAGACTTTTTGACTGACTACTGCTACTCAACAATGCTCATCCACAATTGCTGGAAGCTTATACAGAAACATGACAACAAGAGAGTGAGAGAAAGAGAGAGAACAAATAGAACAGGATAAAGGAATCATGAACAGATTTGCCATATCTATCATAACATTTATCAAATTCAATTCAATACTTGTATCTCTCGGAGACATTTTCATTGATATTAATGTGTAGCCTTTAAAAAAGAGATCTATTTGTTTACACGTTTAACAAAGAAGTTCAAGAATACGCTACGTTTCTAGTGAATAAAAAATGAAGTTAGTGATTCGCGTAAACAATAATGGAACATGAAATGGTACATGCATTTGACATTACAGGAGACTTTTACATCTTTATATTACTGAGTACTTGGATTATAAAAAGAAAGAAAAGCTATATATAGAATGCAGGCTTTCATCTTCTCTTACATACTCTACAATACCAACAGGAAACTATATCACTACTTTGATAAGTGACTAAACAAAGTATTTATGTGCGGTTGTGTAATCTTTGTTCATTATAGAAACAAACAGGTATTACATAATTTTAAATATAGATGACTGTCACTAGAGAAAACTTGACACGCGTTGTTTCAGTTGTGTGTTTATGTTTATGTTGTTTTTAAATCAGTATTTATGAAAACCAATAAACGTTATACTTTGTAGTTAGTTCACATAAATCGCACTAAAGACTACAACATGGAGAACATTATCCGCCTATTCAGAAATAGATCTATAAATACACCCAAATTCTACTTTAATATCAAACTTTATGCCAATTTTTAACAAATCAATTACTTCTAAATACGTCATACGTTGTAGACTGAATAAAAAAAATAAAAAGGCATACAAAGACAAACGACAGCTGCTAATGGCTATGTGATATGCAAATATAGTTTATTTCCAATGTAAAAACAAGATATAAAACTATTCAGTTGCTCTACTTCTCTGTTTATAGCCAGAGCTGGCCTATTAATGACCCCCCCCCCCCCACACACACACACACAAACACACATACACCTTACCACCATAAAAGACATAAACAAAATATTGTCCAGAAATCAAGCGACATAGTGTCAGAAAGCAGAAAGACAAAGAGCAAATGAATCAGTTTACATATAACAGATACCAATTATAATATTCTTTTTTCTCTCGCTCTTACTTTATATATATATATATATTCAACACCATATATATATAAAAAAAATATAAAGAGAGAGAGAGAGACAGACAGACAGTCAAAAAGAAAGACAGATAGATAGAAGGATTAGATAGATAGATGTGTTACAGTACAAGTGACTTTATATTAAGCAGACCTTTCAATGCCCACCCATGAGATCGATTAACCCTATACAGAAAGTGTATTTACTTTGAACTGTATTATCAAGATAGCGTTCAACAAACGCTTCAAACGCTTGGTGTACAAGATAATAGCCATCCTCTCTACGACATAATTCACAGTCTCTACATTCGTAGCCAACGATCGGTGAATAGACAGAACAACGACTGGTGCAAAAACTCTTAAATACACGCTTTAAAAGGCCATCCCGGTGTTGTTGTTTTTTCTCTCTCTCTCTCTCTATAACTAAATGTGTTCAAATTTGGTTCTTGGAGAAAAAACAACAGCCAATATTTTTTCCGAAATTGGCCTATGCAAGAACCGATGACGTCAAGGCAAGGAACAAGTTTATTTCAGTATTGACACCGAAATTGTAGTCACAAATGTCACTGACATACAAACAATACACCACACGATGCTCCGAACGGCTTGGGCTTCTATTTTTGGCGCCTTAACCTTCCCAGCCAGCTGCCGTGGCTGAAAATAAAAACCCCACCACCCCACCCCACTCCCCCGATCCAATAATCCACACGATCAGCATAGATGTAGCTAACCGGTCTGGTGGATTTCATCTTAATTCCGATCGCCTAATTAATTGGAACAACAACATACGGTTTTTTGGTATAAAAATAATAATGCCCAACAACAAGTCGTCGTGTTTAAGACAAAGTACAATGTTATCAACAACGATCTTAATTAAATAATTCAACTGTAAATAGCGGACGAAAATAATGAACAGATGTTATCCTATACATAAAAGGTAAAGTAGATATCAGATGGGTGATCAAAACAACAAGCAAGAGTTTAAAGTTTGAACGTAAATCAGCTTCTAAACAAGTACAAAATGTGAAAATAAATGTAGCTTGTACGCAAAATGTGAAAATAAATGTAGCTTGTACGCAAAATGTGAAAATAAATGTAGCTTGTACGCAAAATGTGAAAATAAATGTAGCTTGTACGCAAAATGTGAAAATAAATGTAGCTTGTACGCAAAATGTGAAAATAAATGTAGCTTGTACGCAAAATGTGAAACCACGGCCCCCTTTTTTTCAAATATAGGCCTTTACACGCAGAGGAGACAGCCCAGAAAGATAAATTGTTTCTTGAACCATTTTTTGTTTGTTGACTATCTTGAACCTATTGAAGCATGTCGATTTTGTCTATACAAACAGTTTTTCCAAAAAGTTCATTTTACAGTGGAATGGCTTCCCGGAAAATTCACAGATCACATTCAACTTGCTGCTACCTGTGAGCAGCTTAATCGTTTCCCAAACACCGTGTAGCGAAAGCAAACTTACCGGGTTGCACAAAACAAAAAAGCTAAAATTTTAATGAGATTATGATTAATGACCTAGAGTCCTAGAGCAGAGGTTCTCAACGGGGGCGTTAACGTCCCCGGGGGGGGGGGGGGGGGGGGGTGGGGGGGGAGGGGGCGGGGGGAGGCTTTAGGGGGGCGATTGGGAGGCGGTTAATGGCAAGTGGGCGGTACAAATGTACCTGATATACTTTTAACACTTCAGCTATTGGAATCGATTAGTTTTTGGATGAAATGTGATGTAAACACAAGTGCTGCTAAATATCTGATATCTGATATCCACCAACAGTAGGCCTACATATTATTATACTAATAGGAAATTGGAATCACAATGACTTTTCCAAGAAGACAGAAGAAGATATTTTGAGATGTTCTTTAGTGTTTAGCATTAAGTTTTACAGAAGACTACCATCGTTAAGTGGCATAGATACGAAGTAATCAAACAAACTGAGTAGTTAATGTAATGTTTGAGAATATACAAATAACTTCTTTAGTCATATAATATTTATATATTTTCCAATACTTTTTACAGTTTGATCATTTCAAAGTTGTTATAAATTGTAAGCCATTTTTTTTACAAAGAAAAAAAACATAAAAAATATTAGTTCAAATGAAACGGGTTAATTATCTCCCTTAAATTAACATTTTTTTTTTACACATTTGATTCAATAGTGATGCTAAACAAGTTCTGTTTTGTGATATAACAAATATTACTGACTAATTATTATTTCTTTTTATAAATTTAACATTATGGTATTCATAACAAGATCTAATTATTAGAGGATTAAAATAATTTACGTAAAACAGTTGTAAATAAACATTTCCTGCATTCATTGTTCGTGGAGACTAAGGCTTTTGCCACTAAAATTGAAACAAATATAGATAAACTACTAGCAACACACCAGGCAAACGATTCACATTAATAGTGATTTTTTTTAAAGCCCCTTGTTTAGGTAATTTTTTGGTCTATTAATTCTTAAAATAAGTTTCCTTTGCAGTTGTTATTTTTTTAATCATAAAAAAGCGCACAATTCTAGTCGGTCTAAAATAAATTGCGTTAACTATTTTGACAGTTTTAACTTTTAGGGGTGGGGGGAATGTGCGCAAAAAAAAAAAGTTGGGGAGGAAGGGCGGTGAGCGGAAACATTTTTAAAAGGGGGCGGTGAGACGAAAAAGGTTGAGAACCTATGACCTAGAGTCTCCTAGTATATTTCACTAACTGTATGATAGTTAAACGAGATATACGTTTTATTTGTAGTCAGCCCTTCAGTATAAACGTCACTGGACTCAAACATTATGTGTAAATGCATTTCTGTTATCTGTTACTTCCAAGGTAGTATAGGTGATATATAAGTGGGTCACAAAATGAAACATTATAATAGAGCCGGATCATACAAAAAAAATAATAATTGGAAAACGATGCTGTATTGGCAGGGGTCGGCAACCTTTTGATAATCCTGTGCCAAAGTAGGATTTCTAATTCCTTCAGCGTGCCAACAGCCTAAAAGTAATTCTGCTCTAGCATTCAATATCTTCAAGGAGAGACTTTAATTGTATTTTTGTGTGTGTCCAAGTGTACCATTAAACGTGGGCAGGGACTACAGACGGGACTTGTTATATACACCATTCGTGTAGTTAGGGCAAATGTTTACGGGTAGTAATGTGAATATATTATATTCTATACATCAAATAGTGTATAAAATGTGTAGGGGAAATAATGTAGGCGTATTCTATACATCAACTAGTGTATAAAATGTGTAGGGGCAATAATGTAGGCGTATTCTATACATCAACTAGTGTATAAAATGTGTAGGGGCAATAATGTAGACGCATTGTATACATCAATTAGTATATAAAATGTGTAGGGGAAATAATGTAGACGCATTGTATACATCAATTAGTATATAAAATGTGTAGGGGAAATAATGTAGACGCATTGTATACATCAATTAGTATATAAAATGTGTAGGGGAAATAATGTAGACGCATTGTATACATCAACTAGTGTATAAAATGTGTAGGGGCAATAATGTAGGCGTATTCTATACATCAACTAGTGTATAAAATGTGTAGGGGCAATAATGTAGGCGTATTCTATACATCAACTAGTGTATAAAATGTGTAGGGGCAATAATGTAGGCGTATTCTATACATCAACTAGTGTATAAAATGTGAAGGGGCAATAATGTAGGCGTATTCTATACATCAACTAGTGTATAAAATGTGTAGGGGCAATAATGTAGGCGTATTCTATACATCAACTAGTGTATAAAATGTGTAGGGGCAATAATGTAGGCGTATTCTATACATCAACTAGTGTATAAAATGTGTAGGGGCAATAATGTAGGCGTATTCTATACATCAACTAGTATATAAAATGTGTAGGGGCAATAATGTAGACGCATTGTATACATCAATTAGTATATAAAATGTGTAGGGGAAATAATGTAGACGCATTGTATACATCAATTAGTATATAAAATGTGTAGGGGAAATAATGTAGACGCATTGTATACATCAATTAGTATATAAAATGTGTAGGGGAAATAATGTAGACGCATTGTATACATCAATTAGTATATAAAATGTGTAGGGGAAATAATGTAGACGCATTGTATACATCAACTAGTGTATAAAATGTGTAGGGGCAATAATGTAGGCGTATTCTATACATCAACTAGTGTATAAAATGTGAAGGGGCAATAATGTAGGCGTATTCTATACATCAACTAGTGTATAAAATGTGTAGGGGCAATAATGTAGGCGTATTCTATACATCAACTAGTGTATAAAATGTGTAGGGGCAATAATGTAGGCGTATTCTATACATCAACTAGTGTATAAAATGTGTAGGGGCAATAATGTAGGCGTATTCTATACATCAACTAGTATATAAAATGTGTAGGGGCAATAATGTAGACGCATTGTATACATCAATTAGTATATAAAATGTGTAGGGGAAATAATGTAGACGCATTGTATACATCAATTAGTATATAAAATGTGTAGGGGAAATAATGTAGACGCATTGTATACATCAATTAGTATATAAAATGTGTAGGGGAAATAATGTAGACGCATTGTATACATCAATTAGTATATAAAATGTGTAGGGGAAATAATGTAGACGCATTGTATACATCAATTAGTATATAAAATGTGTAGGGGAAATAATGTAGACGCATTGTATACATCAATTAGTATATAAAATGTGTAGGGGAAATAATGTAGACGCATTGTATACATCAATTAGTATATAAAATGTGTAGGGGAAATAATGTAGACGCATTGTATACATCAATTAGTATATAAAATGTGTAGGGGAAATAATGTAGACGCATTGTATACATCAATTAGTATATAAAATGTGTAGGGGAAATAATGTAGACGCATTGTATACATCAATTAGTATATAAAATGTGTAGGGGAAATAATGTAGACGCATTGTATACATCAATTAGTATATAAAATGTGCAGGGGAAATAATGTAGACGCATTGTATACATCAATTAGTATATAAAATGTGCAGGGGAAATAATGTAGACGCATTGTATACATCAATTAGTATATAAAATGTGTAGGGGAAATAATGTAGACGCATTGTATACATCAATTAGTATATAAAATGTGTAGGGGAAATAATGTAGACGCATTGTATACATCAATTAGTATATAAAATGTGTAGGGGAAATAATGTAGACGCATTGTATACATCAATTAGTAAATAAAATGTGTAGGGGAAATAATGTAGACGCATTGTATACATCAATTAGTATATAAAATGTGCAGGGGAAATAATGTAGACGCATTGTATACATCAATTAGTATATAAAATGTGCAGGGGAAATAATGTAGACGCATTGTATACATTAATTAGTATATAAAATGTGTAGGGGAAATAATGTGGACGCATTGTATACATCAATTAGTATATAAAATGTGTAGGGGAAATAATGTAGACGCATTGTATACATCAATTAGTATATAAAATGTGTAGGGGAAATAATGTAGACGCATTGTATACATCAATTAGTATATAAAATGTGTAGGGGAAATAATGTAGACGCATTGTATACATCAATTAGTATATAAAATGTGTAGGGGAAATAATGTAGACGCATTGTATACATCAATTAGTATATAAAATGTGTAGGGGAAATAATGTAGACGCATTGTATACATCAATTAGTATATAAAATGTGTAGGGGAAATAATGTAGACGCATTGTATACATCAACAAGAGAACAAGTGAAATATGTTTAAGTGTAATAATGGGAGCTTTTCCCACAGATCAACAAGTGTATCCAATGTGTAGGGGGCAATTATATGCCGGTCTTTATCTGTCGCTAAAGCGTGACCTACATTTTGTATGTTCCCGATATATCCCGAGTAAATAGAGAGTATTGGCTTTAAATAGACTAACCCAGTGTAAGCCAGGCTGTAAAAGGAAACTAGGCTATATTTTGTTACTAAATATACACCGTCATAAATTTCGAAATTCCTAATCCTCTTCTCAATCGTGTCTACTGGTGGACGGATTAGAGCCAAGCTTTTATAATAGTCAGTGCAGTAGAACCATTTCATTTATTGTTGGGAGTTTTAAAACATCAATATCTTTTTTTTTTTACTATTCTTTAATATCAAGTTGTTTGTTGTTTTTCATCGATGATATTTGATCAACGCTAAGATTGTCTTATTATAATTATATTCTTTGATACTACGTCATCTGTCTATACTCTCAAAACCAATCGCTAAGCGTTCCGATACACAGATACACTGACTGACAGATTTCTTTGAGCTGACAAGTCTTAATTAAGACTTGTCAATTATTATATAGAAGAAGATAAAGAAAAAAAAGGACAACACTGGGAGTATTTACCTATAGGTTCCTGAAAACCAGAGTCCACGCTGGTACTCCCTTTATAGAACTTGTTACCACTACTGGAGTAATCTGAAAAGAAACACACAAACAAAACTAAGGTCACCAAAAATAACATATCAACACACTAGTGAACACCAGAGACCTTTAGGTGTGTATAAAATTAAAATATTGAGACATTATACAACAATGGACATGACACCATTGTAAGTATTGTCTTAGTAACAGGTAATGATGAGACTGAAAGCTAGATCTACCTATTAGCAGACTTGTACAAAGAATAAGGGATTGAGTAAAGAATGTATCAGTTAGGATAGAAAGGGTGTGCAACACTTTTTGACACACGGCCATTTAAAGTAATTTGAAAAAGGGCCACGAATTCTGAAAATTTATTTACATCTTTAAAATGGATCGCCATTTGTGTTTTTTTCTGTAGCTTGTTCGTATTTTGTCTATAGCTTGTTTGTATTTTGTCTATAGCTTGTTTGTATTTTGTCTATAGCTTGTTCGTATTTTGTCTATAGCTTGTTTGTATTTTGTCTATAGCTTGTTTGTATTTTGTCTATAGCTTGTTTGTATTTTGTCTATAGCTTGTTTGTATTTTGTCTATAGCTTGTTTGTATTTTGTCTATAGCTTGTTTGTATTTTGCCTATAGCTTGTTTGTATTTTGTCTATAGCTTGTTTGTATTTTGTCGATAGCTTGTTTGTATTTTGTCTATAGCTTGTTTGTATTTTGTCTATAGCTTGTTTGTATTTTGTCTATAGCTTGTTTGTATTTTGTCTATAGCTGGTTCGCGTTTAGCCTTTAGCTGGTTCGTGTTTAGCCTATAGCTTGTTTGTATTTTGTCTATAGCTTGTTTGTATTTTGTCTATAGCTTGTTTGTATTTTGTCTATAGCTTGTTTGTATTTTGTCTATAGCTTGTTTGTATTTTGTCTATAGCTTGTTTGTATTTTGTCTATAGCTTGTTTGTATTTTGTCTATAGCTTGTTTGTATTTTGTCTATAGCTTGTTTGTATTTTGTCTATAGCTTGTTTGTATTTTGTCTATAGCAGGTTTGTATTTTGTCTATAGCTGGTTCGCGTTTAGCCTATAGCTTGTTTGTATTTTGTCTATAGCTTGTTTGTATTTTGTCTATAGCTGGTTCGCGTTTAGCCTTTAGCTTGTTAGTATTTCTTACATTGCTGGTTCGTGTTTTGCCTATAGCTTGTTAGATTTAGTCAATAGCTGTGAACGTTCATTTCTTGATTACTTAATGCTCTAAGAGTCTAGCAAAAGAGTCTACACAAGAGATGGTAAGCCTTGAATAAGTAGGCTACATGTTACGACACCTTTCGACTATTTAACAAATATTTTATCCGTCGCTTACAACACACAGCTTCCACCCATTAAATTGGATTGCGATGCAGTGAGCTGAAAATACGCTTTTAGTTCACGTGCAGATATGAACCTGTACACTCAGCATAAAGACACGCCTATTTATAGTCAATGTACACATATAGACAGAGATAACCACACACGATAACAAGGAAATGCACGCAAGATAAAGAGACGGCTCTTCCTTTACGTCAAACTTCGTAATACGAGTGCGTAAACGGCGTCGGATTCATGGAGGAGGATTTGACAGCTCCAGTGTTTTTAATTCATTACTGGTCCGTCATTAAAAGATATTTTTTTTAAAAATAGGGCAAAATCGCATGGTCTCATGCAATCATCAACCGGCCCTGTAATATTCTTACTATTCCATTAGCTTTAAATCTCTATTTTTTAATAGCAGTTCATCTGCAGTTATCTTGTATACAAAACAAAATTTTAAAAAGCAGATGTTTCGTAACAAGTGGAACAAAGATTGATGTTGAACGTATTATCTCCAGCTCTCTGGACGCTAACTTTAACTAACTACATTTTAGAAAAGAAAAAAAAACGTTTGAATTCCACATGAGAAAGTTAGGCACCAACGAGCGGAAGTTAGACCAAGACAAGAAGGAAAACTAACAGCAACATTGGAATTCGGAATGTGATAAGAGAATTGTTAAACCGTCTAAGAGAGCAGCGATCGCTAGATGAAAACGCTGCGAAGCTGTTGTCCTGATACAGCGATGCTATTTCCCTGCTAGCCTAGAGAATAACCTTTCTCTACCTGTTGTATGCGGTCCGCTACTGGCTACTCTCGCCCATGTAGAAAGGGGGGGGGGGGGGCAGGGGGAAGAATGAAATACCCGTAATTGTTGTTTATAAACTTTATCAATATTTTGTTTTTAAAGATGCCGCAAGAAATTTACCCACAATACCACTGGTATATTTTATCCTGTATAGGTTGATAACTGTTTCAATACATCTCAGGTCTCATGTGTTCAGTGCATTCTTTACGAAATGATTTCTAGCCGTGTGCAGGGTTGAATTATTGTCGTGCACAGCCAGAAGAGGTAAAAAAAAAAAAAGCCAAAGAACTTTCGTTAACCAGTGCATCCTAGAAGGAAAAACTCCACATTTAGGTCAAAAAACACAAAACAAAAAAAAAAACGGGGGGAAAAACGAACAGGATGTCACTGTGACCTATTTCAACAACTTACTCACCTGGCTAGGCACAGGTCAGGTAATGGACCCCCCCCCCCCGCACGCACACACACAATAAACACACTGACTAACGATATTTAATTAAGAAATAGAGGTTATTTCATTGTCCAAAAAAAAAATGTGTTGACGTGCCTGTACTAAAGACAATGACCAAAAAGATGATAGTTTCCGTTCAAATAGTTCCCAAAGTATTACTTTACTACAGTATTATACAAGTACATTTTCTAAAGACTTTCGCTCCCGATAAAAAATAAACATCCACTTTATATGACTAGAAAATCTTCCCCAGACCTACGTTGGATATAGTGTATACTAGAAAAGTTTTCCATATTTATTTGCTACTTTCTGTATAGTAGTAGTTGGATATAGTGTATACTAGAAAAGTTTTCCATAAGTATTTGTTACTTTCTGTATAGTAGTAGTTGGATATAGTGTATACTAGAAAAGTTTTCCATAAGTATTTGTTACTTTCTGTATAGTAGTAGTTGGATATAGTGTATACTAGAAAAGTTTTCCATATGTATTTGTTACTTTCTGTATAGTAGTAGTTGGATATAGTGTATACTAGAAAAGTTTTCCATAAGTATTTGTTACTTTCTGTATAGTAGTAGTTGGATATAGTGTATACTAGAAAAGTTTTCCATAAGTATTTGTTACTTTCTGTATAGTAGTAGTTGGATATAGTGTATACTAGAAAAGTTTTCCATAAGTATTTGTTACTTTCTGTATAGTAGTAGTTGGATATAGTGTATACTAGAAAAGTTTTCCATAAGTATTTGTTACTTTCTGTATAGTAGTAGTTGGATATAGTGTATACTAGAAAAGTTTTCCATATTTATTTGCTACTTTCTGTATAGTAGTAGTTGGATATAGTGTATACTAGAAAAGTTTTCCATAAGTATTTGTTACTTTCTGTATAGTAGTAGTTGGATATAGTGTATACTAGAAAAGTTTTCCATAAGTATTTGTTACTTTCTGTATAGTAGTAGTTGGATATAGTGTATACTAGAAAAGTTTTCCATATGTATTTGTTACTTTCTGTATAGTAGTAGTTGGATATAGTGTATACTAGAAAAGTTTTCCATAAGTATTTGTTACTTTCTGTATAGTAGTAGTTGGATATAGTGTATACTAGAAAAGTTTTCCATATGTATTTGTTACTTTCTGTATAGTAGTAGTTGGATATAGTGTATACTAGAAAAGTTTTCCATAAGTATTTGTTACTTTCTGTATAGTAGTAGTTGGATATAGTGTATACTAGAAAAGTTTTCCATAAGTATTTGTTACTTTCTGTATAGTAGTAGTTGGATATAGTGTATACTAGAAAAGTTTTCCATAAGTATTTGTTACTTTCTGTATAGTAGTAGTTGGATATAGTGTATACTAGAAAAGTTTTCCATATGTATTTGTTACTTTCTGTATAGTAGTAGTTGGATATAGTGTATACTAGAAAAGTTTTCCATAAGTATTTGTTACTTTCTGTATAGTAGTAGTTGGATATAGTGTATACTAGAAAAGTTTTCCATAAGTATTTGTTACTTTCTGTATAGTAGTAGTTGGATATAGTGTATACTAGAAAAGTTTTCCATAAGTATTTGTTACTTTCTGTATAGTAGTAGTTTGGTGAGTTGTTTTTTTCCAGGTCGTCAGCTTAATTTATTTTTTTCTGCTGTCTTGAATTGCTCGGCGCCGCTAAGGAAAATTTTCTAAATAGTTTTAGGTTTTAGTTTAGATAGAAACGGGGGGGGGGGGGGGTGCAGACAAGGAGAGATGATGGAGGGGGGCGGCTATCTCTGCGCGAGAGAGCGCGTGTGAGTATGTGCATGCATTTTAAGTGTGTGTGGGGGGGGGGGTAAAACCTTCTCTATGTTTATGTACAGCATGACAAGTTTAAAGACGGACAGTTAATGATTAACTGAATCCCCCCGTTCACCATTGAAATCAAGGTGCGTACTTCGCCTTAAATTATTCAAAAATTTAACTTAGACGACTTCATCATTTCATTGGCCGTTAATCCTCTTATGAGTAAAATATGCGTAACTTGGCTGTTCTATTTGGGATATAGGAGCAAAAAAAATCTAACCATTGTTTATTACAGCTAGAATAGCAATGGTCAGACTCAATTAGTACAGCCAAATAGCTCCTATTTTATCCACTAATTTCTTATCACTTAATAAACTACGACTTCTTGGCAGCTCGGTTGAGTTTTTCGCCATTTTTTTTTAATTTCTTGTGCCTCCCCATCAAATCTCGGCCTCTTCTTCGCCGGGAGTCGAAAATAGTCGAAGCGGCCTATTCTTAGAGCACACTTCATCAATGGCCTCATTCCTGTCTCCCAAGGAATTTTTTCTCTTTTTTTTTTCCATCTTTCTTTAGACTCCCAAGCAAAGATTCGGCAATCAATCGCTGCTACACACTAGTGAACCAGACGCTACGTGCAAGTGAAAAAATCCATGAAAAACGAACGCAGGCTTCTTGTTTGTGGCGGTACCGGTGCGTTGTGGCCAGTTGTTTTGTAGGGCAAATAATTGATCAATAATATATAGATAGCGCGGGTTCGAATCCAGGTTCAAAACGTCAGATTTATTTCTGGGTTTTGAGGGGGGGGGGGGTCTCAATCTACCCCACCTGTAAAGGGTAGCTGACATGAGATGGGTAACGTTAGGGTGACTGGGCATTGTGCTGGCCACACAATCAATCCGTGGCCAAGGAAACGAGTGAAATGTGCCCAACTGACCCCATAGCTCATCAACTGAACTAACTTTGTCTAAAAGGGATACTTTTCATTTCACTAAAAGTACCCTGTGAGAATTGCCAATGCCTCTTTTCATTTCACTAAAAGTACCCTGTGAGAATTACCAATGCCTCTTTTCATTTCACTAAAAGTACCGTGTGAGAATTGCCAATGCCTCTTTTCATTTCACTAAAAGTACCGTGTGAGAATTGCCAATGCCTCTTTTCATTTCACTAAAAGTACCGTGTGAGAATTGTCAATGCCTCTTTTCATACACCCTATTTTTGGTCAGTCAAAGTGTTTTATGTAAGTATTATTTACAACAGTGTCACGCAAAAATCAACTTTTGTTAAACAGGGTCGAAAATAATATTTTTAAAAAAATATAACAGCTAGGAATGATTAAATTAACACATGTTTGGCGGTAATATGTTTCCAATGACATTTAAGCTGTTAGCTCTATCTTTAAGTGGTATAATATTATAAATGGCTAAAATTAATGAATTTGTGTACTCTATAAGCCAGCCAGGCTTCTTTCAAGACCTTGCAGGTAACTGAGTAAAATATCACAAAAACATGGAGATGTAGGGAGACGATGAAAAGGGAGATAAGACGAAAGGCTTGCACACAAATAATTTTGAAATGTATTGTCATATGCTATTGTCAAGATTCCAACTTTCATCTAAAAATAGATGTTGATTGTTTCAAGAAACGTTTCCTTGTTGCAAGTAAGAAAGAAAGAAAGAAAACCGGTCACCGTTATTAATGTGTATCTCTTGCACTAAACCAATTAAGTGTAAAGCCTGCTACGACGCACATTCTTTCAAGATCAACAAGTTGACAGACCTTCAGATGGACAAAAGCAGTGCGATTTTTTTCAATCTTGGTGTAAACCAATATGTAGTGGTACACAATCGACTCCTAGTGAAGTAAGACATTATCGACTAGAAACATTGGCATCTGCTGGCCACGCCCTAGTGCAATCTGAAGGCATCAACTTCAGACCAAGATAAGGTTAGGAAGCCACAATAGCCTACTACATACAGATTGGACGATTTACTGCATCAGATACACCGCATTAGGGATTTATATAGAGAGTATTTTGTATGGCACTGGGGAGTTGGTATCCCTTTTCGCTGACCGAAATATGGGACATATTATGTAACGTAAAATGTTACGTATTCAGTTTAATTTATTTCACTCCTGTCATACATGTGTATCAATCATAGGGGATTGTGTATCAATCATAGGGGATTGTGTATCTATCATAGGGGATTGTGTATCAATCACACACACTTTCGCTCACACACACATTTATATGGATAAATGTTTTTTTTTAATACATGAGAATTACTGGCAGTAGGAATAAACTTGACCAGAATTGTGTTGACTATACATCGGAAATATCATCATTGAGACAATATTGGCCTGGAAATGGAAGCATTATGCCATAAGACAAATTGTTTAACACCTTATCGTATGATGATGCACCCTTGGGCGGTCAATATACACCCCCAACCTTTATGTATGTGTGTTATCGCATACAAAATATTGCTATAAGACATGTTGCATTGTCCGATATAGTCAATAGACACCAACCCTTATGTGTTTGTGTGTTATGACATACTCTATATTGCTCTCTCCTCCAATGTACATGTTTCGGCGAGAGGGCACTCTAAACTCTAAATTATGTACAGCAGAACCGAGACGTAAGTACAAGGATAAGATCATTTTGACACGGATATTTATTTTGTAATCCCCCAGCTCTCGGTGGAAACAACAAACAACCACGAGACTGTATTATTGATTGTTCAGTTATGGTGAAGGTGGTTAATCCACTCATCTGTGGGGCACACATACGGCGATAGAAATAATCTATAGTGCTCAACCAGAGAAACGACTCGAGAGAACCCAGCATCGTCTAGGTTGGCACAAGCAGTGTAATGATGCAATCAATAGATGTTTTTTTTTAATACAACCATCCACTCTTTTATAGATTTGTATCTCCAACTTTCTTTTTATCAAATCGAAAAAGCTGAGATACTCGTGTACGTGTGTGTGTTTGTGTGTTTCCCCCCATAGCCGCAAGTACAGACGTTAAACGGCAAAAAAAAAAAATCATTTAAAAGATTTCAAAATAATGTATTTGTTTGTTTGTTAACAGCGTTTTGTCAGGCAGCAAGTATTGGCGTTGTCTGGCATTGGGTTCAACTAGCTTGCACAACACCCTCAGCCACAAACTCAAGATGTCTAGGCGCCCCGGCACGACGTACTCACGGAAACGGGGAGATCGTGAAGCTTGTCGCGCCATCCCTATCGGCACGAGAAAATCTGCCAATGGGGATCGTGACCATCGTGTTCGCAATGAAGCAATTCAATCCAGAACATTTTTACATCAACCTGATGTGACTACACAATACTACACTGACTAGCACACAGTCGTAGGGTGTAGCTCAATTTCAATTGGTATTCAACATTGACACACACAAATATGTATTGTCAGGGCCGTATTTAGAATTGTGGGAGCCCTGTTCACAAATTTATGTGGGGGCCCCTCGCGGCCTCGCTCCTGCCTTCCACATACCTCAGGAAAGTGCCGTTAATTCATGTTAAATTCTATAAAATCATAAAATTGTATGTTGCGCTTAGCTTGGTTGGACTGGAGCGCTTACAATTGTAGGGCATTTACATTACTTTTATTTAACGTTTTCAACGAAAGAATGGGGACGTCACAAAAAAACTCTTTTTGGATGTGTGGGGGCCCCTTTTTTTTCGGGGCCCCTGTTCCAATAGAACATGTGGAACATGCCTAAATACGTCACTGTGTATTGTATGTAAGTGTATGTGCTTATTGGGAGCACATTGTGTGCCCATGATTGCATGCCCAAGATGCACGCGTAAGACGCTGATTGCATGCCCAAGAAGTAACTAAATTAAAATACGGAAGCTATGTTAACATTTTTTGCGTTTACTTTTCTCTCATTATAGGTACACTTTATTAACATACACACAGACATAAATGCATTGCTAAATAGATAGACGGATAGATAGATAGATGGATAGATAGATAGATAGATAAATAGATAGAGAGATTGATAGATGGATAGATAGATAGATAAATAGATAGAGCGATGGATAGATAGATAGATAGATAGATAGATAGATGGATAGATAGATAGATAGATAGATAAATAGAGCGATGGATAGATGGATAGATAGATAGATAGATAGATAGATAGATAGATAGATAGATAGATAGATAGATGATAGATAGATAGTTAGATAGATAGATAGTTAGATAGATAGATAAATAGATAGATAGATAGGTGAATGGAAGGATGAGTGGATGAAATGAGGGAAGGGTGGAGAGATGTGGGGGTGGATAGAGGGATGCTTAGATATATAGATAGATACACAATACACACACTAGCTAGTGAAAATGTTCTGTCAGATGCTTAGATATATAGATAGATACACAATACACACACTAGCTAGTGAAAATGTTCTGTCAGATGCTTAGATATATAGATAGATACACAATACACACACTAGCTAGTGAAAATGTTCTGTCAGATGCTTAGATATATAGATAGATACACAATACACACACTAGCTAGTGAAAATGTTCTGTCAGATGCTTAGATATATAGATAGATACACAATACACACACTAGCTAGTGAAAATGTTCTGTCAGATGCTTAGATATATAGATAGATACATAATACACACACTAGCTAGTGAAAATGTTCTGTCAGATGCTTAGATATATAGATAGATACACAATACACACACTAGCTAGTGAAAATGTTCTGTCACTACTTCCATTTCTCAAAAGAGTCACTATGACTCGGAGCCGGTGTGTGGTGTATATTAAAAGCATCAGCACTCACGATTCGCACCTGCCATGTCTTTTTCTGGATACCCATCGCGCTGGAGCCGAAAATTAGGAATAGCTCTGTCAGGCCAGGGTGAATTTCTCATTTAACAGTTGAAATTTACCCCCCTCCCCTCACCCCCGTTTAAAAATATCACGTCTGCTGATCGCGCGGGTGCACTCGGCGGCGCTAGACATTATGTGTACAGTTTCATAGTGGCACGGCACCAAACTGCATTTCCTGACTTTTCACCTGTCCAGGTGCTCCCAAATGTTTCACTGCCAGGCTAAACTTAGGCCAGGGGAACTAGCCCAGAAAATTTACATTATGGAAAATAAACAACAACAAGAAAAAGAAAAATGAAGTCAGCTGTTTTAGTCAGCTTGTCGATTAAAATATAAGTCTCCAAAAACTAGCGTAAATTTGTATTCAATCAATTCAAAATTGACAAACAAAAGAATGCAATTGATTTTCTTCTTTTTTTTTTTAATTTTCTTTTTTGGGGTGAATGGGTGTGTTGCTAAACAAAAATTCATTTTGTTATAAATTAGGGATTAAAAACAAGAAAGAAGTAGAATGATCAAGAAAAAAAAACTACCTAGTTTACTCTAAATTACTACACAAATACACCCCCCCCCCCCCCCATACAAAATTTTTTTAAGGTTTTCTCTTTATTAAAAAAAAGTTCCATTTTGTAAAAATTCTTTCTTGATTTTTTTTTTTAAAGTTTAAATATAGCAAAATTAAAAATTGAAAATGGATTGTGTGACCAGCACAATGCCCAACCGCCTTTACTCTACCCCATCTCAAGTCAGCTACCCATCAGAGCTGGGTAGACATAAAATGACTACACAATTAATTTGTCTAAGAATGAGCACAAACAGCCTGTGTAGCAGTTAGTGGATTAGAACAAATATCTTTGAGTACATTAAGAAAGAAGCTTGTAGAATTGTTGTTATTGTTGTTTTGGTAAAGTTGAGACTACTGTTACTGTCAACTATACAAATTCTTTCTTTTCAATTTTTAAAACAATCACTTTTTTTATTATGGTGATATTTAATTTATAGAGGTTGACAAAACCCTTTGCAGTTTTCATTTTTAGTTAAAAACAAAATGAATGTCCTGACATGTAAATGTGCTTTTCAGTGACATATTGGTGTTTGGGCATGTAGGCAAATTAAATGGATAAACGGACCTCACCCGCTTAAATCCAAGAAATATGCCGTTGTGTATGGAACAAATATCAAGTGAAGAACAGGTGAATATTGCAACATTAGGGATAACAAAAAATTGTATTAAAAAAAAAAAATTAACATTCTGAAGGCCAAAAGTTCAAATCCAGCAGTTAAGAAATTAAAGTAGCCTGGATAGTATAGTGCTGGCCAGAGAATCTCCTCATTTGTCCTAGCATGAAACAAACACTACAGGTGAACTGTGCTTCACTAGCCTTATGGATTTGTCTGAGAATGGGTATTTTCATTTCCTAATTATGAAGTTAAAAAAATACCTGACATAGAGAAAAACTATTTTCTGTGTTACTTAAATTTGGTTACAGCATTATAAGGATTTCTAAAGTATCAGGTTACATTATGATCCTGGTTATCTATAGTTGAGCAATAGTTTTCCTTTTTTATCTAATCAGAGATATTTTGTTTTAATATGGAGTGGAGATTGTATACCAGAATGCTAATGAAAACATCCATGGGATCAACATCTTTTAAATTCTCCATGCATTCCCAACATTAAGCCCCAGTCCAAAAAAGAAAGTCATAATGTTTAGCTAAACTGTTTCTTGCACACAAAAATAAGATCTGAGTGTGAGTTGAGGATTTAGGAGATGAATAGAACAAGTATTTCCATGAATCTTGGGGGCAACATCACAGCGTAGAATAGATTGTGAACATCTCACAGATTATTACAACTGACTAGAAGAAAGGAACAAAGGAATTGACTATCAGGGCCTTGTATAAAACCTGGGATATGAGCGTTAGCTCTTATTCGAGTGTTAGCTCTGGATTGTTATTCCACTAGACCACCTTTTGTTTGCTTTCCTTTTTATAAAGCATCAGAATTATCTCATAACATTTTCACCATGACACGAGTCTTTGAAGCACTTAATTTGTTTTATGAATTGACAAATGCATGAACAAAAATGAGATGAACAACTTACATTGCTGGTAATTGTTTGAAGTCATCTTGATACAGCGTAGTGACCTTGTACTTGCTCCCCTTTACATCAGTAATCCATACAAAAGTTTGATTTTTTTACACTCTGAGGATTTAAAATATACACATTAATTTTGTATTCTTAATCATACATATACTAAGATTTAAATAAATTACAGGTATTTCCAAAAAATAAAGATATCACACTCTAAGCTTAGATAATCATTACATTAAAAAATCATATAGTTATAATTAATTTGTGTCACTAATATGTTTTCTGTTGATTTTTTTGGAATCATTTTTGACTAACTAAAGCGGGATGAGCAAGCATTTGTAATGTAGCTGCAAGCCAGATATAAGAGTTAACAGAGGCACAACAGCCAAATATTGAAATGGAGGGAAGGGGAAATTTTACCCACATCAAGGGGTATTTTTTTTTTACAAATTAAACCTTACATCGAAGTACCGTTAATTCCATTAATAAATTGTCATAATCTAACACAAGATGACTATCTGCGACTCCAAGTCAAGTGACAAAAGCTTTATTTTTTAACGGAGTGCAAGCCAATCAAAATGAAGGCATGAGCCAATAATATTACCCACGCCTGCTCTGAAGGGAAATATGTCTAGTCTATGAGCTTATTATGTTTCAACCAGTTACAAACTTATCATCGATGATGAATTTTATCAAATTTTAATCAAATGTACAATCACTCCCCATTTTACAAACATGTTGATCCTTAATGACTTTTCTTATTCCTAATAACACTTTGTTCATATATTGTTACTAGGCTTACTATTGATTATGTTTATCTCCTAACTACGTTGGTGGGATAAGATCTATAAATACTTTCAAAAAAGCAATAACAAAAACAACATTAAACAAGTAAATAATACCTTTTAAATTTTAATTAACATACAAAAAAGATATCTATCTAGATATTATCCAAAAAAGACTGTGTATGTTGATTCTGAGTCCCAATGGTTAATTTAAAGAAATGTGACCTTATTGTCTTATAATTTACTTTTCCAATTTTGCCTCCTGCATGTGTTCTTCTTTATCAATGTGGTTAGAACTGCTGACTGGCACGTGGGTGATCTGGGTTTGTTTCCCTACTGAGAATTTTTTTTATTTCTGTAATATAATGATCTATATTTTCATAGCTTTTTTAAAATTGTACATTTTAGTTTTCTAATTGTTTTCAATAAGTAAAAAACTATAATTTGTATTTTACAATTAATTTTTTATATATTTTATTTGTAGCGTAAGGCTTTACTACAAGCCTTTGTATTTGATATAAGAATTTAAACTCTTTTTCTCCAGATCGACGATGGGATCATCAATTCAATTTAAAATGGCTTTTTTGTCGCATCTACGTTGCCATTGTAGATTTGTTAAATACTTTATTTCATTTATTTTTGCCGCAATTCTTTTTATTTTACTTTTAAATATATCTAGAATGATTTCCCTTTGAATAACATCCAGATTTGTGTGTTTCCATCATGTTTTCATTGAAAAAAAGTTATTTGTATGGAAGTTTTTTTGCCCACGTGTGGTGGGTTGTGATCATAAATTATAAAAACAGGCTTTATATTTATATTTTTAAAGAAATATTTGTTTCTAATAGTGAAAAAGGGTACATATTTTAGCAAACAAATGGAGTTAATTAATTTGGGAATTTTTTTTTTTTTGTGTTACCCTTGGAATGTGTTTTGTGTGAGACTTTGGTGAGTATTTTTTTTAGTTTTAAAAATTATTTTTTATAATATGTTACAATGATTTTATATTCTCTGTAAGGAGATTTTTATTTCCTTTAATTCAATACAAATATGATATTGTATGATTAAAACCCAAAAAGTTATTAAGATTTGAAGATAGCAATAGTAATGACAAAAAGAAAAAAAAGGATAATTCTGTCAGAATTAAACTTTTAATTTACTGTAATAGTTGGTTTTTTTCAACACTAATTAAATACCATACTTTAGTTGGCAGCAGACATGCCTACCCCCACTGATCAAAATAAGGAACAACCAAGGTAAAAATAAGTAACACAGATCCTAAATGAGGAACAAAGTGGGGAATAATTTATTTTTTTACGCAATCATCACATTTATTAATAAAACATATAAGAAATAGGGTTCAACTTACATGTATACACCATATATAATAAACATAACACAATATAAATTAATAAAGAATTAATTAAAAATTATTTTTTTTAAATATTTGTTTGGTAAAATTATCTATTAAGTCTTAAGTCCAACTTAAGTAGGCCACCGATAGGTCTATAAGTCTACACTACTATATAATATTAATATATAATGCAGAAAGTGGCTTTTTTTCTGTAGTTACTTGATTTGTAAGCCATTAAGCATCAATTTTTTTTTTTATGTTTCTACATAGTCTATGGTAGATATTGGCAAATGTTTATATGTACCTGGTATAGTATACAGATTAAATAGACGTAATTAAGCATCAATTAAATTGTTGTTTTTTTGGCTAATGTAACTTAATCCCTAAGCCCAGACCTAAAGATCTAAGTCTAAGCTTTGAAACTATGAGTCTAATCAAAGTCTAACTATGACTAAGGCGTCCAAGGAAAATGGAAATTTTATTTCAGTACCCGGTACAGGTAGCTAAATAGCTTCAGCACTAGCGGACTGGAAGCAGTAAGTATAAAACAATAACTGAGTTCCTTTTTATTTTATTTTTAGAAACTAGAAATAAACAAATTTTATTGTTTTAGCAATGATTGAATTAAGCGTAACAAATAATTCATTTAATTCCTCCATATTTTATGGAAATGTTCACTATTACAAATGCTGCAATAAGTATTTGTAGTCTTAGCTTTAATACATGGGAATTTTTTGGAATATTCATTCCACAAAATCAATTTAAATCCATTTATTTGACATAGCATAGTAGGCAGTGACGTGAAGGCCCTACGCTTCTGCACTCTCAACACACAAGAGGAAAGAAATTGAAATGGAAGTAACTAGAATGGAACAAAAGTAGGCTACCATTTTTGTTTTATTCTGCATTATTACTTTCTTAATAAAATCTTTAAATTTTTGGACAAGCCAATTTTGCAAAACTAAACGGAATTGCTGAATGTGGGGGTATATTTTATTAATTTTCCATAACAGTTCCGGAACATACAAAATGGTGGGCATGCCTTTTATATGCCTTTTTTATAGAGCAGAGAAAAATAAAGAGAAGGATGTTTTTTTAAACTGCAAAATAAAGTTGGAAATTAAAAAAGCATCATGATAAACTCAAACATATGTTATAGCTACCGGTAAGTGATTTGACTTATTACAAATATTGATCATTAGTCATATTCATTAGTCCCTAATATAACCAATTAAATTTACATTATCAATGTTTAATATTGCCTCAATCTATCTTACAAAAAAAATCAAATAGTGGACAGACACACACAAAATGAACAGTGTGATATAGCAGTCAAGCATTGTAATACCATTCCAAGAACTTTATAAGCATGTGTAAAGGCTCAAAAAGAAATTAAGGATGAAAAAGTATAGATTAACTTAAATTAGTTATGGAGCAACATATATAAATGTAACGACGGTATATAGCGCAAAAGATGTTAACTTCTGGATTTAAATGTCATGACCAACAGGGAGTTTGTGTGGTCAGCTCAACGGCCGACTGCCTTTACTTTCCCAGCAAATTTTGGTTCCCATCACAAAAAAATAGACTCTGGAACATGTAGAACCCAGGAGCAAATCCAGCATTACTAGGTTTGAACCAAATTTCCGCAGAATGGAAGCCCAGGGCCCTATCTCAAGAGAACAACAGTTTATACAAAAAGATCTAGGATAACAGATTATGTGTATACATTAATATTGGTAAAGCTGCTGTCTGTCATTAGCTGGACGTTTATTCAGCAAACTTTTTAGTATAAAAGCCTCCAACCAATTAAATAGACACTATAGTCTTGTATAAAATAATCTATAATTAATATACAAAAAATATTATGTGTCTTTATGTGTCAAAGATATCATTTCTTGAAACAAATAATACCAAATAATAATAAACTGTTCATAAAGGAATGTGCAATAAAACATGTCTTTACACAATGCCCAAAAATTCACATTTAAAGGCTAACATTAATCCTTTCATTAGCAATCCATTTTTTGTGCTATATATAGCACATCCACTGGCTATTATTTCAGTCATACCCAGGCATTTTTTCCCACAACGTGATGAAAACAATTACAGTTCCTTTCAAAACAATTCAGTAATTGGTCAATTTTCTTATTTTGAGCACACACAAAAAAACAATTTTTGTTGTACTCTATAAAATACTAATTCAGCTTAGGACTGGTGAAAGTGTACATCCTTGAAGTCATGTACACATGAAATTTACAGCAAAGGGGCTAGTGGCATAAAATCAATTGCAAAAAAAAAAATATATATATACCTAAGCTTAGCGAAATAAAAACAATAGGTGAAGCTCGCAGAACCAGGTGAATTTAGGCAAAACAGGATCTTTTTAACACTGGGTACACTGGTACACTATTCTAGTACCAATTCTGCGAACATTTGTGAATTTTAAAGAAGAAAAAAAAACATAAAAAATAGAAATTCAATAATTTTAACTAAAAAACTGGACTAATACAATAAAATCATAAATAATTAACTTTTTATTTTCTTTGTATAGTTGTAAAAAAACACATAATGTCCAACAAAAATTAAATTAAGATAAATTAGATGGATTTTAAATTCTTACAGTCAATCCCAAATTCTCCATGAATGGCTAATTAGAAAAAAATATTTGTAGGTATTTTGAAATTATGTCGACCTTAAAAAAAAATAAATTGTTAGAGCATTTTATGTAATAAAATATTAATGTATTTTTTTTCATTTCATAGCAAATCTAAAATTATACTATTACTAAATATTCACATTATATGGTGATTGCCAAAAAAGGTACTTTATAGATGAAATACTTTTGTTTTCAGCATTGGTTTAAAAAGTGTTGTTTTTTTTAAATCATAAATCTAATATTTTGAACCGGACAGAACTAGGTTTCAGGACCTCTTCAAAAGTGGGTTTCGGGTTCTTGAAAAAGCCTGAGGTATATGGGTAGCCTACCTTGTTCTGCAAGCCTCAATAAAAATAGATCCTCCTAGGGCTTTGAAAATTCATAGTATGCATAGGTTCGGTGAGTTTCAGACACTCAAATAGCATCATAAACCTAGCCCAACAAGTAAATGTAATTTTCTATTTGAATAAATGTTGTGCAATAGATCTGATAAAAGAATTCATAAATGTTTTTTTTACTAATAATGGTGCACCAAAGGTTCTGGGTTCGAATTCTGGTAAAGGCTAGGATTTTTTCCTGGGACTGGAGGGTTAGCTCTGATAGGTAGGCCTACCTGACATTAATTTGGGGTAAAGTAAAGGCTGCTGGGCATTGTGCCGACCACCCAATTCCATAGTAAGCCATGGCCACAGAAACTGGGTAATGCTGTTTCTCCGGCCCTATGGTCTGACTGGTACGTTACTATTTTTTTTTTACTTTTGTTCTTTATACTGATTCAAATAAACATGGCCCTCTCCCTACGTAACAGCACAGGCCAAAATGGTATTGTTGATATTATACTATTTTAAAAGTGATGATCGAATTTCCAATGATTGTTTAACATGACTTACTGCTACACAAGCTTGCAGACACAGAGTAAGCTAAGCTTCAAATTTATTTTATTCAACTCGAGATTAGAATTAATGTCTTGCAAACTATTTTTTCGCCATGACTAATCCAAAATCACCTATGAAAAGAAGCACTCTGGATTCCTTCTTTGTGACCTTACAAAGCCAGCAAAGCCAAAATGACATTGTTTATACTTTAGCCACAATTTGGAAAAAAAGTAATTCTAATTGCTTTGGAAGGTATTTAATGATTTGATTTTCGGCTGAAAATTGAAGCGTGTTTTTTTTTCAAAATAATATAAAGCCTAATTTGTAAAAAGTTAAAATTGCAATTATTATGTGAAATGCAAAGCAAATGCCTAAAATGTTCAAACCTGTGGCCTGAAGTTTATGTTTAAATAAAATTCTTTGAGACACATTTATGCAATTAGGCTATAAAATGTAATTACAACTCAATACACTATTAGTATTGACCTAATTATTTTTCTTTTACTATTTATTATACCCAATATATACCTAGACTTCACCAAATAGTAAGTTACTATTTTATAATCTCTTTTTCTATTCTTTTGTTTTAACTTTTGACTGCTTATTGACAAGTCTTTTTATTAATAAGGCTTGACTTTATGGTGTTCATGAACTTCCGATTTATTTCAGGCAACACATGATGTTTTCTGCATGTTTCAAGTATAGCTTTTTCTGTGATGCTTGAAAATGTATTTCAACTTTGACGTCCAGTTCTGGTCTTTTATAAATATACAAAGGCTACAAGAATAGTTATGAGGGATCTGTTTTAAACTTCGAAAGTGAATGTGCTAATAATCAACATGTTAGTTGCGTTCAGTTAAATTTAGCTTCCTTAAAAAATAAAATAGTCAAGACTAGTGGTTCTTGGCCAATCAAAAACATAATCTATAGATACATAACGATACAAAACAAAAATTCTTTTGCATCAAGCAAAAATTCATCGAGTAATCTGACACCGGAAATTAGAGACCTATTAGCCTAACAAGCATTTGTATAACATGTTAAATACTTGAGCATATAATATATGGTAGTATAGTAAATTATCTAGACAAACTTAATGCACTGTGCCCACACCAACATGGCTTCAGGAAAAACAGATCATGTGAATCTCAATTAATAGGCTTAAAATAGATGACTTGTCTAAGGGATTAGATAATAACAACCAAATTGATGCTATATTACTAGATTTTTTCAAAAGCATTTGATAAAGTTCATCATTCTAGTCTACTAAAGAAACTTAAATATTTTGGCATCTCTGGACCCTTACATCAGTGGATTCAGGACTTTCTTATAGGCAGAGAACAAACAGTGATAATAAATGGCTCTAAGTCATCACCAATAACAGTAAACTCAGGAGTTCCGCAAGGACCCTACTATTTCTAATTTATATTAATGATCTACCAAATTGCATCAACACAGGAACAAAAGTAAGATTATTTCCCAATAATTGCATAATTTATAGAATTATAATAAAGACAGGAAAAGATAGTGAACTTTTACAAAAAGACTAGATGAACTACAAAAATGGGAATCAAACTGCAGTAGCCTATGTCTTTTCACCCAGAAAAATACCAACTTTAACAAGAGTAACACCATTAGTCAAATCACTAAACCTAGAAACACTAGAGGACAGAAGTGCAAATAGTAAAGTAGTAATAATCAGGGCTATACCGGAGTTGGACTCGAGTACATTTTGGGTACCTGTAGTCAAGTTCGGCACACAATGCACCGACTCCTACTAAATTTAGTTTGGAATTTTTAAAAAAGCAAGTTTAAATGTCCCAATTCACAAAAAGTTATAATTAATGACTTCTCTACTGTAAAAATAAAGACCAATGCATGCAGTGACTCACGTAACCGAAAAACGAACACACAAGTAACTGTGAAGAGGCATGCTTTTCATGTGCCTCACTATGTGTCAATACATTTGCATTTTAATACAGAGGAGTCGGAGTCGGGAGTTGAAAGTATAAAAAACTGAAGAGTCGAGAGTTGGAACATTTATCTACCGACTCCACAGCCCTGGTAATAATACATAAGGCATTAAACTCTAATTTATAAATACAACCCAATAACAACGTTGTTGCAAAGCTCAGATAAACATTAAGACAAAAACTCTTTCCTTCTCCCTTATTAAATGCGAGAACAAATGCATATACTCTTTCTTCCCGAGTGGCATTCGGGTTGCCTGAACAAACCAGGAAAATCCGTAACTTAACATCATTTAAAACATTAATAAAAATGCAAGACTAGACTCGGACCACGGATGAGTGTAGGGCGCAATAATCTTCTTTATAGAAGAAGCATCTGTAATGTATAAAGATAAGATAAGTTTGGAAATAAAAATATAGTAGATTCTTCACGTCTGACGGTCACAATCAATTGATTCAACATCTTTTAGAATGTAATAAATTGAATGACCTACATCTTTTCTTACTGGTAGTACAAGTAGTATAAACCAGTAATGCAGCACACAGACATGTTTTGTTAGTAAATAATGAACTTTATCATTATCTAATAGGACCGGAAATATTGGTAGGCCTACACTATTATCTTTTAGAAAGCTCACTATGCATACATAATCAATGATAATCAATCATTAACACATGTAAAAAAAACATTTAATACAATACCTCACTAATTATAAATTACATTAAAAAATTTAATTAGGCCTATATTATTTTAGTATATAGGCCTATAATATGTAAATTATAATAATTAGGCCCTATAAGGCCTAGGCCTATCTAATAGGCCATATATGAGTAGGCTTAACTTTTGCATCGGCTATGTTGTATGTGATTAATATGATTAAAAAATAAAATACTAAAGCTGTTGTGGTCAGTCTAAAGTAGGTCTAGTCTTAGTCTACAACACAAACACAACACTTGTAATCGGATTTTTTTTCACATTTGTCTGAGTTGTAGTTAGTGTTAGTTAACTATTTTATTAAATCTAGTTTAGTTTTAGTAGTTACTAGTTAGGCTAGGTCTATCTTAGTATCTAAATCTAATATCTATTTTAATACTAGTAGTAAATAGCACAGAATAGGTATAATTTACTATGACTAATGACTATACTATACTATCATCTAGTCTAGACTATACTTATAGGCCTATAGACGCCTATGACCTATAGTATAATATAGTGTTAGCCTAACTATTTACTATTTAATATTTACTTACTTTTTACAGTCATTAGGAAAATTAGGTAGGCCTTTACCGTTATGAATAGTTTTTTTTTTTAAAGCACTAGAGTCTAGGTCTAGATCTAGGTCTAATTTTAAAATAGCTCAATGCACTTAAACGAAAAACTAAGACTTCAATGCAAAAGGTAAAAAAAGAATAACAGCAACCGAGACGTTTTTGAGTGAGGATGGAGACGAGTTCACGAGTTGTACAGTTTGAAGCTAGAACTCAGAACTACAGTCAGTAGCCGACCATTTATCGGTTGCGAAACCGCCATGCAGCTACATCGATCGAAAACCTTTAGGCTTAAATTATTTCCTATATAAGCAACTTACTTTTACAATCTGTAAGAAAATGTTAAGCTCTAAAAAATTCACATCCAGAAGGTATAAATAGATCTAAGTTTAGTATTGGTGTTCGCCATTATTATTTTTTTTTTTACGTCACGTGGTCATTGCCATCCAATTACCGCTTTCTTGGGGTCCAAATCCAAAAATAGATTGTTATATTCTAGTGGTGGCTGGTTATAGAATAATAAGGCTTAAAAATACGGGGTGAAAAATACACTATACTAAAAGCAGTGATGCTAGAAGATTGGTTTGAAAGTGAAAAATGAGAAACTATTTCAGACCTAGATCTATTTAATAATTGTAGAAAGTCTAGTTTTATTTCAAAAACGGAATTTTTTTTTTTAGGCTACCTTTCTGCTCTAAGACTGTTCGACGTTTGTCAAAATAATATAGCCTATTATTATTAATATAGGTTAACAGCTAAGGCTAATCCACGATTTATGAATATCCATCCCTAAACTAAATTAAGCTGGTCCATGGATATATCTATAGATCATTTGCCTACATAATGCATATAACATCTATGTTAGCTAGAGATCTAGACTATATTCACTTCAATTGTTAATCAAATTAACTAGCGTACGTAGGTTTAGGCCTAAGCCTAATATAGTCCCATTGGCATTGGCCAATAAGTCTATATAGGCCGAAACTTAAATTAATATTATTAATATAGGCTATTTATAACTAGGTCTACAGTGGCTAAGGCTATTTAGTATTATCTACCATTTAATAAAATGCTAAATTGAGCACGTATATAGTATAGTCCTACCCAGAACCTATATAATAAGGTCCAATACATGCCTAGATCTATGCACAAGGCAAAGTCAATCTAATCGGTGCCTATTCCCCAATTCTCTCTGCACCCGACGATGAAAAGGACATTTTTTTTTCAAGCCATGGAGGACGCGATCACATCCATCCCCAAATTGGAACACCTGTACTTACTTGGTGACTTCAATGCGATAATCGGCTCTGGTGGTGATGCATGGCCAAACTGTATGGGCCCGCATGGAGTTGGCACAATAAATGACAACGGCGAAAGACTACTGGAATTTTGCAGTGTTCATAGGCTTTGTGTAACAGATACATAGGCCTACTTCTCTGGCAGAGACTCTCACAAGGTATCGTGGCGCCATCCACGTTCAAAACGGTGGCATCACTAGATCTCTGCATCACTTGGAGGACAGACCTAAAACGTGTTCTTGACTCCCGCTCATTCCATAGCGCTGACTGTAACACAGATCACTCGCTGGTGGTCAATAAGGTCAAACTAACAATTTAAAAAAACTTACAGTGCCAGCCAACACAAGCTTAAACGTATAAATACAGAGCAAGTGAATGACCCAACCAAATCCGAGTTTTTCTGTGAAATACTGAAGGAATCAATCAGCCCACAGGAGGGAGTAAGAAAATGGAAAGGCCACAGGAAACGATGGCTTACCTGCAGAAGTAATAAAAGTCAGCAAGTCAATTCTGATTCCAGAACTTCATGATGGTAAATAGTGCATGGTATATTGGGATTTCTTCTTCTTTCTTGTAGGCCTACTCGATGTTGGTCAATAGAGGTTTTTAAAAAAACAAAACAAAGCCTGATCTTGATGAGAAGTGGAACTGCATGCACTGCGCCACGGTGTTTAGGTCTGTCTCTCTTCTATATTCAGGTTTGTGTTGGTGGAGTTCTTCTGTTACCAGAACATGTTGCGTGCTGATTCATACAGGGGACATGCATGGAACACATGTTCTGCGTTTTCAGGAGATATCCCAATTTGGCAATCAAGGACAATCTCTGGTGTCCCCGGGATGGGACGTGGCGCGACGTCTGGACTTCTTCTTCATATCCCATAGACTTTATATCCCATAGAGTCATACCTCATGCCATGGTTCAAAGGCGGCCTTGAGGGGTTACGTTCGCTCTAGACTGGGGGCATCCCGTGAGAGACATAATTTGCTCTGCAGCGGCACCTAGAGGTTACGAAGCATTCCTTGTAGACTCTTGGGGGTCATACAAATGCACATTCACCAAAGGACGCTTGGAGCAAGTAGGCCCCTAATCCTAAAAAGCAAGCGCCCTTTAGACGGCTCGCATGGGGCTAGCCTTGGACTGAGGTTGGAGCAAAGATGCCTTCCTCAACCATTGTCAGCATTAATACATTGCCTCCTACTGCTTATAAAAACCAGGCTCTAAGCGAGCAATCTCAGTCGGAGTGAAAATTGCAGTCGACTCTTGGACCGTGTCTCACCGGTTTTAATGCCATGCCTTCGATGTAGATCTAGTCATTAGTCTGAAAAAAAAATGTTGCCACACCCTAAGAAGCTGTCGTTTGATTCCATTGTTTGCGTCTGAGTGGTTATTTTGGCCATTGTTATTTGTTCTTATCGATACAGTTTTTTTTATTTATTTCATCGACATTGAAGGAATCATCTGTTTGTAGTTCTTTGCTGACAGGCAATCTCATTACTAGTATTTTTATAATCCTTGGTAGGTAAAGGGACGAAAGCACAAAAATTCTGTATACATGTAATATTTCACATTACTATTTAAAAAATCTTTTAGGACTATTTTTTTTTATCTTACTATCATAGGGCCTACCATGGCATGGATAATTTAAAACTTTATGTGAATAACTTTAAACAAATCTTTAACAAAATTGTTGTTATTGTTACGTTCTTTTTTTTGTAAGATAATAACAACAAAAAAAAGTTCTAGTGAAATAGTCCAAGGTGTCGTGCTTCTTTTTACCCCCACCCCTTTCTCACTACGCCATTGATGCCACTATAAGATCAGGGGCGTACGCGAAAGCTCTTTTATGTAAAGGAAGATCTGGGCGGACCACGTCCTTATGAATGGGTTGCCTGAACAAACCAGGAAAACCAGTAATTTAATATCATTTACAACATTAATCAAAATGCAAGGCTAGACTCAAACCACGGATTTATCGACAAGCATAGGACGCAATACTATACTTTATAGAATGAGCGCTTGTAACTGGTAAGCTACGATTAGATAATAATAAGGGTAAGGGTATTTCAGGGGGAAAAGGAGCAACACAAATTGTTAACTAGACAAACCTTGCACTCCCTACCGTCTGGGAGTGTACGCCCAAACAACAAACTCAAACAGCTAGCAAGAACCATACAGTCATACTGAAGACTTCCTGGCTCGAATTAAAACAACTTTGACGTGGATGAGGGAGTTCCAATAAAATAGGCATGTAGGCCTACGTATAATTGTTTTTTTTTTTTTTTTTTTTTTTTTTTTTTTTTTTTTTTTGTATCTATAACACTTATGGGAAATACATAAGCTTATTACGTTAGCACTGAAAAAGAAGGGTGGATTTAGAAAAATTACCGTACGCATGCATACGGGGAGAAGACGAGGTTTTATTGTTTACATATGCAAAAATGTATATTTATCCTACAAAACAATAAAAACAACAAACAAACAAATTACTCAAATAGGCTAAGTGCTCAAAATATATTCATAATGGATTTTTATTTCCATTTCTTGAAATTAGTATAGATTTTACGTTTCTTTTTCGTGTTTATCATTCTATTTTATCAATTATTTTAATGTAGTGCTCAAGGGGATACAATTTGAATGTCCTATTGTATTTTGGAAATAAATTTAAACGTGAGGCAAATACGATATTAAATTAGAGGCCGACCAAACTTCGGTATCAGTTTCGGTTTCGTACCGAAAGTAGGCAAATTATCTCTTTCAGCGTAGTTTCGGTTTCGGCTGAAGCCAACATTTAAACTTTCGGTTTGCTTTTGGATTCGGCCGAAACTGATATTGACTTTCGGTTATAAGCCGAATATCTATTTTAACTATCAAAATCCATACTGCAACGCCAGAACTCTGCTTTTTAATAATTTTTATTCAATTAAACTGTTGCGAATTAATCTGTGTGAAGCAGAAAACTAGTAGAGTCTATATATTAGGCCTACACAAAAATGTGTAGTCTTTTAAAATCTTTTGTTTTGGCAATTTCGGTTTATCCTTCGGTTTCGGCTAAAAATGTAACAAATGTAAAAAATTCGGACTCGGCTTCGGTTTTGTCCAAAAGTCAATTTATAGCTTTCGGTTCGTTTTCGTTTTCGTTACACCTCTAAGTCATTACCTCTCAATCATTACAATCTAAGCCATTAACCTCTCAACTATTACATCCCTAAATCATAACACCTGTCAATTATTACAATCTCAATCATTACACATCTCAATCAGTACACTTCTCAATCCTTGAACCTAAAACCATTACATCTCTTTACCAATCAGTCTATTCACCAATTAGTCAATTCATCAATCAGTCTATTCACCAATCAGTCTATTTACCCAGAAGCCCATTCACCAATCAGTCTATTCAGCAATTAGTCCATTCACCAATCAGTCTATTCACCAATTAGTCCATTCACCAATCAGTCTATTCACCAATTAATCTATTCACCAATCAGTCTATTTACCACAAAGCCCATTCACCAATCAGTCTATTCACCAATTAATCCATTCACCAATCAGTCTATTCACCAATCGGTCCATTCACCAATCAGTCTATTTACCAAGAAGCCCATTCACCAATCAGTCTTGTCAACAATTAGTCCATTCACCAATCAGTCTATTCACCAATCAGACTATTCACCAATCAGTCTATTTACCAAGAAGCCAATTCACCAATCAGTCTATTCACCAATCGGTATATTTACAAATAGTCTATTCACCAATAAGTCTATTCACCAATCGGTATATTTACAAACTAGTCTATTCACAAATCAGTCTATTCACCAATCGGTATATTTACAAATTAGTCTATTCACCAGAAAGTCCATTCACCAATCAGTCTATTCACCAATCAGTCTATTCACCAAAAAGTCCATTCACCAATCAGTCTATTAACCAATCGGTATATTTACAAATTAGTCTATTCACCAATCAGTCTATTTACTAAAAAGTCCATTCACCAATAAGTCTATTCACCAATCGGTATATTTACAAATTAGTCTATTCACCAAAAAGTCCATTCACCAATCAGTCTATTCACCAATCAGTCTATTCACCAATCGGAATATTTACAAATTAGTCTACTCACCAATCAGTCTATTCACCAATTAGTCCATTCACCAATCAGTCTATTCACCAATTAATCTATTCACCAATCAGTCTATTTACCACAAAGCCCATTCACCAATCAGTCTATTCACCAATTAATCCATTCACCAATCAGTCTATTCACCAATTAGTCCATTCACCAATCAGTCTTGTCAACAATTAGTCCATTCACCAATCAGTCTATTCACCAATCAGACTATTCACCAATCAGTCTATTCACCAATCGGTATATTTACAAATTAGTATATTCACTAATCAGTCTATTCACCAATCGGTATATTTACAAGTTTGTCTACTCACCAATCAGTCTATTCACCAAAAAGTCCATTCACCAGTCTATTCACCAATCGGTATATTTACAAACTAGTCTATTCACAAATCAGTCTATTCACCATTCAGTCTATTCACCAATCAGTCCATTCACCAAAAAGTCCATTCACCAATCAGTCTATTCACCAATCAGTCTATTCACCAATCGGAATATTTACAAATTAGTCTACTCACCAATCAGTCTATTCACCAAAAAGTCCATTCACCAATCAGTCTATTCACCAATCGGTATATTTACAAATTAGTATATTCACCAAAAAGTCCATTCACTAATCAGTCTATTCACCAATCGGTATATTTACAAATTTGTCTATTCAATAAAAAGTCCATTCACCAATCAGTCTATTCACCAATCGGTATATTTACAAATTAGTCTACTCACCAATCAGTCTATTCACCAAAACAAAAAGTCCATTCACCAATCAGTCTATTCACCAATCGGTATATTTACAAATTAGTCTATTCACCAAAAAGTCCATTCACCAATCAGTCTATATATTAGGCCTACACAAAAATGTGTAGTCTTTTAAAATCTTTTGTTTTGGCAATTTCGGTTTATCCTTCGGTTTCGGCTAAAAATGTAACAAATGTAAAAAATTCGGACTCGGCTTCGGTTTTGTCCAAAAGTCAATTTATAGCTTTCGGTTCGTTTTCGTTTTCGTTACACCTCTAAGTCATTACCTCTCAATCATTACAATCTAAGCCATTAACCTCTCAACTATTACATCCCTAAATCATAACACCTGTCAATTATTACAATCTCAATCATTACACATCTCAATCAGTACACTTCTCAATCCTTGAACCTAAAACCATTACAGCTCTTTACCAATCAGTCTATTCACCAATTAGTCAATTCATCAATCAGTCTATTCACCAATCAGTCTATTTACCCAGAAGCCCATTCACCAATCAGTCTATTCAGCAATTAGTCCATTCACCAATCAGTCTATTCACCAATCGGTATATTTACAAATCAGTCTATCCACCAATCAATCTAGTCACCAAAAAGTCCATTGACCAATCAGTCTATTCACCAATCGGTATATTTACAAATTAGTCTATTCACCAAAAAGTCCATTCACCAATCAGTCTATTCACCAATCGGTGGTATATTTACAAATGAGTCTATTCACCAAAAAGTCCATTCACCAAAAAGTACATTCACCAATCAGACTATTCTCGAAGTAGTACATTTACCAATCAGTCTATTCACCATTATTGTTATTCTAGTTATAGCTTTTTCACTTATTGCTGTTTTGCTTATTGATATTTTATTTATTGCTGTTTTACTTATTGGTATTTTAGTTATTGCTGTTTTACTAATTGCTGTTTTACTAATTGCTGTTTTACTAATTGCTGTTTTACTAATTGCTGTTTTACTAATTGCTATTTTACTTATTGCTATTTTACTTACTGTTATTCTAGTTATTGCTATTTTACTATTTGCTATTTTAATTATTGCCATTATACTTACAGCCGTTGCATTTATTGCCATCGTACTTATTGTTACTTTAATTAATTATGGTACTTATTGTTATTGTAGCCTAGTTATAGCCATTGCCACTTTTTGGCCACTGTACTTATGCCATTGTTCTCTCTATTACCTTAAATTTACTTTCTTCCATTGTACCTAATGCCATTGCAATTCTACCCACTGAAAGTTTTTTTTTCCATTTTACTTATTGTTTTAAATTGTTACATTATATATATTTACTTCAAAACTTTGTAAAGTAGTATTGAGATATATATTAATTTACCGTTTTTCTTCTTCTTCATATTACTGTGGAGACCCCGTTAGGCCCGAGGAAAAATTCCACAATTTAACGACTTACAATATTCTATAACAAACAAAAAAGAATTACTAACAGATGACGGAGTTCTATTAGAGGTATTTAGTCCAACCCTAAACTCTTATGGCAATGAGACTGGATTCTGGTGGAGCCTTCCTTGAGGTTCCTATGGACGAAAGCGCAGGCTCTGTTAGCTTTGGCAACAATAGATTGGACAAGTGTACTTGGCATTTGATACCCTCTCAAGAGCGTGACGCTGGTGAAGGATCTTATCAAAGGCCTTGGAAAAGTCCAGTAGGATGGTATCGGTTTGGCCAGACTTATCAATTACCGCTGTCATATCGTCAACTGTGAGGATGATCTGGAAATTATCTCTTTTTTTTTTCTGAACCCATGTTGGGCATCAGTAATGATGTTGTTGCTATTCAGGTGGCTAGTGATCCCCGATCTGACGATGTGTTCGAGAAGCTTGCAACACACACAAGTCAGAGAGATCGGCCTGTAGTTGTCTGGCTGGCTTAACATGGGCGTGTTTCCAGATTGTAGGGATTTCGCCATTGGCCAGTGATTTATTGAATAGTAAAGTTAACCCACATTGTTAAATGTACTTAGAACATTTAATTTACACTAAGCTGATTTCTTATGATTTTTACTACTTTGTTTTGCATTTTTTCTTCAAATTTTGTTTTATAATTTAAGAATACGTGTTAATGAAGTTATATTTGTTTGTTCCATTTAAATTAGTTCACGATAGAACAAGGTAGTGTGTTTTTTCTCAATAGTAGATTGTTATAAACTTCGTAACTAATATATCTTATTATTTATCCCTCTCCTTGGAGCCTAAGTCATCCAACTAATATACAGACTAGCTAAAACTGATTGTGGGATATACAAAATATAATTCCTTGATTAAATGAATAAATTATAAACTATCCTATATATTATTATCCTATTATATATATATATATATATATATATATATACAGTGCTTTTTTTTCTAATTTAACGCACCGGAACGACGTTCCGGCACCTTCTTCCAAAGACTTGTATATCACTGCCTGGAATTTTTGGCTTTACAAAGTTTTACTAGGAGTTCCGGTACCTTTTCTTTTTTAGAAAAAAAATCACTGTATATATATCTATATAGATCTACATATATATATTACTATCTACCCATCTGTTTATCTATATATTTACCCATTCATAGACGCATTTTTATCTATGAAACTATCTATCTTTATTTCTGGGGGCTTTTTTATCCATCGAGCAATAGATGAATATGTAGGCCTATGTATAGAATATATTTATTTATCCATTTATCTATGTATTAGTCTCTCTTATTATTTCTTTGTTTTATCAATCTGACAGCCTCTCTAGACATATTATAGATGAATATATTATGTAAACATATGTGCATTAGTCATAAACCATTATTGCAATGTTAGCGTGACACTTTCAGTCTCTATATTTATTATAGTGACAGTAGAGGCTTTAGCTTAAGCCGCGATTAATTCGCTGTAAACCCAAAAGAATATTTTTAAAAATTATAAACTGCTATTGAATGTATGTGTCTGTGTGTGTATAAAGAGAAAATGTTGAATTTAACAAAATTTTTTCACCAGACTTTAAAAAATACAATTAGGCCTATATTTTTTTTTACTAAATTAGTAAAATGGTTATTTTACGTTTTACATTGGCCTAATAAACAAATGTGGTTTTGCTTTATCTTACCTATTTGTTTAAGACGAAGTAATCTATTTCACATTAAATAGGAAACACAATAAAAAAAATATGTTTACAAATCTATTTGTTATTAGAGCTTGAGGCGTTTTAGAAAATGTTACCATCCACAGCTCCATTCCTGCTTCGGGCTTCAGATATCAGGTGCAAGTTGAAGAAATTCAATATTATTTATTATTTTCACAAATTTAATTCCATTAAAATGCCAAGACTCGCTCCGCGTGTTTAAGCTGCGGGAAAAAAATAATGTAAGGTTAGAATTATTCTATTAACTATTTACACAGATTTCTTATATTGTTATTGTTTGAATGATTCTTTTAACTAATTACACAGATTTATTATAAGATTTTTATTGTTTAAATGATACGTTAGACTAATTACACAGATTTCTTATATTGTTTATGTTGCTGTATTCACTAAAGACGAAGACAAGCGTTCAGTTATTTACATTGTGTAATATAATGTACTTTTCATTCTCGGTACTCCAATGACCGTATTTTGTTTGTTTGTTAGGCTGAAAAAAAAATAATAATTTATGTGACATCGAGATAATGTGTGAAAAGTTTATATAAAAAGCTATTCTAAAACAAACAATTTATTTTTTTTTATTTTTTATTTTTTACTTAAAAAAAATTATTTTAAACATTATATTTGCCATAAAAAATTGTATACACTGCTTCAGGTCAACATTTTTTTGTAAAATAATATATTCAATATAAAACCAAGAAGGACATTGTCTACATTGATAAGATATATTTTCACATTTTAACACAACCAAAATCTACACTTCATAATCAGGTTTTTGCAAAGCAGAGCTAAGAAAGACATTTGAGTTTAAATTTATAACAATATTGTGACTAAATACTATCCAGCTAACCATCCACCTACTCTGGTATTTCTCTTCCTTGTCATCCATTACTGGGCTATTTTAAAGACTCATGACTTTCAAGGCTTGTCGTAGCAATTAATACAATAAAATAATCATAGAAAAGAGAGATAAAGCTGAAAGAAAAAAAAAGGTCTGACAAAGGGAGATGACTCATCGTCGGGTGGACAGTTCGGAGTTACGTGCCCTTACAGCTCACAACCCGAGCAGTGGCTATTTTAGGATGTCCTGTCGGGGATATTTGCTCAAAGAGAGCTGTTTTGGATTCCTAATTTAGACACGCGCAGACCAGAATAGAAACTCGTTAGCACACGCCAGCGGCGAAAATGTTTCAGGCAGTCAATGCGATGCTTCTCTTCAGAAGGGAGAGAGAACCCGAGAGAGAGAGAGAGGGAGAGGGGATAAAAAAACATGGGACATCGGATCGATCAGTCTCACCGGCCAGAATGGCTTACTCCAAGCCATCTACATGGCTACTTTCTTTAGCAACACCCAGACTGACATCTCCACCTCCCGCCTCCACCATAAACCCCTACCACCAAGTTCCAAACTGTTCTACTATTTTTTTTGTCCCAACCATCTTTGTGAATATTTTGCTTTTGTTTATTAGATGGTGTTGCTTTTATTTTTCAGTTTGAGTGAAAACCAATGCAATTAAAGAAATGTATGTTCAAAATATGAAGCAATGCTTCACTAAAAGTACTTCCCCCGCAGGAAGATTTAAAAAACAGCAAAAGATTGAGAATGTTTTGAAGGTAGAGACAGTAGATAGATCTGTGGGATGAAATTGGATGTAGATTCTATACATAGAATACAAAATTGGAAACGTGTGTAAGGCAAAACTAATCGATAACTCTGGGGGATTTGAGTAGTAGGGTTGTATTTTTGTTTTTTGTTTATTTCTATTCGTGACTGAAATAAACAGGGAATGATTAGAGTGACATTTCTTGACTGGACCAGATTTAGAATGAATTAATTGAGATTTGGCTGAATTACATTTAGAATGATTAAATTGAGATTTGGCTGAATTAAATTTAGAATGATTAAATTGAGATTTGGCTGAATTACATTTAGAATGATTAAATTGAGATTTGGCTGAATTACATTTAGAATGATTAAATTGAGATTTGGCTGAATTACATTTAGAATGATTTAATTGAGATTTGACTGAATTAAATTTATAATGATTAAATTGAGATTTGACTGAATTACATTTTGAATGATTAAATTGAGATTTGGCTGAATTACATTTAGAATGATTAATTTGAGATTTGACTGAATTAAATTTAGAATGATTACATTGAGATTTGGCTGAATTAAATTTAGAATGATTAAATTGAGATTTGGCTGAATAAAAGTTAGAATGATTAAATTGAGATATGACTGAATGAAATTTAGAATGATTAAATTGAGATTTGACTGAATTTAATTTAGAATGATTAAATTGAGATATGACTGAATGAAATTTAGAATGATTAAATTGAGATTTGACTGAATTAAATTTAGAATGATTAAATTGAGATTTGGCTGAATGAAATTTAGAATGATTAAATTGAGATATGACGTAATGAAATTTAGAATGATTAAATTGAGATTTGACTGAATTAAATTTAGAATGATTAAATTGAGATTTGGCTGAATAAAATTTAGAATGATTAAATTGAGATTTGACTGAATAAAATTTAGAATGATTAAATTGAGATTTGACTGAATTAAATTTAGAATGATTAAATTGAGATTTGGCTGAATTACATTTAGAATGATTAAATTGAGATTTGATTGAATTAAATTTAGAATGATTAAATTGAGATTTAACTGAATTACATTTAGAATGATTAAATTGAGATTTAACTGAATTACATTTAGAATGATTAAATTGAGATTTGGCTGAATTACATTTAGAATGATTAAATTGAGATTTGGCTGAATTACATTTAGAATGATTAAATTGAGATTTGACTGAATTAAATTAAGAATGATTACATTGAGATTTGACTGAATTAAATTTAGAATGATTAAATTGAAATTTGACTGAATTAAATTTAGAATGATTAAATTGAGATTTGACTGAATTAAATTTAGAATGATTAAATTGAGATTTGGCTGAATAAAATTTAGAATGATTAAATTGAGATATGACTGAATTAAATTTAGAATGATTAAATTGAGATTTCACTGAATTAAATTTAGAATGATTCAATTGAGATTTGACTGAGTTAAATTTAGAATGATTAAATTGAGATTTGGCTGAATAAAATTTAGAATGATTAAATTGAGATATGACTGAATTAAATTTAGAATGATTAAATTGAGATTTCACTGAATTAAATTTAGAATGATTAAATTGAGATTTGGCTGAATACAATTTATAATGATTAAATTGAGATATGACTGAATGAAATTTAGAATGATTAAATTGAGATTTGACTGAATTAAATTTAGAATGATTAAATTGAGATATGACTGAATGAAATTTAGAATGATTAAATTGAGATTTCACTGAATTAAATTTAGAATGATTAAATTGAGATTTGGCTGAATAAATTTTAGAATGATTAAATTGAGATATGACTTAATGAAATTTAGAATGATTAAATTGAGATTTGACTGAATTAATTTAGAATGATTAAATTGAGATTTGGCTGAATAAAATGTAGAATGATTAAATTGAGATTTGGCTGAATTAAATTTAGAATGATTAAATTGAGATTTGGCTGAATTACATTTAGAATTACATTATTTACTGATGTCACACTTTTTGGGGCCTGGGCCATCAACTATAAATCCCCAGAGCCAACGTTTCCAGTTATTTCCAGGCAGTGCCCTCACAAGGAAGGGGGCAGAGGGGGGCATATGCCCGGGAGCGACACTATTTAGGAGGGCGGCAAATATAGTTTAAATGTCTAAATAAGCTTATAGCACTAAACAAAGCCGTTACAGTATGCAAGGGGGCGTCGCTGAAACTTTCGCCCTGGGGCGCCACATAGGCTCGTGAAGGCTCTGTTTCCAGGGGCTAGATCTATATTATGACTACCATTGTTTAAATGTCAGCATCCAGGTCGCTATCTGTTTCTTGGTCAACCTATTTAACAGAAAGACGTTTCAGCTTTGTGGCTTCCTTGCGGCTTTTACCACTAAGCATCTCATTGAAGTTACTTTCCTTACCAGGACAAAGTTTACTGTTTTTCTATATCTGGTGTTTCTGTAACGGTTTTCCTTGTAAAGATAGGGGCAGCTGACCCAAGTCTTAATCTCATCCTTTTTTTTTTACTTGGGACAGGCAAGTCATTGAGCCTAGAGGCCTTCTTGGTGCAGTTGAATTAATTTTACGATGACTAAATGGATCCTCGATTCTAACACATTTAGATGGTTAAAATGATAATTCAAGGAATTATATTTTATGATATTTACCCTTTAAACTAAATAGAATAATTCATCGCAAAGTCCAGATTGGAGGTTTATTAGTTATTTCATAAAGTAGCTATAGAAGTACAAGTCTCAGAGACGGCCCTAGGATAAGGACAACTGTAGTTAGGACAAGGCCGTCTCCGATAGGGACATCCCTGGTAGCACCCGCCTCCCTCTTTCTCCTCCACCTCCCTGGTGAGATTTATCGACCTGAACTAGATATAGACCCCCGTGGAGTACAATTTTGCTCAACTCACTGGGTTTAAGGAAGTGAACATTTATAAATAGACTACTAATGGAGTAGAGCGTAAGGCTGAGGTAGAAATCGATACAAGCTTGGCGCTAGTTTTTTTTTTTTTGTGTTTTTTTTTAAACAAATATTTTTTCGTTAGCTTTATGACTGAGCCAGATGGAGGAATTTTTGCAGGGAAACATCTTTACTAGGTTGTATAAGAGTTTATTTAAAGTAACAACAGCATTAGGCCTATAATGTGGCATTCTCTCTCATGGAAGGAGTGGGTTGATGATAGAATGGATGATAAGACACTGTACATTTGGAGGTGTTAACGGATAGACAAATTGAAAATTGCTGGATAAAGAAGTCAGAGATTACTAACACACAGAACGGTGGCCGAGTTGCAGAGCGTACGGCTGGCGAACCAAAGGTACTGGGTTCGAATCCTGGAGGAAGCTAGGATTTTTTTTTACCGGATCTGGAGGGTGCCCCTGAGTCTTATCTTATCTTATACATCATAGATGCTCCTTTGATAAAGAAGATTATTGCGTCCTACGCTCGTCCGAGTCTACTTATGCATTTTTATTAATGTAGTTTTAAATGATGTTAAGTTACTGGTTTTCCTGGTTTGTTCAGGCAACCGATTCCATGCCCGAAAACCACTAGGGAAGAAAGAGTACTTAAATGCATTTGTTCTCGCATAAGGGATAAGTAAAGTGTTTTGTCTACCCAGCTCTGATGGTACCTGACCTTAGTTGGGGTAAAGTAAAGGCGGCTGTGCATTGTGCTGGCCACACTACCCTAGTATGTTACAGAAACTGGTGAACGTTGCTTCACTGGCCTATGAATCAATTTGGTCCGACGGGATACTTTACTTTTACTAACATACTAATAACATACTAATACATTTTGTAAAAAAAATATGCCTGCACAACAAGATGAAAATGAAGTTAGCGTGATACCTATAGTCCAGTTTGAGATAGAAATACTGTTCAACTAACGGAGAGAATAAATATAAGGCCTATATCATAGGATATTGGTAGTTATGTAATAGAGATATATTAGGTCCTAAGACTTCTAAATATAAAGGCAAACACTAGACTCATTAAAACATAAAAAATTGGTAATATTGACACAATGACAAAGTAAAAACACAACAAGACACATAATTAGCTTAGAGTAGGCCTAGATGTACTAAAACATAAACAAAATTAGATATTTCTAAAAGATAAATAATCTAGATATTTCTAAAAGCTAGACACATTAGAGATTTCTAAAAGCCAGACACATTCAGTGCCGTTGCCAGGGATTTGGGGGCCCGGGGCCCTGCATATTGACATTCAACATTATGACATAAGAAAAAAACAATTCGGACACTCCTTTGGGGGCCCCACTCAAGTAGGGGCCCGGGGAGACTTTCGAATTTGGACCCCCCTCCCCCTCCCCTAGCTACGCCACTGGACACATTAGAGATTTTTAGTAGATATATAAATTAACGTTTTCTTATAGATCAAAATATTATAATTTTCTAATAGATAGACAAATTAGAGATACTAGGCTTACATCATTGTCTCCTTATTCTCGGAAGATGTTTACGTTTTGCGCACCCTTGTTAAGATGTACACTTCTGCAGTGTTGGTTGTGACCATGAAGAGTCCCACCCGCGAAAGACAAACTTTGTTGCAAATCTGCCAGGTGATTGCAGGATTACTTGTAGTTGGTCTAAAGCAAGCACGTGCTTTTATTTCTTGTTTTTTGATGCTCTTTTGTATTTGACGAGGAGTCGAAGACTGACTCTCTTCTCGAGCATTCAGACGAGCGTGTAAAATGCCTCATCCAAGTTCTTCTGACCTGGTGCGTTATAACATCAACAAACAAATTGGTGGTAATTCTTGATAAATATACAGGACATTGGTGGCAGGATCGGATCGGCACTACGGTCGTTGGCACCTTGGTAAATTCCTGAAACTTCAAGCTACCCCCCTCCCTCCAAATTTACTCAGCATCCACATCGAATACCTTGGGATTCTATGCACGAGAGATTCGACATCGAAGCATCTTCACGTTTCATTCTCTCCCCACCCCCCTTTAAAAAAATTAATACACGTATACAAATATTTATTTATCATATTTGTGTCATTTTTTAGTAAGCGCTATGATGGGTACCTAGCCCCCCCCCCCTATCCCCCAAGCACATGACGCCTCGGGGCAGCTGGCGTGGAGCCCACACCTTTAGCAGGCACTGATTTGTGGCCATCATAGTCAATCATAGACCAGGAGACCTTTTCTAAGGACAGAAAAATTGAAGGTCAGTAAAGTCTTCCACAAATAGACTTCAGAGAAAACTGTTACAGATAGCCTACAAATTATAAATAGAAAGACGTGTCAATTTAACCCTAATCTGCCTCCTTAAGATTATATTCGTGACGGCAGATGATTAAAAAAACGCATTAGAAAAAAAAAAAAGGTATTTTTAAACTTATTCAATCGAGACATTATTTTCTTTCTCTTTATTTTGGTTCCTTTCTTTTTTAGATCGTAATTTTTCATCATCTCATTCTTTATGTCTGGATTTTTCAGTTCATATGGGAATAATATACTAATTTTTTGCAGAGATATATTTTTTACGTCAATATTAATAACATCTCTATAAATGGCAAAGTTATAAAAGCATTTATATATAGCCTATGTATGTTCTTGATACGAGGGAGAGAGAGCGAGACAGAGAGAGACAGAGAGAGAGAGAGAGAGAGAGAGAGAGAAATACACATGGGAAGAAAACTTGAGACAATAAGGGCTGGTGAGAGACATAACAAGTCTGGAGACATAAGCAAGGCTGATAGTAACAAATAAAGAGAGATGGGAAGACAGAGAGATGTGAGAGTAAAAAAGAGCGAAATACAAAAGGGGAGGTCACTAATAACCTAATTCTGTATAATATGCACTCATTGACTCGTTGTCCTGAAGATGTTTACGTAAGGAGTCTAGTTATTTTATATAGTGCAGTGCTCATGACCTATTGTATAGGCCTACATATTATGTAGGGTTACTTTCTGAATTATTTTTGTTTTAATTACATATAGACATATCCATTAATTTGAATAAGAAACCAACAATGTAAATGTAGCCTACATATAACAAACTTTACTGAAACAATTTTTTTGTATAAAGAATGAACTTTTAGCTTCTAATACAACAAGTTAATGTCCCCGGCGTTGCGCGGGGACAAAATTACATCCGTCTATATAAGCTACAGATAAAAAATGTATAAGCCACAATGAACAGAAAGCTGTAATAATTTTTTAAAAGATATTTATTATTTACTGAAAACATTTAGGAGAAGAATTTAAAATAAATACTGTAATCGTGTTAAAAATAGCCATGTCATTTTATTTAGCAAAAGGTTAGGACTATTTCTGGCTGAGAATCAAACACCAGTCTCCCGGATGCGTCTAAACTATAATTATTACATTTTACTTACTGAAAACATTTTAGGAAAACTTTAAGTCCAGAAATTCTTTACAATCTTTTAAAAAAAAATTATGTTAATGGACATTTTTTAAAAAGTATAAAAAGAAAAAAAGGTTATCAGTGGGGAATCGAAACCCGGTTGCACGCATGACAGTCGGATACGCTAACCACTCAGCTAGGGAGGAGGCATAGCAGAAGCGCGATCGCAAAAGTAAAATAAGAGAAAAAAAGGTCATGTCATGTGTCTTTAAATTAACCAATGGGGATCGGATACCGCACACACAGTCTACTTTATTTATATAGATAGTATTGTCCTTGTTCAAAGTGAGCAATTTTAAAATAGATATCGATCTAGTCTAGCATTGGAATAAAACAACAAAAAGATGTAAGGAAAAAAGAAAGAGATAAACATAAACAGAAAGAAAGAATTAAAAAGAGAGACAAAAGTAAGAATATTTGCAGATGGTTGCATAATTTATAGAACAATAAAGACAGAAAAAGATTGTGAACCTTTACAAAAAGACCTAGCTAACTGGAGTAGGCCTATGTCTTTTCACCCAGAAAAGTGCCAACTGTTTAGAGTATACAAGAAAAAAACTAACCCATAAAAACAAAGTTTTTATTTTACTCCCTTTCTTTGTAAACTAAGTTTATATTTAATTTATATTTTGATAGATTAAAATAAATATAAGGGATATCATAACTTATGAATTTCCACACTAAAATTTTGCGCATCCTTTTTTTTTCGGGTCAAAGCCGAAAAGATTTTTTACTTCCGTAGCTTCTGATAGAGAAAGGCAGCCATGTTTTACGTAAAATTTTCATCGATTCCCAAATTGGTCGAAGGTATTAGTGACTATTCAAAAGGCTATGATGCTGAAAATTTGAAAGAATGTGTTGTTAGTCGCAACAAGTCTGCTGCCCAAGTTTCAGCTCCATTGGACGACGGGAAGTGGTAGAAAAATCGATGCAAAGTTTTCCAAGCAACTAACCAAACAAGCAGACAGACAGACAGACAGTACGAGTTAAAAGTAAGGGAGTAAAAAAATAAGTACAAACTACTTCATTAATGGTAAAGGGCTAACCCAAACTAACAATGAAGAGTACTTAGAAGTAATAATAAAATGATAAATTATCTTGGAATTCACATATTGATGAAGTAATAAAAAGTCTAACAAAACATTATGATTATGCTTCATAAAAAGGAACTTTTATAAATGTAATAAGAATATAAAATTATAATGATATCTTAAGCTAGTTAGACCAATACCAGAATAAGTATCTTATGTATGGGACCCATCAACTAAAGAAAACATTAAAAAATTAGAACGAATTCAGACAAGATCTGCAAGGCTCATTTAATTACAACACAATAACACCTTGTTGCAATGCCCAGATATACATATGGACAAAAACACAGTTTTCTTACCCCTTATACGAGAACAAATACATGTAAGTACTCTTTCTTCCCGAGTGGCACTCGGACATGGAGTAGGTTGCCTGACTAAACCAGGCAAACAGGTATATTAACATCATTAAAAATACTAATAAAAAAAATGCAAGACTAGACTCAGACCACAAATGAGCGTAGGACGCAATAGTCTAGTCTTTTTTATATAAGGAGCGTCAGTAATATATAATGTAAGAGAGTGAGAGAGAGAGAGAGAGAGAGAGACGCATAATGAGGCTTAAAGGAGAAATGGAGTGTTTAATAGTTTGAAGTCGCGAAAGCAAGACACGAAAGATAGAGAGAAACAGGAAGAAAGATGGCAAACAAAGGACGACTGAAGCACATTGGCCGACTTCCTGTTCTTTTCCAAACCAAAGCAGGATCTTGTCCTTGCTTCTGGAAGCTTCTATATAGTATATACACGAATTTTCAACTCCCACCTTGTTTATAAAAGATGGATTTTTAAATAGTTGTCTATTTATTTTATATAGGCAATAAATATTTGGAACTAGACAAAAAAATCTGGTCTAACAGACTGGTCTAGTACATTTTATGTATCCATTATGCATCCATTGATACATGGATACAAGAAAATAAAACATGAAACATGGACTTTTTTTTTTAAAGGTTCAAGCAGAAAAGATAATATACTATCTAGAAATTAGAAGTAAAGTCTCAGAAGATAAAGAGAACATTACCCATGCATTGTTGATTGAAAGAGAAAGATTATTTCACAGAGAGCAAGACAAAAAATGACATGAAGGTTCAGCGTGAACATAGCTTCAAAATAACAAGTTTTATTTTTACATGATGATAGAGTGAATGAAGATTTGAGCTGAATCGTCAAGAACAGATAACACAAATATTATAGAAGAGTATCGGCAGCGCTTTCGGCTGGCGTACCGAAGGTCTTGCGTTCGAGTCCTGGTGAAGGATAGGATTCGTTCTCGGGTCTGAAGGATGTCCCTGAGTCTACGCAGCCCTGATGAGTACCTGACTTTAGATGGGAAGTCAAGGCGGTTAGGCATTGTGCAGGCCACACAATCGCCTAGTATGCCATGGCCACGGAAACTGTTGAACGCTTCTTCACCGGCCCTAGGGATCAATTCGGTCCGACATGCAGAAGTAAGAACTAAATTAGGAAATGCTGAGATAGCGAAAGCTGCAGAGGATTGTTTGATTAGCATTAAGAAGGCTACAGATCTTAGCGGCTACATATCTTAGAGGCTACAAATCTTAGCACCTTCACTAACCAAGAACTGCATCATATAACTAACGCTGTTCTGAATAAGTATATATACTATCTAAAACATAGGTTCTCAACGGGGACGATATCGCCCCCCCCCCCCCCCGGGAGAAACTTTAGGGGGGGGGCGTTGACATTCCCGGGGGCGATTGGGGGGCGGTGAAGGGCAAGTGGGCGGTTCAAACGTACCTGATATATTTTAACACCTCAGCTATTTGAATCGATTAGTTTTTTGGAGAATGAAATGTGATGTAAACGCAAGTGATGCTAAATATGTGATACCCCCCAACAGTATGCCTACATATTATTATATTAATAAGAAATAGGAATCGCAGTGACTTTTCGATGAAGTAGGGGTCTGTATTTGGCAAATATAGTTTGCGACCTGCTGGTCCTGTGGTTGGTTCACCGGACTGTCAACCCTGCTGACCGATCACTGTCGCCTAACATATGCTAATATTAATGATGTTTTGATCTCAGTTTTACCGAGATGTGTTTTACACAAAGAGCAAGTAGTTGATATTAACGTTAGGCGGTATAGATAAGTAGTAATCATACAAACTGGGTAGTTATTGTAATGCTTGAAAGTATACATATAAATTATTTAGTCATATTATATTGATACTAGTGGTTATGCCCGTCAAAATGACGGAGAAACGATTGATTACAATGTATTTTGTTAAGAGAGAAAGAAAAAACATGCAATAAAATATACAATTATATATACAATAAAAACTGAAATGAGAACGTTTCTTTTGGGTATTTAGTTTTTGTTCTTTTTACTTGTTTCTGGTCGCCCTGTCCCACTACTGTACCCGTGGGCCTCAAAGACTGGCGTAATGTTTAAACCGCCGATACATTCCCATTAAGAATACACCGGCGGGCGAACGCGTGGGGGACAGCCCCCGCAGCGGGTCCGAGATCCATTGCACTTCCGAGAAGACACGTGGCCTCGGTGGGGAGGAAGCAATGGACGTTGCATTCCCGTATCGAGAACCACGCGGTGCCTGGGTGCATGTACTTATAGTATAGGATTTGCGCTACCGGGTGAAAGTGCAGGTATACGGGCGAGCCATCACGATAATGATCCTTAGGGGAGCCGCAGTGAACGGTCGCCGGCCTGCGGGAACCTTCCCTGTTACACACCCCGCCTCGCCTTCGGCGTGTCGTGGGGTGGCTAGAGCCCGGACAATCCTAAACGTTACGCCCTAGACACAAGAGCCAAAAGTCTCGTACTGGTTTTCTAAGAGACTTTTTAATTTGGTCGCCCTGACCCTGGCATATGCATAAGAATTGTTGCTGTCAAGCTTTCTGATAGCGAACAGTTGTGTTGACTTGTTATTAATAATATTAAATTAGGTATAATATACTATCTAAAAGGAAAAAGAACAACACAAATAAATATTAAACAATAAAAAGGTAAATAATAAAAAAAACTTATAGTCTACGTTGAAAATAATATTTCAATACAACAAAAACTAAAGTGAGTACGATTTTTTTCGGTATTTAATTTTTGTTCTTGCTTATTGTATTAATAAAACAGTGTTGAAAATGTTTCTTTCGGTATTTAGTTTTTGTTATTTTTAATTGTTTCTGGTCGACCTGACCCTGGCATATGCATAATAATTGTGGCCGCAAGGACTGGCGCAGTGTGTAAACCGCCGATAGATTCCCATTAAGAATACACTGGCGGGCGAACGCACGGGGCACAGCCCCCTCAGCGGGTCCGAGGTCCATTACACTGCCGAGAGGCCACTGGTCTCGGTGGGGAGGAAGCAATGGACGCTTCAATCCCGTCTCAAGAACCACCCGTTGCCTGGATGCATGTAGGCCTACCTATAGTAGGCCTTTAGGATTTATGCTACCGGGTGACAGTGCAGCTATACTGGCGAGACACCTCGATAATGATCCTTTGGAGAACCGCAGTGAACGATCGCTGGGCTTTGGAAACCTTCCCCGTTACACGGCACGCCACGCCTTCGGCGTGTCGTTGGGTGGCTGGAGCCTGGACAGAGATTGCTCAATACTAAGCGTTACGCCCTGGACTCGCCTGGACACAAGAGCCGAAAGATACTTAAGAGACTTTTACATTCGATATTAAAATGTAGCGAACAGTTGTGTTGACTTGCCTTGTTATTAATAATATTAAATTAACAATAACATAAGAATAATAATAATAAGAAGAAGAAGAATGGGCATTTCTATAGCTCTTCTATCCATGCTATTAAATTAGCATGCTCATATACTATCTAAAAGAAAAAAATATATAAATACAAAACAATAAAAATGGTAAATAATTTAAAAAAAATTATAAAATAATATTTCAAGGCAATAAAAACTAAATTGAGAAAGATTTTTTCTGTATTTAATTTTTGTTCTTGCTTATTGTATCAATAAAACAGTACTGAGAATGTTTCTTTCGGTATTTAGTTTTTATTTTATATTGTTGCTGTCAAGCTTATGGTACCCGGTATTAGAAAGTAATCATTTATAGGCTAAACTTGTTTTTTTATAATTCGTATCATTTAATTTATAGAGTGTTTACAGTCGCCTATTAAAGGATATTCTCAATGGTGACGTAAATCCATTAAATAATTAAAACCTTTGGTTACTTTTTACTTAAAAGGATAATGCAAACATCAATAATGAAAAAATAAATAATTTGATAGACATTACGTCATACGCTAGTATTTTTTAAAGTAAACAATTGAAACTCTCCAAGCCAAATTGCGGTGCATAACTTATAAAAAAGCTCTCGCCACATTAAAAAACAACAGCATAATTGGGGAAACCCGAAAAGACCCTCGCGTTCAACATACAAAATATCGCGTTCAACATAGTAATGAACGGAAATGGCCATTTGCTATGTACGGTTATATTTAATTTGCATGGCTGGATCTAACATTTTGAATGTTTTAAATTAACACATTCATGATTATAAGTCATAAAATAAAATTATCTTTTGGAGTACGTTTCCGATTTATACATTTAACTTTTGTCCCGATTAGTCAAACGGCTTAGGTGCCTATAGCGAACAAACATATATATATATATATATATATATATATATATATAAACCAACAAACAAACTCACGGCAATTATATATGTTGATGATGATAATTTTCAAATATTTTAACAGTTTGATCATTTCAAAGTTATAAATTGTACGCCATTTATTTTTTATAAAAGAAAAAAAAACAACATAAATATTAGCTTAAATAAAACGGGCTAATTATCTCCCTTTAACTAAAAATGTTTTCCATATTTGATTCAATAGTGATGCCAAAAAAGTTCCGTTTTGTAATATAACAAATATTACTGATTATCAGACCTACAGCTTTTGCAACCAAAATTGAAACGAAAATAGACAATTTGCTAGCAAAACGATTCGCATTAATATTGATTTATTAAAACGTTTTGTTAAGGCGATTTTTTGATCTATTAATTCTTACAATATCCTTCTTTTCAGTTGTTTTTTAAGATAATTAATCACACCAAAAGTTTAGTCGGCTAAAAAAATTGTGGAAACTATAGTCCAGATGGGCGGAAGGGGGGGGGTGCTAAAAGAAAGTTGGGGGGGGGGGGTGGCGGTGATCGGAAAAGAAATGTAAAAGGGGGCGGTGAGCCGAAAAAGGTTGAGAACCTATGATCTAGAACATATATTCAGACAAAAGCTAAAACAGAGGTGGACGCGTCATGGCATAAAAGAAACAAAACTGGCGACAATCAACAAATTGTAAACATAATTTTAATGACGATATAGAGAAATTCTGGCAAGTAAACAAGGTTATTCTACACGAATTTATTTTTTTCAAAGAAGCAAAAAGTGATTACATAATTTAAAAAATCGAATGACATAATTTCTTGTTGCAATTATTGTAGTAAGAGTGAACATATAAAATGGAATGACATAATTTCTTGTTGCAATTATTGTAGTAAGAGTGAACATATAAAATGGAATGACATAATTTCTTGTTGCAATTATTGTAGTAAGAGTGAACATATAAAATCGAATGACATAATTTCTTGTTGCAATTATTGTAGTAAGAGTGAACATATAAAATGGAATGACATAATTTCTTGTTGCAATTATTGTAGTAAGAGTGAACATATAAAATGGAATGACATAATTTCTTGTTGCAATTATTGTAGTAAGAGTGAACATATAAAATCGAATGACATAATTTCTTGTTGCAACTATTGTAGTAAGAGTGAACATATAAAATCGAATGACATAATTTCTTGTTGCAACTATTGTAGTAAGAGTGAACATATAAAATCGAATGACATAATTTCTTGTTGCAACTATTGTAGTAAGAGTGAACATATAAAATGGAATGACATAATGTCTTGTTGCAACTATTGTAGTAAGAGTGAACATATAAAATCGAATGACATAATTTCTTGTTGCAATTATTGTAGTAAGAGTGAACATATAAAATCGAATGACATAATTTCTTGTTGCAACTATTGTAGTAAGAGTGAACATATAAAATCGAATGACATAATTTCTTGTTGCAACTATTGTAGTAAGAGTGAACATATAAAATCGAATGACATAATTTCTTGTTGCAATTATTGTAGTAAGAGTGAACATATAAAATCGAATGACATAATTTCTTGTTGCAATTATTGTAGTAAGAGTGAACATATAAAATGGAATGACATAATTTCTTGTTGCAATTATTGTAGTAAGAGTGAACATATAAAATGGAATGACATAATTTCTTGTTGCAACTATTGTAGTAAGAGTGAACATATAAAATCGAATGACATAATTTCTTGTTGCAATTATTGTAGTAAGAGTGAACATATAAAATCGAATGACATAATTTCTTGTTGCAATTATTGTAGTAAGAGTGAACATATAAAATCGAATGACATAATTTCTTGTTGCAATTATTGTAGTAAGAGTGAACATATAAAAAAAATTTCGTAAAAGAATCGAAAAAGAAATATGGTATGTTTCAATTTTCTATTGGTTTAAAATTGGACACAAGATGAAAAATTGTAAGAAGTTGGTTCATTAGCACGAACAACAAGAAGTGTCACGACCTAAATTGCGCCAGGTCGGACACAGCATGTAATGAACTTAGAATAATGCACATGTTCAAAACATGGAGAATAATTCCTATTAGGTGTTGGTTAAGATAGTATATATCTTATTTATTTACATATAACTCAGAAATAAAGAGATATAACTGAGGTGGTTAAAATAGTATGACATATAACAGTTATAACATTGCATCATCACAGTACGAAATTCTCCCCTCCTTCGTTATCACACTATCAAGGTCCGGTTTCTGGTGAGCTCTAGTCAGCACACAAGACACTCATCAGTCCGATCCAGGTGATCTCCGGTCAACGCACATAACATGTCCAATTCACTCGACCACGGCGACGTCTAATTCAAGATCACACACTAGGCACCAACAACCACCCCTTATGCACTCCGCTCATTCTAAAACGTCCAGGTTTTTACCTCCTCCCTTTCCAGTCACACACTAAACTGTACACCGAAAAGGAGAGTAGCCCCATACACACAATATCCCCAGTGAACACTATTCACCTTGACTCAGTGTTGGAGCATTGCTAATTGGGAGACGGGGAGTGCGAAATATGGCAAGACAGGGGATGGGTAAAGGGCCACCAGTGTAAAGTTTGGGAGGGGGGAGCAACAATTGCCACAAGTAAAATAGTGAATCAAACTCGCTATTTCACAACAAGACCAAGATATAAAGACTTTTGAAAAATTAATCTGAAGATAAATGTATCGGAAATGTAATTAAAGATACGAAACCTGGAGTTATTAAGATAATTAATAGTAGTAGTCAAAGAAAGATATCAAATGGTTTTAAAAGAAATATTGGACACAATTATTTTCAGAAACAACAAGACACAACTTTGTTTGAATTCTCATTGCAATAGAATGGATAAACTGCGGGTAAACCTAACGCTGAATAATTGTGTAATTTCAAACTAGATCAGCCTCACTGGAACACAGGTTATAGATCTAATTATAACTTAGTCAATAAAGGTTTACGACATTTAAATGTTCTCTGGAGAGTTTTATGTCTATTATTCAGTCAATGATTTGTAGGGAATAAATAGCCCATTGATATTTATTCATGATTTTAAAGTTAAATTTAAGATGGCAATACAAATAATTGTACTGATGATTAATATTTTTGTTTGTTGAGTATATAGCCCATATGAGACGGTTATTCCATTTTTATATCTCATTATCAGATGTATTTGCAATTAAATGATGATTATTAAGTTATAAGACCTTATATATCATTTCTGTGGGTAATAGATATGTAGTTGTCTGGATGACAAGTTGTATGTCTAGCGTACATATGAGCTTTAGAACAGGGATTTTGAGTAATGAAACGCGTGCCAGACTTGGCATGAAGAGCGATTTTTAATGGCACGCAAGGTACCCACATAAATTCAAGTCTCTTCTACATGAAATAGATTGGTGGCACAGGTTGACTTTAGACTGTTGGCACAGGTTGACTTTAGACTGTTGGCACAGGTTGACTTTAGACTGTTGGCACAGGTTGACTATAGACTGTTGGCACAGGCTGACTTTAGACTGTTGGCACAGGTTGACTTTAGACTGTTGGCACTGGTTGACTTTAGACTGTTGGCACACTGAAGGAATTAGAAATCTTATTCCGTCACTCTATTATTAAAAAGTTGTCGACCACTGCTTTAGAGAGCCTGTTATGACTATGGTATTATCTGAGTAGCGTTACTTATGAAGTGGATATAAAATACACTTATGAAAATGAATACCCCTGGATGTTGTTTGGATTTTACAGAAACAGGAATAAAAGAGTTATAGGACATATTGTCCGGGTCATGTAGTACCATCTGAAACAAAGAGGCACGAATCGAGTCCATCTTAACTGACAACGAGGCAGTGTTACAAAGATTGTTTTTAAAAGGCCAACACCGGACAATGACATCACCATCTTTACTGGTGGTCTGTCCGGCCTTCAGTTTATCTTACTTGAAAACAATATATCGGCAGCTCTACCCAAGAGGGGTTCATGGCACAGATGTCATTGGAGAGCACTAGTTAAACGATCGGATCCTTTTGAGGGAGATTGAAGGATTGAACAGTGGTTTAAGGAATGCGAGGAGAATAAAGGTAGTTGTACAAGCCACACTATTCCATACCCATTTCATTGACCTTGCACAGAGAAGAAATATGGAAAGGCAGAAGGGTGGGGGTGTGTGTCTACGACGATCAGCAATTTTCTCCCTGAATAAAACACATTCTAGCTACTTCAGACGAAGGAGGTCAATGTGAATCGGAAATCTATACTGGGCCCTGATAGATTAGTTGAGAGATGACAGCTAGTAAACAAACCAATACGACACTTGTGGATGAACTTGCTTGGCACTGTGTGTTGGAACTATTTTGTTGATTGTAGATTAATTAGCTTGGCACTGTGTGTTGGAAGTATTGTGTTGATTGTAGCTTAATTAGCTTGGCATTGTGTGCTCGAAGTATTTTGTTGATTGTGGATGAATTAGCTTGGCACTGTGTGTTGGAAGTATTTGTTGATTGTAGCTTAATTAGCTTGGCATTGTGTGCTGGAAGTATTGTGTTGATTGTGGATGAATTAGCTTGGCACTGTGTGTTGGAAGTATTTTGTTGATTGTAGATTAATTAGCTTGGCACTGTGTGTTGGAAGAATTGTGTTGATTGTGAATGAATTAGCTTGGTACTGTGTGTTGGAAAGATTGTTTTGATTGTGGATGAATTAGCTTGGCACTGTGTGTTGGAAGTATTGTGTTGATTGTGGATGAACTTGCTTGGCACTGTGTGTTGGAAGTATTGTTTTGATTGTGGATGAATTAGCTTGGCACTGTGTGTTGGAAGTATTGTTTTGATTGTGGATGAATTAGCTTGGCACTGTGTGTTCGAAGTATTGTGTTGATTGTGGATGAACTTGCTTGGCACTGTATAGAGTGCCCATGGCGATCTATACAGAAACACAAAACAAACTTAAACAGTCCATTGACCAAGTGATATTATCTGTTTCATCATTTTAAATGAAGAATTATTATATAAATTGAGCGGAGCAGACAGATTACTACATATAATATGTTACACAGGCATGGAATGAGTTTCCTAGTCACAAAAACAAAAATAGATACTATTGAAATAATGACGCACTAGATTCTAGGTGAAAAATATCGTATAAAATACCATGAAATAAATAGACTTAAAACTAATTCATATTAGCTTCTTTTTTTTTTTTAATGGCATTTTGGCACGTAAAAGTCTGCCTGAACAAAACTGGAAAACAAACAACTTGACTCCATACAAAAACTATCATCAAAAAACATGACAAGACTTAACATCATAAAAAGATATATTGGAGATATAATCTTCTCCTTAGAAGAAACATCTTTTATAAAATAAGCGTATACAAACATATTAAATTTAAATGAACTCTTAATATATTTTTTGGATGGGTGGGTAGACGACTTAGTAAGGCTTTCATTACGTTAAGTAAAATGAACTTAAAAGTATTGAACCCAAGTCTTTCCGAATGCCAGTGCAAGGTTCTGCCATCAGAGACTCAACGATGGACTCGTGACTTTGTGTTAATTGGTTTGAGCACCAGCAAACGAGACTTGTACGATCATCCTAATGGAAGATTCACACAGACACCAGCAAACGAGACTTGTACGATCATCCTAATGGAAGATTCACACAGACACCAGCAAACGAGACTTGTACGATCATCCTAATGGAAGATTCACACAGACACCAACAAACGAGACTTGTACGATCATCCTAATGGAAGATTCACACAGACACCAACAAACGAGACTTGTACGATCATCCTAATGGAAGATTCACACAGACACCAACAAACGAGACTTGTACGATCATCCTAAACGAAGATTCACACAGACACCAACAAACGAGACTTGTACGATCATCCTAAGGGAAGATTCACACAGACACCAACAAACGAGACTTGTGCGATCATCCTAAGGGAAGATTCACACAGACACCAACAAACGAGACTTGTGCGATCATCCTAAGGGAAGATTCACACAGACACCAACCAACGAGACTTGTACGATCATCCTAAGGGAAGATTCACACAGACACCAACAAATGAGACTTGTACGATCATCCTAAGGGAAGATTCACACAGACACCAACAAACGAGACTTGTACGATCATCCTAAGGGAAGATTCACACAGACACCAACAAACGAGACTTGTACGATCATCCTAAGGGAAGATTCACACAGACACCAACAAACGAGACTTGTACGATCATCCTAAGGGAAGATTCACACAGACACCAACAAACGAGACTTGTACGATCATCCTAAGGGAAGATTCACACAGACACCAACAAACGAGACTTGTACGATCATCCTAAGGGAAGATTCACACAGACACCAACAAACGAGACTTGTGCGATCATCCTAAGGGAAGATTCACACAGACACCAACAAACGAGACTTGTACGATGATCCTAAGGGAAGATTCACACAGACACCAACAAACGAGACGTGTACGATCATCCTAAGGGAAGATTCACACAGACACCAACAAACGAGACTTGTACGATCATCCTAAGGGAAGATTCACACAGACACCAACAAACGAGACTTGTACGATGATCCTAAGGGAAGATTCACACAGACACCAACAAACGAGACGTGTACGATCATCCTAAGGGAAGATTCACACAGACACCAACAAACGAGACTTGTACGATGATCCTAAGGGAAGATTCACACAGACACCAACAAACGAGACTTGTACGATCATCCTAAGGGAAGATTCACACAGACACCAACAAACGAGACT